>FR990003.1:7696489-8016479 GCA_905404265.1 Fabriciana adippe
AATTTTGTATAGTGATAGCTTATCACTCGGTTCAACATTTGGGATACCTTTCACTACAAATACATTTTTCATTCCCGCGGGAAAACGCAATGACTGGTTCTATCGAGTCGTCCTTAGAAATTTATATGGCTAACGCTGGCTGAACCTTAAGAGGTACATCAAAACAATGTACTAGAATATTGTAGGTCTTAAAAAGTTCTACAGAAAAATTCTCAACAATATATGTCTATCTCCTAAAGTACACTCGCTATAACTATTTTTATTAAATAATATTACTGTTTTGTTATACGTTATCTATACTATAATAAAGCAGTAACTTAGCGAAATCTGTACATGCAATATTTTTTAAAAACAATGAATGTAACGTATTATGTATACAATATAGACCCCAAAACAATAGTTATTAAAATTTTTGTCTGTTTGTCTGTTTGTCTGTTTGTCTGTTTGTCTGTTTGTCTGTATGTCTGTTTGTGTGTGCGCGTTTCACGCAAAAAGTAATGAACCGATTACTACGAAATTTGGTGAAGTGATAAATTATTACCCGGGTCAACATTTAAGATACCTTTTATTTCAGAAAAATCTTTCTTTCCCACGGGAAATCGCAATAACTGATTTTATCGAGTCCTCCTTATAAACCTTCCGCTGGCTAAATCGAAACAATGTACTGAAAAATTGTAAGTCTTGAAAAGGTCAACAGAAAAATCTGCAACAGTATATGTCTATCTCTTAAGGTACACTCGCAATACCTATTCTTATCTATACCTATAATGAAGCTGACTTAGTCAAATCGATGTGCGCGTTTCACGCAAAAAGTACTGAATCGAATTTAACTAAATTTTGTATAGTGATAGCTTGTCACTCGGTTCAACATTTGGGATACCTTTCACTACAAATACATTTTTCATTCCCGCGGGAAAACGCAATGACTGGTTCTATCGAGTCGTCCTTAGAAATTTATATGGCTAACGCTGGCTGAACCTTAAGAGGTACATCAAAACAATGTACTAGAATATTGTAGGTCTTAAAAAGTTCTACAGAAAAGTTCTCAACAATATATGTCTATCTCCTAAAGTACACTCGCTATAACTATTTTTATTAAATAATATTACTGTTTTGTTATACGTTATCTATACTATAATAAAGCAGTAACTTAGCGAAATCTGTACATGCAATATTTTTTAAAAACAATGAATGTAACGTATTATGTATACAATATAGACCCCAAAACAATAGTTATTAAAATTTTTGTCTGTTTGTCTGTTTGTCTGTATGTCTGTTTGTGTGTGCGCGTTTCACGCAAAAAGTAATGAACCGATTACTACGAAATTTGGTGAAGTGATAAATTATTACCCGGGTCAACATTTAAGATACCTTTTATTTCAGAAAAATCTTTCTTTCCCACGGGAAATCGCAATAACTGATTTTATCGAGTCCTCCTTATAAACCTTCCGCTGGCTAAACCTTAACATATACATCGAAACAATGTACTGAAAAATTGTAAGTCTTGAAAAGGTCAACAGAAAAATCTGCAACAGTATATGTCTATCTCTTAAGGTACACTCGCAATACCTATTCTTATCTATACCTATAATGAAGCTGACTTAGTCAAATCGATGTGCGCGTTTCACGCAAAAAGTACTGAATCGAATTTAACTAAATTTTGTATAGTGATAGCTTATCACTCGGTTCAACATTTGGGATACCTTTCACTACAAATACATTTTTCATTCCCGCGGGAAAACGCAATGACTGGTTCTATCGAGTCGTCCTTAGAAATTTATATGGCTAACGCTGGCTGAACCTTAAGAGGTACATCAAAACAATGTACTAGAATATTGTAGGTCTTAAAAAGTTCTACAGAAAAATTCTCAACAATATATGTCTATCTCCTAAAGTACACTCGCTATAACTATTTTTATTAAATAATATTACTGTTTTGTTATACGTTATCTATACTATAATAAAGCAGTAACTTAGCGAAATCTGTACATGCAATATTTTTTAAAAACAATGAATGTAACGTATTATGTATACAATATAGACCCCAAAACAATAGTTATTAAAATTTTTGTCTGTTTGTCTGTTTGTCTGTTTGTCTGTTTGTCTGTTTGTCTGTATGTCTGTTTGTGTGTGCGCGTTTCACGCAAAAAGTAATGAACCGATTACTACGAAATTTGGTGAAGTGATAAATTATTACCCGGGTCAACATTTAAGATACCTTTTATTTCAGAAAAATCTTTCTTTCCCACGGGAAATCGCAATAACTGATTTTATCGAGTCCTCCTTATAAACCTTCCGCTGGCTAAATCGAAACAATGTACTGAAAAATTGTAAGTCTTGAAAAGGTCAACAGAAAAATCTGCAACAGTATATGTCTATCTCTTAAGGTACACTCGCAATACCTATTCTTATCTATACCTATAATGAAGCTGACTTAGTCAAATCGATGTGCGCGTTTCACGCAAAAAGTACTGAATCGAATTTAACTAAATTTTGTATAGTGATAGCTTGTCACTCGGTTCAACATTTGGGATACCTTTCACTACAAATACATTTTTCATTCCCGCGGGAAAACGCAATGACTGGTTCTATCGAGTCGTCCTTAGAAATTTATATGGCTAACGCTGGCTGAACCTTAAGAGGTACATCAAAACAATGTACTAGAATATTGTAGGTCTTAAAAAGTTCTACAGAAAAGTTCTCAACAATATATGTCTATCTCCTAAAGTACACTCGCTATAACTATTTTTATTAAATAATATTACTGTTTTGTTATACGTTATCTATACTATAATAAAGCAGTAACTTAGCGAAATCTGTACATGCAATATTTTTTAAAAACAATGAATGTAACGTATTATGTATACAATATAGACCCCAAAACAATAGTTATTAAAATTTTTGTCTGTTTGTCTGTTTGTCTGTATGTCTGTTTGTGTGTGCGCGTTTCACGCAAAAAGTAATGAACCGATTACTACGAAATTTGGTGAAGTGATAAATTATTACCCGGGTCAACATTTAAGATACCTTTTATTTCAGAAAAATCTTTCTTTCCCACGGGAAATCGCAATAACTGATTTTATCGAGTCCTCCTTATAAACCTTCCGCTGGCTAAACCTTAACATATACATCGAAACAATGTACTGAAAAATTGTAAGTCTTGAAAAGGTCAACAGAAAAATCTGCAACAGTATATGTCTATCTCTTAAGGTACACTCGCAATACCTATTCTTATCTATACCTATAATGAAGCTGACTTAGTCAAATCGATGTGCGCGTTTCACGCAAAAAGTACTGAATCGAATTTAACTAAATTTTGTATAGTGATAGCTTATCACTCGGTTCAACATTTGGGATACCTTTCACTACAAATACATTTTTCATTCCCGCGGGAAAACGCAATGACTGGTTCTATCGAGTCGTCCTTAGAAATTTATATGGCTAACGCTGGCTGAACCTTAAGAGGTACATCAAAACAATGTACTAGAATATTGTAGGTCTTAAAAAGTTCTACAGAAAAGTTCTCAACAATATATGTCTATCTCCTAAAGTACACTCGCTATAACTATTTTTATTAAATAATATTACTGTTTTGTTATACGTTATCTATACTATAATAAAGCAGTAACTTAGCGAAATCTGTACATGCAATATTTTTTAAAAACAATGAATGTAACGTATTATGTATACAATATAGACCCCAAAACAATAGTTATTAAAATTTTTGTCTGTTTGTCTGTTTGTCTGTATGTCTGTTTGTGTGTGCGCGTTTCACGCAAAAAGTAATGAACCGATTACTACGAAATTTGGTGAAGTGATAAATTATTACCCGGGTCAACATTTAAGATACCTTTTATTTCAGAAAAATCTTTCTTTCCCACGGGAAATCGCAATAACTGATTTTATCGAGTCCTCCTTATAAACCTTCCGCTGGCTAAATCGAAACAATGTACTGAAAAATTGTAAGTCTTGAAAAGGTCAACAGAAAAATCTGCAACAGTATATGTCTATCTCTTAAGGTACACTCGCAATACCTATTCTTATCTATACCTATAATGAAGCTGACTTAGTCAAATCGATGTGCGCGTTTCACGCAAAAAGTACTGAATCGAATTTAACTAAATTTTGTATAGTGATAGCTTATCACTCGGTTCAACATTTGGGATACCTTTCACTACAAATACATTTTTCATTCCCGCGGGAAAACGCAATGACTGGTTCTATCGAGTCGTCCTTAGAAATTTATATGGCTAACGCTGGCTGAACCTTAAGAGGTACATCAAAACAATGTACTAGAATATTGTAGGTCTTAAAAAGTTCTACAGAAAAGTTCTCAACAATATATGTCTATCTCCTAAAGTACACTCGCTATAACTATTTTTATTAAATAATATTACTGTTTTGTTATACGTTATCTATACTATAATAAAGCAGTAACTTAGCGAAATCTGTACATGCAATATTTTTTAAAAACAATGAATGTAACGTATTATGTATACAATATAGACCCCAAAACAATAGTTATTAAAATTTTTGTCTGTTTGTCTGTTTGTCTGTTTGTCTGTATGTCTGTTTGTGTGTGCGCGTTTCACGCAAAAAGTAATGAACCGATTACTACGAAATTTGGTGAAGTGATAAATTATTACCCGGGTCAACATTTAAGATACCTTTTATTTCAGAAAAATCTTTCTTTCCCACGGGAAATCGCAATAACTGATTTTATCGAGTCCTCCTTATAAACCTTCCGCTGGCTAAACCTTAACATATACATCGAAACAATGTACTGAAAAATTGTAAGTCTTGAAAAGGTCAACAGAAAAATCTGCAACAGTATATGTCTATCTCTTAAGGTACACTCGCAATACCTATTCTTATCTATACCTATAATGAAGCTGACTTAGTCAAATCGATGTGCGCGTTTCACGCAAAAAGTACTGAATCGAATTTAACTAAATTTTGTATAGTGATAGCTTATCACTCGGTTCAACATTTGGGATACCTTTCACTACAAATACATTTTTCATTCCCGCGGGAAAACGCAATGACTGGTTCTATCGAGTCGTCCTTAGAAATTTATATGGCTAACGCTGGCTGAACCTTAAGAGGTACATCAAAACAATGTACTAGAATATTGTAGGTCTTAAAAAGTTCTACAGAAAAGTTCTCAACAATATATGTCTATCTCCTAAAGTACACTCGCTATAACTATTTTTATTAAATAATATTACTGTTTTGTTATACGTTATCTATACTATAATAAAGCAGTAACTTAGCGAAATCTGTACATGCAATATTTTTTAAAAACAATGAATGTAACGTATTATGTATACAATATAGACCCCAAAACAATAGTTATTAAAATTTTTGTCTGTTTGTCTGTTTGTCTGTTTGTCTGTTTGTCTGTATGTCTGTTTGTGTGTGCGCGTTTCACGCAAAAAGTAATGAACCGATTACTACGAAATTTGGTGAAGTGATAAATTATTACCCGGGTCAACATTTAAGATACCTTTTATTTCAGAAAAATCTTTCTTTCCCACGGGAAATCGCAATAACTGATTTTATCGAGTCCTCCTTATAAACCTTCCGCTGGCTAAACCTTAACATATACATCGAAACAATGTACTGAAAAATTGTAAGTCTTGAAAAGGTCAACAGAAAAATCTGCAACAGTATATGTCTATCTCTTAAGGTACACTCGCAATACCTATTCTTATCTATACCTATAATGAAGCTGACTTAGTCAAATCGATGTGCGCGTTTCACGCAAAAAGTACTGAATCGAATTTAACTAAATTTTGTATAGTGATAGCTTATCACTCGGTTCAACATTTGGGATACCTTTCACTACAAATACATTTTTCATTCCCGCGGGAAAACGCAATGACTGGTTCTATCGAGTCGTCCTTAGAAATTTATATGGCTAACGCTGGCTGAACCTTAAGAGGTACATCAAAACAATGTACTAGAATATTGTAGGTCTTAAAAAGTTCTACAGAAAAGTTCTCAACAATATATGTCTATCTCCTAAAGTACACTCGCTATAACTATTTTTATTAAATAATATTACTGTTTTGTTATACGTTATCTATACTATAATAAAGCAGTAACTTAGCGAAATCTGTACATGCAATATTTTTTAAAAACAATGAATGTAACGTATTATGTATACAATATAGACCCCAAAACAATAGTTATTAAAATTTTTGTCTGTTTGTCTGTTTGTCTGTTTGTCTGTTTGTCTGTATGTCTGTTTGTGTGTGCGCGTTTCACGCAAAAAGTAATGAACCGATTACTACGAAATTTGGTGAAGTGATAAATTATTACCCGGGTCAACATTTAAGATACCTTTTATTTCAGAAAAATCTTTCTTTCCCACGGGAAATCGCAATAACTGATTTTATCGAGTCCTCCTTATAAACCTTCCGCTGGCTAAACCTTAACATATACATCGAAACAATGTACTGAAAAATTGTAAGTCTTGAAAAGGTCAACAGAAAAATCTGCAACAGTATATGTCTATCTCTTAAGGTACACTCGCAATACCTATTCTTATCTATACCTATAATGAAGCTGACTTAGTCAAATCGATGTGCGCGTTTCACGCAAAAAGTACTGAATCGAATTTAACTAAATTTTGTATAGTGATAGCTTATCACTCGGTTCAACATTTGGGATACCTTTCACTACAAATACATTTTTCATTCCCGCGGGAAAACGCAATGACTGGTTCTATCGAGTCGTCCTTAGAAATTTATATGGCTAACGCTGGCTGAACCTTAAGAGGTACATCAAAACAATGTACTAGAATATTGTAGGTCTTAAAAAGTTCTACAGAAAAGTTCTCAACAATATATGTCTATCTCCTAAAGTACACTCGCTATAACTATTTTTATTAAATAATATTACTGTTTTGTTATACGTTATCTATACTATAATAAAGCAGTAACTTAGCGAAATCTGTACATGCAATATTTTTTAAAAACAATGAATGTAACGTATTATGTATACAATATAGACCCCAAAACAATAGTTATTAAAATTTTTGTCTGTTTGTCTGTTTGTCTGTATGTCTGTTTGTGTGTGCGCGTTTCACGCAAAAAGTAATGAACCGATTACTACGAAATTTGGTGAAGTGATAAATTATTACCCGGGTCAACATTTAAGATACCTTTTATTTCAGAAAAATCTTTCTTTCCCACGGGAAATCGCAATAACTGATTTTATCGAGTCCTCCTTATAAACCTTCCGCTGGCTAAACCTTAACATATACATCGAAACAATGTACTGAAAAATTGTAAGTCTTGAAAAGGTCAACAGAAAAATCTGCAACAGTATATGTCTATCTCTTAAGGTACACTCGCAATACCTATTCTTATCTATACCTATAATGAAGCTGACTTAGTCAAATCGATGTGCGCGTTTCACGCAAAAAGTACTGAATCGAATTTAACTAAATTTTGTATAGTGATAGCTTATCACTCGGTTCAACATTTGGGATACCTTTCACTACAAATACATTTTTCATTCCCGCGGGAAAACGCAATGACTGGTTCTATCGAGTCGTCCTTAGAAATTTATATGGCTAACGCTGGCTGAACCTTAAGAGGTACATCAAAACAATGTACTAGAATATTGTAGGTCTTAAAAAGTTCTACAGAAAAGTTCTCAACAATATATGTCTATCTCCTAAAGTACACTCGCTATAACTATTTTTATTAAATAATATTACTGTTTTGTTATACGTTATCTTCTATACTATAATAAAGCAGTAACTTAGCGAAATCTGTACATGCAAAATTTTTAAAAACAATGAATGTAACGTATTATGTATACAATATAGACCCCAAAACAATAGTTATTAAAATTTTTGTCTGTTTGTCTGTTTGTCTGTTTGTCTGTTTGTCTGTTTGTCTGTATGTCTGTTTGTGTGTGCGCGTTTCACGCAAAAAGTAATGAACCGATTACTACGAAATTTGGTGAAGTGATAAATTATTACCCGGGTCAACATTTAAGATACCTTTTATTTCAGAAAAATCTTTCTTTCCCACGGGAAATCGCAATAACTGATTTTATCGAGTCCTCCTTATAAACCTTCCGCTGGCTAAATCGAAACAATGTACTGAAAAATTGTAAGTCTTGAAAAGGTCAACAGAAAAATCTGCAACAGTATATGTCTATCTCTTAAGGTACACTCGCAATACCTATTCTTATCTATACCTATAATGAAGCTGACTTAGTCAAATCGATGTGCGCGTTTCACGCAAAAAGTACTGAATCGAATTTAACTAAATTTTGTATAGTGATAGCTTGTCACTCGGTTCAACATTTGGGATACCTTTCACTACAAATACATTTTTCATTCCCGCGGGAAAACGCAATGACTGGTTCTATCGAGTCGTCCTTAGAAATTTATATGGCTAACGCTGGCTGAACCTTAAGAGGTACATCAAAACAATGTACTAGAATATTGTAGGTCTTAAAAAGTTCTACAGAAAAGTTCTCAACAATATATGTCTATCTCCTAAAGTACACTCGCTATAACTATTTTTATTAAATAATATTACTGTTTTGTTATACGTTATCTATACTATAATAAAGCAGTAACTTAGCGAAATCTGTACATGCAATATTTTTTAAAAACAATGAATGTAACGTATTATGTATACAATATAGACCCCAAAACAATAGTTATTAAAATTTTTGTCTGTTTGTCTGTTTGTCTGTATGTCTGTTTGTGTGTGCGCGTTTCACGCAAAAAGTAATGAACCGATTACTACGAAATTTGGTGAAGTGATAAATTATTACCCGGGTCAACATTTAAGATACCTTTTATTTCAGAAAAATCTTTCTTTCCCACGGGAAATCGCAATAACTGATTTTATCGAGTCCTCCTTATAAACCTTCCGCTGGCTAAACCTTAACATATACATCGAAACAATGTACTGAAAAATTGTAAGTCTTGAAAAGGTCAACAGAAAAATCTGCAACAGTATATGTCTATCTCTTAAGGTACACTCGCAATACCTATTCTTATCTATACCTATAATGAAGCTGACTTAGTCAAATCGATGTGCGCGTTTCACGCAAAAAGTACTGAATCGAATTTAACTAAATTTTGTATAGTGATAGCTTATCACTCGGTTCAACATTTGGGATACCTTTCACTACAAATACATTTTTCATTCCCGCGGGAAAACGCAATGACTGGTTCTATCGAGTCGTCCTTAGAAATTTATATGGCTAACGCTGGCTGAACCTTAAGAGGTACATCAAAACAATGTACTAGAATATTGTAGGTCTTAAAAAGTTCTACAGAAAAGTTCTCAACAATATATGTCTATCTCCTAAAGTACACTCGCTATAACTATTTTTATTAAATAATATTACTGTTTTGTTATACGTTATCTATACTATAATAAAGCAGTAACTTAGCGAAATCTGTACATGCAATATTTTTTAAAAACAATGAATGTAACGTATTATGTATACAATATAGACCCCAAAACAATAGTTATTAAAATTTTTGTCTGTTTGTCTGTTTGTCTGTATGTCTGTTTGTGTGTGCGCGTTTCACGCAAAAAGTAATGAACCGATTACTACGAAATTTGGTGAAGTGATAAATTATTACCCGGGTCAACATTTAAGATACCTTTTATTTCAGAAAAATCTTTCTTTCCCACGGGAAATCGCAATAACTGATTTTATCGAGTCCTCCTTATAAACCTTCCGCTGGCTAAATCGAAACAATGTACTGAAAAATTGTAAGTCTTGAAAAGGTCAACAGAAAAATCTGCAACAGTATATGTCTATCTCTTAAGGTACACTCGCAATACCTATTCTTATCTATACCTATAATGAAGCTGACTTAGTCAAATCGATGTGCGCGTTTCACGCAAAAAGTACTGAATCGAATTTAACTAAATTTTGTATAGTGATAGCTTATCACTCGGTTCAACATTTGGGATACCTTTCACTACAAATACATTTTTCATTCCCGCGGGAAAACGCAATGACTGGTTCTATCGAGTCGTCCTTAGAAATTTATATGGCTAACGCTGGCTGAACCTTAAGAGGTACATCAAAACAATGTACTAGAATATTGTAGGTCTTAAAAAGTTCTACAGAAAAGTTCTCAACAATATATGTCTATCTCCTAAAGTACACTCGCTATAACTATTTTTATTAAATAATATTACTGTTTTGTTATACGTTATCTATACTATAATAAAGCAGTAACTTAGCGAAATCTGTACATGCAATATTTTTTAAAAACAATGAATGTAACGTATTATGTATACAATATAGACCCCAAAACAATAGTTATTAAAATTTTTGTCTGTTTGTCTGTTTGTCTGTTTGTCTGTATGTCTGTTTGTGTGTGCGCGTTTCACGCAAAAAGTAATGAACCGATTACTACGAAATTTGGTGAAGTGATAAATTATTACCCGGGTCAACATTTAAGATACCTTTTATTTCAGAAAAATCTTTCTTTCCCACGGGAAATCGCAATAACTGATTTTATCGAGTCCTCCTTATAAACCTTCCGCTGGCTAAACCTTAACATATACATCGAAACAATGTACTGAAAAATTGTAAGTCTTGAAAAGGTCAACAGAAAAATCTGCAACAGTATATGTCTATCTCTTAAGGTACACTCGCAATACCTATTCTTATCTATACCTATAATGAAGCTGACTTAGTCAAATCGATGTGCGCGTTTCACGCAAAAAGTACTGAATCGAATTTAACTAAATTTTGTATAGTGATAGCTTATCACTCGGTTCAACATTTGGGATACCTTTCACTACAAATACATTTTTCATTCCCGCGGGAAAACGCAATGACTGGTTCTATCGAGTCGTCCTTAGAAATTTATATGGCTAACGCTGGCTGAACCTTAAGAGGTACATCAAAACAATGTACTAGAATATTGTAGGTCTTAAAAAGTTCTACAGAAAAGTTCTCAACAATATATGTCTATCTCCTAAAGTACACTCGCTATAACTATTTTTATTAAATAATATTACTGTTTTGTTATACGTTATCTATACTATAATAAAGCAGTAACTTAGCGAAATCTGTACATGCAATATTTTTTAAAAACAATGAATGTAACGTATTATGTATACAATATAGACCCCAAAACAATAGTTATTAAAATTTTTGTCTGTTTGTCTGTTTGTCTGTTTGTCTGTATGTCTGTTTGTCTGTTTGTGTGTGCGCGTTTCACGCAAAAAGTAATGAACCGATTACTACGAAATTTGGTGAAGTGATAAATTATTACCCGGGTCAACATTTAAGATACCTTTTATTTCAGAAAAATCTTTCTTTCCCACGGGAAATCGCAATAACTGATTTTATCGAGTCCTCCTTATAAACCTTCCGCTGGCTAAACCTTAACATATACATCGAAACAATGTACTGAAAAATTGTAAGTCTTGAAAAGGTCAACAGAAAAATCTGCAACAGTATATGTCTATCTCTTAAGGTACACTCGCAATACCTATTCTTATCTATACCTATAATGAAGCTGACTTAGTCAAATCGATGTGCGCGTTTCACGCAAAAAGTACTGAATCGAATTTAACTAAATTTTGTATAGTGATAGCTTATCACTCGGTTCAACATTTGGGATACCTTTCACTACAAATACATTTTTCATTCCCGCGGGAAAACGCAATGACTGGTTCTATCGAGTCGTCCTTAGAAATTTATATGGCTAACGCTGGCTGAACCTTAAGAGGTACATCAAAACAATGTACTAGAATATTGTAGGTCTTAAAAAGTTCTACAGAAAAGTTCTCAACAATATATGTCTATCTCCTAAAGTACACTCGCTATAACTATTTTTATTAAATAATATTACTGTTTTGTTATACGTTATCTATACTATAATAAAGCAGTAACTTAGCGAAATCTGTACATGCAATATTTTTTAAAAACAATGAATGTAACGTATTATGTATACAATATAGACCCCAAAACAATAGTTATTAAAATTTTTGTCTGTTTGTCTGTTTGTCTGTATGTCTGTTTGTGTGTGCGCGTTTCACGCAAAAAGTAATGAACCGATTACTACGAAATTTGGTGAAGTGATAAATTATTACCCGGGTCAACATTTAAGATACCTTTTATTTCAGAAAAATCTTTCTTTCCCACGGGAAATCGCAATAACTGATTTTATCGAGTCCTCCTTATAAACCTTCCGCTGGCTAAACCTTAACATATACATCGAAACAATGTACTGAAAAATTGTAAGTCTTGAAAAGGTCAACAGAAAAATCTGCAACAGTATATGTCTATCTCTTAAGGTACACTCGCAATACCTATTCTTATCTATACCTATAATGAAGCTGACTTAGTCAAATCGATGTGCGCGTTTCACGCAAAAAGTACTGAATCGAATTTAACTAAATTTTGTATAGTGATAGCTTATCACTCGGTTCAACATTTGGGATACCTTTCACTACAAATACATTTTTCATTCCCGCGGGAAAACGCAATGACTGGTTCTATCGAGTCGTCCTTAGAAATTTATATGGCTAACGCTGGCTGAACCTTAAGAGGTACATCAAAACAATGTACTAGAATATTGTAGGTCTTAAAAAGTTCTACAGAAAAATTCTCAACAATATATGTCTATCTCCTAAAGTACACTCGCTATAACTATTTTTATTAAATAATATTACTGTTTTGTTATACGTTATCTATACTATAATAAAGCAGTAACTTAGCGAAATCTGTACATGCAATATTTTTTAAAAACAATGAATGTAACGTATTATGTATACAATATAGACCCCAAAACAATAGTTATTAAAATTTTTGTCTGTTTGTCTGTTTGTCTGTATGTCTGTTTGTGTGTGCGCGTTTCACGCAAAAAGTAATGAACCGATTACTACGAAATTTGGTGAAGTGATAAATTATTACCCGGGTCAACATTTAAGATACCTTTTATTTCAGAAAAATCTTTCTTTCCCACGGGAAATCGCAATAACTGATTTTATCGAGTCCTCCTTATAAACCTTCCGCTGGCTAAACCTTAACATATACATCGAAACAATGTACTGAAAAATTGTAAGTCTTGAAAAGGTCAACAGAAAAATCTGCAACAGTATATGTCTATCTCTTAAGGTACACTCGCAATACCTATTCTTATCTATACCTATAATGAAGCTGACTTAGTCAAATCGATGTGCGCGTTTCACGCAAAAAGTACTGAATCGAATTTAACTAAATTTTGTATAGTGATAGCTTATCACTCGGTTCAACATTTGGGATACCTTTCACTACAAATACATTTTTCATTCCCGCGGGAAAACGCAATGACTGGTTCTATCGAGTCGTCCTTAGAAATTTATATGGCTAACGCTGGCTGAACCTTAAGAGGTACATCAAAACAATGTACTAGAATATTGTAGGTCTTAAAAAGTTCTACAGAAAAGTTCTCAACAATATATGTCTATCTCCTAAAGTACACTCGCTATAACTATTTTTATTAAATAATATTACTGTTTTGTTATACGTTATCTATACTATAATAAAGCAGTAACTTAGCGAAATCTGTACATGCAATATTTTTTAAAAACAATGAATGTAACGTATTATGTATACAATATAGACCCCAAAACAATAGTTATTAAAATTTTTGTCTGTTTGTCTGTTTGTCTGTATGTCTGTTTGTGTGTGCGCGTTTCACGCAAAAAGTAATGAACCGATTACTACGAAATTTGGTGAAGTGATAAATTATTACCCGGGTCAACATTTAAGATACCTTTTATTTCAGAAAAATCTTTCTTTCCCACGGGAAATCGCAATAACTGATTTTATCGAGTCCTCCTTATAAACCTTCCGCTGGCTAAACCTTAACATATACATCGAAACAATGTACTGAAAAATTATAAGTCTTGAAAAGGTCAACAGAAAAATCTGCAACAGTATATGTCTATCTCTTAAGGTACACTCGCAATACCTATTCTTATCTATACCTATAATGAAGCTGACTTAGTCAAATCGATGTGCGCGTTTCACGCAAAAAGTACTGAATCGAATTTAACTAAATTTTGTATAGTGATAGCTTATCACTCGGTTCAACATTTGGGATACCTTTCACTACAAATACATTTTTCATTCCCGCGGGAAAACGCAATGACTGGTTCTATCGAGTCGTCCTTAGAAATTTATATGGCTAACGCTGGCTGAACCTTAAGAGGTACATCAAAACAATGTACTAGAATATTGTAGGTCTTAAAAAGTTCTACAGAAAAGTTCTCAACAATATATGTCTATCTCCTAAAGTACACTCGCTATAACTATTTTTATTAAATAATATTACTGTTTTGTTATACGTTATCTATACTATAATAAAGCAGTAACTTAGCGAAATCTGTACATGCAATATTTTTTAAAAACAATGAATGTAACGTATTATGTATACAATATAGACCCCAAAACAATAGTTATTAAAATTTTTGTCTGTTTGTCTGTTTGTCTGTATGTCTGTTTGTGTGTGCGCGTTTCACGCAAAAAGTAATGAACCGATTACTACGAAATTTGGTGAAGTGATAAATTATTACCCGGGTCAACATTTAAGATACCTTTTATTTCAGAAAAATCTTTCTTTCCCACGGGAAATCGCAATAACTGATTTTATCGAGTCCTCCTTATAAACCTTCCGCTGGCTAAACCTTAACATATACATCGAAACAATGTACTGAAAAATTGTAAGTCTTGAAAAGGTCAACAGAAAAATCTGCAACAGTATATGTCTATCTCTTAAGGTACACTCGCAATACCTATTCTTATCTATACCTATAATGAAGCTGACTTAGTCAAATCGATGTGCGCGTTTCACGCAAAAAGTACTGAATCGAATTTAACTAAATTTTGTATAGTGATAGCTTATCACTCGGTTCAACATTTGGGATACCTTTCACTACAAATACATTTTTCATTCCCGCGGGAAAACGCAATGACTGGTTCTATCGAGTCGTCCTTAGAAATTTATATGGCTAACGCTGGCTGAACCTTAAGAGGTACATCAAAACAATGTACTAGAATATTGTAGGTCTTAAAAAGTTCTACAGAAAAGTTCTCAACAATATATGTCTATCTCCTAAAGTACACTCGCTATAACTATTTTTATTAAATAATATTACTGTTTTGTTATACGTTATCTATACTATAATAAAGCAGTAACTTAGCGAAATCTGTACATGCAATATTTTTTAAAAACAATGAATGTAACGTATTATGTATACAATATAGACCCCAAAACAATAGTTATTAAAATTTTTGTCTGTTTGTCTGTTTGTCTGTATGTCTGTTTGTGTGTGCGCGTTTCACGCAAAAAGTAATGAACCGATTACTACGAAATTTGGTGAAGTGATAAATTATTACCCGGGTCAACATTTAAGATACCTTTTATTTCAGAAAAATCTTTCTTTCCCACGGGAAATCGCAATAACTGATTTTATCGAGTCCTCCTTATAAACCTTCCGCTGGCTAAACCTTAACATATACATCGAAACAATGTACTGAAAAATTGTAAGTCTTGAAAAGGTCAACAGAAAAATCTGCAACAGTATATGTCTATCTCTTAAGGTACACTCGCAATACCTATTCTTATCTATACCTATAATGAAGCTGACTTAGTCAAATCGATGTGCGCGTTTCACGCAAAAAGTACTGAATCGAATTTAACTAAATTTTGTATAGTGATAGCTTATCACTCGGTTCAACATTTGGGATACCTTTCACTACAAATACATTTTTCATTCCCGCGGGAAAACGCAATGACTGGTTCTATCGAGTCGTCCTTAGAAATTTATATGGCTAACGCTGGCTGAACCTTAAGAGGTACATCAAAACAATGTACTAGAATATTGTAGGTCTTAAAAAGTTCTACAGAAAAGTTCTCAACAATATATGTCTATCTCCTAAAGTACACTCGCTATAACTATTTTTATTAAATAATATTACTGTTTTGTTATACGTTATCTATACTATAATAAAGCAGTAACTTAGCGAAATCTGTACATGCAATATTTTTTAAAAACAATGAATGTAACGTATTATGTATACAATATAGACCCCAAAACAATAGTTATTAAAATTTTTGTCTGTTTGTCTGTTTGTCTGTATGTCTGTTTGTGTGTGCGCGTTTCACGCAAAAAGTAATGAACCGATTACTACGAAATTTGGTGAAGTGATAAATTATTACCCGGGTCAACATTTAAGATACCTTTTATTTCAGAAAAATCTTTCTTTCCCACGGGAAATCGCAATAACTGATTTTATCGAGTCCTCCTTATAAACCTTCCGCTGGCTAAACCTTAACATATACATCGAAACAATGTACTGAAAAATTGTAAGTCTTGAAAAGGTCAACAGAAAAATCTGCAACAGTATATGTCTATCTCTTAAGGTACACTCGCAATACCTATTCTTATCTATACCTATAATGAAGCTGACTTAGTCAAATCGATGTGCGCGTTTCACGCAAAAAGTACTGAATCGAATTTAACTAAATTTTGTATAGTGATAGCTTATCACTCGGTTCAACATTTGGGATACCTTTCACTACAAATACATTTTTCATTCCCGCGGGAAAACGCAATGACTGGTTCTATCGAGTCGTCCTTAGAAATTTATATGGCTAACGCTGGCTGAACCTTAAGAGGTACATCAAAACAATGTACTAGAATATTGTAGGTCTTAAAAAGTTCTACAGAAAAGTTCTCAACAATATATGTCTATCTCCTAAAGTACACTCGCTATAACTATTTTTATTAAATAATATTACTGTTTTGTTATACGTTATCTATACTATAATAAAGCAGTAACTTAGCGAAATCTGTACATGCAATATTTTTTAAAAACAATGAATGTAACGTATTATGTATACAATATAGACCCCAAAACAATAGTTATTAAAATTTTTGTCTGTTTGTCTGTTTGTCTGTTTGTCTGTTTGTCTGTATGTCTGTTTGTGTGTGCGCGTTTCACGCAAAAAGTAATGAACCGATTACTACGAAATTTGGTGAAGTGATAAATTATTACCCGGGTCAACATTTAAGATACCTTTTATTTCAGAAAAATCTTTCTTTCCCACGGGAAATCGCAATAACTGATTTTATCGAGTCCTCCTTATAAACCTTCCGCTGGCTAAACCTTAACATATACATCGAAACAATGTACTGAAAAATTGTAAGTCTTGAAAAGGTCAACAGAAAAATCTGCAACAGTATATGTCTATCTCTTAAGGTACACTCGCAATACCTATTCTTATCTATACCTATAATGAAGCTGACTTAGTCAAATCGATGTGCGCGTTTCACGCAAAAAGTACTGAATCGAATTTAACTAAATTTTGTATAGTGATAGCTTATCACTCGGTTCAACATTTGGGATACCTTTCACTACAAATACATTTTTCATTCCCGCGGGAAAACGCAATGACTGGTTCTATCGAGTCGTCCTTAGAAATTTATATGGCTAACGCTGGCTGAACCTTAAGAGGTACATCAAAACAATGTACTAGAATATTGTAGGTCTTAAAAAGTTCTACAGAAAAGTTCTCAACAATATATGTCTATCTCCTAAAGTACACTCGCTATAACTATTTTTATTAAATAATATTACTGTTTTGTTATACGTTATCTATACTATAATAAAGCAGTAACTTAGCGAAATCTGTACATGCAATATTTTTTAAAAACAATGAATGTAACGTATTATGTATACAATATAGACCCCAAAACAATAGTTATTAAAATTTTTGTCTGTTTGTCTGTTTGTCTGTTTGTCTGTATGTCTGTTTGTGTGTGCGCGTTTCACGCAAAAAGTAATGAACCGATTACTACGAAATTTGGTGAAGTGATAAATTATTACCCGGGTCAACATTTAAGATACCTTTTATTTCAGAAAAATCTTTCTTTCCCACGGGAAATCGCAATAACTGATTTTATCGAGTCCTCCTTATAAACCTTCCGCTGGCTAAACCTTAACATATACATCGAAACAATGTACTGAAAAATTGTAAGTCTTGAAAAGGTCAACAGAAAAATCTGCAACAGTATATGTCTATCTCTTAAGGTACACTCGCAATACCTATTCTTATCTATACCTATAATGAAGCTGACTTAGTCAAATCGATGTGCGCGTTTCACGCAAAAAGTACTGAATCGAATTTAACTAAATTTTGTATAGTGATAGCTTATCACTCGGTTCAACATTTGGGATACCTTTCACTACAAATACATTTTTCATTCCCGCGGGAAAACGCAATGACTGGTTCTATCGAGTCGTCCTTAGAAATTTATATGGCTAACGCTGGCTGAACCTTAAGAGGTACATCAAAACAATGTACTAGAATATTGTAGGTCTTAAAAAGTTCTACAGAAAAGTTCTCAACAATATATGTCTATCTCCTAAAGTACACTCGCTATAACTATTTTTATTAAATAATATTACTGTTTTGTTATACGTTATCTATACTATAATAAAGCAGTAACTTAGCGAAATCTGTACATGCAATATTTTTTAAAAACAATGAATGTAACGTATTATGTATACAATATAGACCCCAAAACAATAGTTATTAAAATTTTTGTCTGTTTGTCTGTTTGTCTGTTTGTCTGTATGTCTGTTTGTGTGTGCGCGTTTCACGCAAAAAGTAATGAACCGATTACTACGAAATTTGGTGAAGTGATAAATTATTACCCGGGTCAACATTTAAGATACCTTTTATTTCAGAAAAATCTTTCTTTCCCACGAGAAATCGCAATAACTGATTTTATCGAGTCCTCCTTATAAACCTTCCGCTGGCTAAACCTTAACATATACATCGAAACAATGTACTGAAAAATTGTAAGTCTTGAAAAGGTCAACAGAAAAATCTGCAACAGTATATGTCTATCTCTTAAGGTACACTCGCAATACCTATTCTTATCTATACCTATAATGAAGCTGACTTAGTCAAATCGATGTGCGCGTTTCACGCAAAAAGTACTGAATCGAATTTAACTAAATTTTGTATAGTGATAGCTTATCACTCGGTTCAACATTTGGGATACCTTTCACTACAAATACATTTTTCATTCCCGCGGGAAAACGCAATGACTGGTTCTATCGAGTCGTCCTTAGAAATTTATATGGCTAACGCTGGCTGAACCTTAAGAGGTACATCAAAACAATGTACTAGAATATTGTAGGTCTTAAAAAGTTCTACAGAAAAGTTTTCAACAATATATGTCTATCTCCTAAAGTACACTCGCTATAACTATTTTTATTAAATAATATTACTGTTTTGTTATACGTTATCTATATTACTATAATAAAGCAGTAACTTAGCGAAATCTGTACATGCAATATTTTTTAAAAACAATGAATGTAACGTATTATGTATACAATATAGACCCCAAAACAATAGTTATTAAAATTTTTGTCTGTTTGTCTGTTTGTCTGTTTGTCTGTTTGTCTGTATGTCTGTTTGTGTGTGCGCGTTTCACGCAAAAAGTAATGAACCGATTACTACGAAATTTGGTGAAGTGATAAATTATTACCCGGGTCAACATTTAAGATACCTTTTATTTCAGAAAAATCTTTCTTTCCCACGGGAAATCGCAATAACTGATTTTATCGAGTCCTCCTTATAAACCTTCCGCTGGCTAAACCTTAACATATACATCGAAACAATGTACTGAAAAATTGTAAGTCTTGAAAAGGTCAACAGAAAAATCTGCAACAGTATATGTCTATCTCTTAAGGTACACTCGCAATACCTATTCTTATCTATACCTATAATGAAGCTGACTTAGTCAAATCGATGTGCGCGTTTCACGCAAAAAGTACTGAATCGAATTTAACTAAATTTTGTATAGTGATAGCTTATCACTCGGTTCAACATTTGGGATACCTTTCACTACAAATACATTTTTCATTCCCGCGGGAAAACGCAATGACTGGTTCTATCGAGTCGTCCTTAGAAATTTATATGGCTAACGCTGGCTGAACCTTAAGAGGTACATCAAAACAATGTACTAGAATATTGTAGGTCTTAAAAAGTTCTACAGAAAAGTTCTCAACAATATATGTCTATCTCCTAAAGTACACTCGCTATAACTATTTTTATTAAATAATATTACTGTTTTGTTATACGTTATCTATACTATAATAAAGCAGTAACTTAGCGAAATCTGTACATGCAATATTTTTTAAAAACAATGAATGTAACGTATTATGTATACAATATAGACCCCAAAACAATAGTTATTAAAATTTTTGTCTGTTTGTCTGTTTGTCTGTATGTCTGTTTGTGTGTGCGCGTTTCACGCAAAAAGTAATGAACCGATTACTACGAAATTTGGTGAAGTGATAAATTATTACCCGGGTCAACATTTAAGATACCTTTTATTTCAGAAAAATCTTTCTTTCCCACGGGAAATCGCAATAACTGATTTTATCGAGTCCTCCTTATAAACCTTCCGCTGGCTAAACCTTAACATATACATCGAAACAATGTACTGAAAAATTGTAAGTCTTGAAAAGGTCAACAGAAAAATCTGCAACAGTATATGTCTATCTCTTAAGGTACACTCGCAATACCTATTCTTATCTATACCTATAATGAAGCTGACTTAGTCAAATCGATGTGCGCGTTTCACGCAAAAAGTACTGAATCGAATTTAACTAAATTTTGTATAGTGATAGCTTATCACTCGGTTCAACATTTGGGATACCTTTCACTACAAATACATTTTTCATTCCCGCGGGAAAACGCAATGACTGGTTCTATCGAGTCGTCCTTAGAAATTTATATGGCTAACGCTGGCTGAACCTTAAGAGGTACATCAAAACAATGTACTAGAATATTGTAGGTCTTAAAAAGTTCTACAGAAAAGTTCTCAACAATATATGTCTATCTCCTAAAGTACACTCGCTATAACTATTTTTATTAAATAATATTACTGTTTTGTTATACGTTATCTATACTATAATAAAGCAGTAACTTAGCGAAATCTGTACATGCAATATTTTTTAAAAACAATGAATGTAACGTATTATGTATACAATATAGACCCCAAAACAATAGTTATTAAAATTTTTGTCTGTTTGTCTGTTTGTCTGTATGTCTGTTTGTGTGTGCGCGTTTCACGCAAAAAGTAATGAACCGATTACTACGAAATTTGGTGAAGTGATAAATTATTACCCGGGTCAACATTTAAGATACCTTTTATTTCAGAAAAATCTTTCTTTCCCACGGGAAATCGCAATAACTGATTTTATCGAGTCCTCCTTATAAACCTTCCGCTGGCTAAACCTTAACATAAACATCGAAACAATGTACTGAAAAATTGTAAGTCTTGAAAAGGTCAACAGAAAAATCTGCAACAGTATATGTCTATCTCTTAAGGTACACTCGCAATACCTATTCTTATCTATACCTATAATGAAGCTGACTTAGTCAAATCGATGTGCGCGTTTCACGCAAAAAGTACTGAATCGAATTTAACAAAATTTTGTATAGTGATAGCTTATCACTCGGTTCAACATTTGGGATACCTTTCACTACAAATACATTTTTCATTCCCGCGGGAAAACGCAATGACTGGTTCTATCGAGTCGTCCTTAGAAATTTATATGGCTAACGCTGGCTGAACCTTAAGAGGTACATCAAAACAATGTACTAGAATATTGTAGGTCTTAAAAAGTTCTACAGAAAAGTTCTCAACAATATATGTCTATCTCCTAAAGTACACTCGCTATAACTATTTTTATTAAATAATATTACTGTTTTGTTATACGTTATCTATACTATAATAAAGCAGTAACTTAGCGAAATCTGTACATGCAATATTTTTTAAAAACAATGAATGTAACGTATTATGTATACAATATAGACCCCAAAACAATAGTTATTAAAATTTTTGTCTGTTTGTCTGTTTGTCTGTATGTCTGTTTGTGTGTGCGCGTTTCACGCAAAAAGTAATGAACCGATTACTACGAAATTTGGTGAAGTGATAAATTATTACCCGGGTCAACATTTAAGATACCTTTTATTTCAGAAAAATCTTTCTTTCCCACGGGAAATCGCAATAACTGATTTTATCGAGTCCTCCTTATAAACCTTCCGCTGGCTAAACCTTAACATATACATCGAAACAATGTACTGAAAAATTGTAAGTCTTGAAAAGGTCAACAGAAAAATCTGCAACAGTATATGTCTATCTCTTAAGGTACACTCGCAATACCTATTCTTATCTATACCTATAATGAAGCTGACTTAGTCAAATCGATGTGCGCGTTTCACGCAAAAAGTACTGAATCGAATTTAACTAAATTTTGTATAGTGATAGCTTATCACTCGGTTCAACATTTGGGATACCTTTCACTACAAATACATTTTTCATTCCCGCGGGAAAACGCAATGACTGGTTCTATCGAGTCGTCCTTAGAAATTTATATGGCTAACGCTGGCTGAACCTTAAGAGGTACATCAAAACAATGTACTAGAATATTGTAGGTCTTAAAAAGTTCTACAGAAAAGTTCTCAACAATATATGTCTATCTCCTAAAGTACACTCGCTATAACTATTTTTATTAAATAATATTACTGTTTTGTTATACGTTATCTATACTATAATAAAGCAGTAACTTAGCGAAATCTGTACATGCAATATTTTTTAAAAACAATGAATGTAACGTATTATGTATACAATATAGACCCCAAAACAATAGTTATTAAAATTTTTGTCTGTTTGTCTGTTTGTCTGTTTGTCTGTATGTCTGTTTGTCTGTTTGTGTGTGCGCGTTTCACGCAAAAAGTAATGAACCGATTACTACGAAATTTGGTGAAGTGATAAATTATTACCCGGGTCAACATTTAAGATACCTTTTATTTCAGAAAAATCTTTCTTTCCCACGGGAAATCGCAATAACTGATTTTATCGAGTCCTCCTTATAAACCTTCCGCTGGCTAAACCTTAACATATACATCGAAACAATGTACTGAAAAATTGTAAGTCTTGAAAAGGTCAACAGAAAAATCTGCAACAGTATATGTCTATCTCTTAAGGTACACTCGCAATACCTATTCTTATCTATACCTATAATGAAGCTGACTTAGTCAAATCGATGTGCGCGTTTCACGCAAAAAGTACTGAATCGAATTTAACTAAATTTTGTATAGTGATAGCTTATCACTCGGTTCAACATTTGGGATACCTTTCACTACAAATACATTTTTCATTCCCGCGGGAAAACGCAATGACTGGTTCTATCGAGTCGTCCTTAGAAATTTATATGGCTAACGCTGGCTGAACCTTAAGAGGTACATCAAAACAATGTACTAGAATATTGTAGGTCTTAAAAAGTTCTACAGAAAAGTTCTCAACAATATATGTCTATCTCCTAAAGTACACTCGCTATAACTATTTTTATTAAATAATATTACTGTTTTGTTATACGTTATCTATACTATAATAAAGCAGTAACTTAGCGAAATCTGTACATGCAATATTTTTTAAAAACAATGAATGTAACGTATTATGTATACAATATAGACCCCAAAACAATAGTTATTAAAATTTTTGTCTGTTTGTCTGTTTGTCTGTATGTCTGTTTGTGTGTGCGCGTTTCACGCAAAAAGTAATGAACCGATTACTACGAAATTTGGTGAAGTGATAAATTATTACCCGGGTCAACATTTAAGATACCTTTTATTTCAGAAAAATCTTTCTTTCCCACGGGAAATCGCAATAACTGATTTTATCGAGTCCTCCTTATAAACCTTCCGCTGGCTAAACCTTAACATATACATCGAAACAATGTACTGAAAAATTGTCAGTCTTGAAAAGGTCAACAGAAAAATCTGCAACAGTATATGTCTATCTCTTAAGGTACACTCGCAATACCTATTCTTATCTATACCTATAATGAAGCTGACTTAGTCAAATCGATGTGCGCGTTTCACGCAAAAAGTACTGAATCGAATTTAACTAAATTTTGTATAGTGATAGCTTATCACTCGGTTCAACATTTGGGATACCTTTCACTACAAATACATTTTTCATTCCCGCGGGAAAACGCAATGACTGGTTCTATCGAGTCGTCCTTAGAAATTTATATGGCTAACGCTGGCTGAACCTTAAGAGGTACATCAAAACAATGTACTAGAATATTGTAGGTCTTAAAAAGTTCTACAGAAAAGTTCTCAACAATATATGTCTATCTCCTAAAGTACACTCGCTATAACTATTTTTATTAAATAATATTACTGTTTTGTTATACGTTATCTATACTATAATAAAGCAGTAACTTAGCGAAATCTGTACATGCAATATTTTTTAAAAACAATGAATGTAACGTATTATGTATACAATATAGACCCCAAAACAATAGTTATTAAAATTTTTGTCTGTTTGTCTGTTTGTCTGTATGTCTGTTTGTGTGTGCGCGTTTCACGCAAAAAGTAATGAACCGATTACTACGAAATTTGGTGAAGTGATAAATTATTACCCGGGTCAACATTTAAGATACCTTTTATTTCAGAAAAATCTTTCTTTCCCACGGGAAATCGCAATAACTGATTTTATCGAGTCCTCCTTATAAACCTTCCGCTGGCTAAACCTTAACATAAACATCGAAACAATGTACTGAAAAATTGTAAGTCTTGAAAAGGTCAACAGAAAAATCTGCAACAGTATATGTCTATCTCTTAAGGTACACTCGCAATACCTATTCTTATCTATACCTATAATGAAGCTGACTTAGTCAAATCGATGTGCGCGTTTCACGCAAAAAGTACTGAATCGAATTTAACAAAATTTTGTATAGTGATAGCTTATCACTCGGTTCAACATTTGGGATACCTTTCACTACAAATACATTTTTCATTCCCGCGGGAAAACGCAATGACTGGTTCTATCGAGTCGTCCTTAGAAATTTATATGGCTAACGCTGGCTGAACCTTAAGAGGTACATCAAAACAATGTACTAGAATATTGTAGGTCTTAAAAAGTTCTACAGAAAAGTTCTCAACAATATATGTCTATCTCCTAAAGTACACTCGCTATAACTATTTTTATTAAATAATATTACTGTTTTGTTATACGTTATCTATACTATAATAAAGCAGTAACTTAGCGAAATCTGTACATGCAATATTTTTTAAAAACAATGAATGTAACGTATTATGTATACAATATAGACCCCAAAACAATAGTTATTAAAATTTTTGTCTGTTTGTCTGTTTGTCTGTATGTCTGTTTGTGTGTGCGCGTTTCACGCAAAAAGTAATGAACCGATTACTACGAAATTTGGTGAAGTGATAAATTATTACCCGGGTCAACATTTAAGATACCTTTTATTTCAGAAAAATCTTTCTTTCCCACGGGAAATCGCAATAACTGATTTTATCGAGTCCTCCTTATAAACCTTCCGCTGGCTAAACCTTAACATATACATCGAAACAATGTACTGAAAAATTGTAAGTCTTGAAAAGGTCAACAGAAAAATCTGCAACAGTATATGTCTATCTCTTAAGGTACACTCGCAATACCTATTCTTATCTATACCTATAATGAAGCTGACTTAGTCAAATCGATGTGCGCGTTTCACGCAAAAAGTACTGAATCGAATTTAACAAAATTTTGTATAGTGATAGCTTATCACTCGGTTCAACATTTGGGATACCTTTCACTACAAATACATTTTTCATTCCCGCGGGAAAACGCAATGACTGGTTCTATCGAGTCGTCCTTAGAAATTTATATGGCTAACGCTGGCTGAACCTTAAGAGGTACATCAAAACAATGTACTAGAATATTGTAGGTCTTAAAAAGTTATACAGGGAAGTTCGCAATATTATTTGTCTATCACCTAAGGTACATTCACAATTACTATTTTTATTCACTATTCACTTCTGGCGACTCACTGACTGACTTATCAATGTTCAGCTCAGTTCAGCAGTAAAACGTACCTAGAGACGAACCCGAGCGAAGCGAGGGTGAGTCGCTAGTATTTAATAAAATATGACGACAAAATGTGGGTAATCGTAAATAGATAATATGTACATACCAAATGGATTCGAATAATGATTTAATTTGAATCCGACGACGTTTAAACAGTTGTTGTTCCCGTTTGTATTAGTTAATATCTTCTTGAATATTTTCACTTTTCTTTGTAATTTTTACCCGAAGAGTGTACGTGTGCTTGCTACCTCGCACGAAAAAAGAATGACGGCACTGAGTAGTAGGGATGTAGACATTGACGAGTAATGAATTGATTTAAAAATCGATATGTGTATCGACTTTTTAAAAAAATCTCTTAAATGTGTGCGAAAGCTACCTTGTAGGTTAAGAGGACTACCTGGTTATATTATATCTGAAGAATGAAGCGAAGAAATATAATATTATATTCTTTCTTTCTTTCTTTCTTTCTTCCTTACACCTAGCTGCGAAGAGGTTGCGGCCAAGTGCGCGACGGTAGCTATCACTTTTCAAGTTCTCTACGTTAGTCCATTGAAATGTTACATTTTTTTGACCTTAGCGTGCATTTGTCAGAGGACGCAATTTTATTTTTTAGATATCAAGGAGGGGTTAGTGTAAAGTTAAATCCAAGTTTGTGGGGTTGCAGTCCTTGTCCCACGGCCGCCATCTTGGTAAAAGTGGTACAAATGGTTTTTATGGTTTATCTGACAAACTATAGGTCTCACAAAAATTATGTTAAACCATCTTTGGTGGCAAATAAAATTCTCTACAACTTTGGTCATGTAACTTTTAGTCGTAGAACCAAAAATAACGAAGTTATAAGTGAAAATCGATGAAAATTTGAGAAAAAATTTCTATTGGTCGTTATAACTTTTTTTTCTGATCATTTTACAAAAAAAAATATATCAGACCATTTTTATAGAGGGTTTTTTAAGGAATAATTTTCATTATGAACTTTTTAAATATTATTCATTAATTAAGGTTTTACAGCGCTGCGAAACGAATACTATTCTTCAGTATTCATAACTATATGTACATAAATATTAATGATTTGCCATAATTTTCAATCATCTTTTCATTTTTAGGGTTCCATACCTCAAAAGGTAAAAAAGGAACCCTTTAATTATAAGATCACTCTCTTGTCCGTCTTTCCGTGTGTCAGGAATGGGTGGTGGTGGTGTTTCAGGAACGGGTGAACCTAGCAAGTTGAAATTTATACCAGATACTGAGGTCTGTAGTCCCTATTAGGTGTATAAAAATCAAGGTTCTGAGTCAATACTATAAAAAGATATGGGCAAATTTAGATTTTCGCGAAAACTTGTAAGTACCATTTACCTTAATTTTCAACTTTTTTATTTTTCAGAAATTTCCCTTTACTTGTGCTGTAAGACCTTGCTTTTAACCAAAATTGACAAATCTAGGTCAACCGGAAGTACCCTATAGGCTGTAGATCGAAAACTTATATGGTAGTTTTCGTTGACCTAGAAACACGAAATTTGTCAAAAAGCAAGGTCTTACAGCACAAGTAAAGGAAAATTCTGAAAGTTAAAAAAGTTGAAAATTAAGGTAAATGGTACTTACAAGTTTTCGCGAAAATCTAAATTTGCCCATATCTTTTTATCGTATTGACTCAGGACCTTGTTTTTATACAACTAATAGGGGCTATAGACCTCAGTATCTGGTATAAATTTTAACTTGCTAGGTTCACTCGTTCCTGAGACACCACCACCCGTTCCTGACACACGGACAGACGGACAAGAGAGTGATTTTATAATTATAAGGGTTCCTTTTTTTACCTTTTGAGGTAGGGAACCCTAAAAATAAAAAGAAGATTGAAAATTATGGCAAATCATTAATATTTATGTATATATAGTTATGAATACTGAAGAATAGTATTCGTTTCGCAGCGCTGTGAAACCTTAATTAATGAATAAAATTTAAAAAGTTCATAATGAAAATTATTCCTTAAAAAACCCTCTATGAAAATGGTCTGATATATTTTTTTTTGTAAAATGATCAGAAAAAAAGTTATAACGACCAATAGAATTTTTTTTCTCAAATTTTCATCAATTTTGACTTATAACTTCGTTATTTTTGGTTCTACGACTAAAAGTTACATGACCAAAGTTGTAGAGAATTTTATTTGCAACCAAAAATGGTTGAACATAATTTTTGTGAGACCTATAGTTTGTCAAATAAACCATAAAAACCACTTGTACCACTTTTTCCAAGATTGCGGCCGTGGGACAAGGGCTGCAACCCCACAAACTTGGGTTTAACTTTACACTAACCCCTCCTTGATATCTAAAAAATAAAATTGCGTCCTCTGACAAATGCAACCCCAAATGTAACTTTTCAATGGACTACGTATATTTCTGTGAAATGGAGTATAATTCATTTAAATAACAAGTCCATCGATTTTGTTCCAAAAAGTCAATTATTATTTATTTAATTAAACATACTAGTGGGCACATTTTAATAGGCACGCCGGTCAAAACATATTGTCCCTTTTATTATTGTATGTAAAAAAATGATTTTGATTAAATACGCTATGAATAATATAAGTCGGAGAAAAATATGTGATTAATTGATTTATATTTGATACGGATCCCTAAAATCATAATCATAATTACCGACTGTAATTATTAATTCACTATTGCATAACTAATTGAAAAATTGTGATATTTTTTTCCCCGCGGATTATTGTTCATTTATCTATAAAATAAGCCCCTGAATTTTTTAATTTCTTAAATTTTGTATTTAATAGGTTAAAATAATTTTTATTGATAAAGTATCCGAAGTAGCCGTGGCTTGCGCAAGCCGTTTTAGGCCGTATTTTCATGCCTCTGATAAAATTATAAATATTGGTCCTACAGTTCCGGGAGTTGAGATTTTTTTAGGGGGTTTTCTTCTCTTTTTGAATCTTTTTTTAGATTTGAAAAATCTCAATTAGTTTTTGAGATATTTGCAAAAAACTAAACCCCCTTTCTAATTTTTAGTTAATTGTTTATAACTTTTGCAATTTTTGCAAGCGGAACTTGATTTTTTTCAAAAACCATCTATGTGCATACCATTCCAAATCGAATGACACCTCGTTCATATTTTTCCGAGACTGCTGAAAAAAGTCGACCTAAAAGGCACTTGTTGATTAGACTATTAGCCCGACTATAGAGAAATTGCAAAGTTTTTACGTATAAGGTAGGTAAAATCAATTTTAGCTGCATTAATCCATAAGATGGCCACAACATTCATAATAATCATAAAAAATCAGTTACCTGGTCAATTATACTTACACCTAGGTTTAGGTACGAACAACATTATTTCGTTTGCAAAAAAATATAACAAATTACAATTAATCAAAGAAAATACTCACAAAAAAAAAGTATGTCCCTTTCTATTTAACGGACGCTTCTTGTTATTGTTCAACAGAATGCACCAAACATCAACCAGATTTTTTAAAATAGTGTATGATATAATTGATAGATGTTATGGACATTGAATTAATACTTTTCGTCATCTACGTTTGGCTCTTTCAAAAAAATAACAATATGTCAAACAAATGCTTTCTTGGGTTGCTAGCTTTCTTTCTGGACGTAGCATAAAAGTCGTAATTGACGGTATATGCTTCGACACTGTGCAGATTAACGCTGGCGTACCCCAAGGTTCAGTACCTACTATCGCCTACACTGTTTATTCTGCATATCAACGATATGTTGCTAACTGGCAACACTCGTTGCTATGCAGATGACAGTACAGTCGATGCCTATTATACTGGCCGAGCAAGCATCTCTCGAGCTAAGGTTGAGGAGAACAGAGTCCAACTTGTGTCCGAAATTGCGACTTCCCTGGAGCAGGTCTCCGATTGGGGCCGACGAAATCTCGTCCAGTTTAACCACTCAAAGACACAAGTTTGTGCGTTCTCCACTAAAAAACCCCCATTCTCTATAGCGCCAAAGTTCCAGAACATTCCTCTTAACATCTGTAAGAGTATCGGGATCTTAGGGGTCGAAATATCGAGCGACGTCCAATACATTACCGCATTATAATTGCCAATTTTTTAAAGTATTAAAATGGATATAGTATGTTATCCTTAAGAGATATATATATATGCCATCGCGAACTTTTTTGTAGACCTTTTTAATGTGTACAATACTGTAGTACATTATTTTGATCTATCTCGTAGGGTTCAGCGAGCGTTTGCAATGTAAGCGCAAAAAAATGTGTTTATTTACGATATCACATTAGAAACCTCTAAAATTATCAGTCTTTCTCTACTATATTACGCATGTATTATACATATAAACCTTCCTCTTGAATCACTCTATCTATTAAAAAAACCACATCAAAATCCTTGCGTAGTTTTAAAGATCTGAGCATACAAAGTGACAGACAGACAGCGGGAAGTGACTTTGTTTTATACTATGTACTAATATTATGTCATTTGGTATGTGATTAACATGATCTAGATGAGGTACTAAATAAATAAATAAAATAATAATAAAATATTTTTGTTTCGGTTCACCGGTGAATATTACACTAAATCCAGGGGGGGGCAGCTGCCCCCCCCCCCCCTGCCCCTACCTGGGTACGCCCATGAATATGTATAGATTTAATTAAAATGACAAATTGTGCAGTACCAGGATACAAAGAAAATGGGTATCATTTGTTCCCAAAAGACAAGGTACCTATCTCTGGAAAAATCTTTAAAAATCATGTTTTTCAGTGACTTTTTTTCACGTAATGTTAATATTTGCAGTTATGTATGCTGCTTAGGTTTTAAACATTGTTTTGTGTAACAAAATCTTTCAAAATTGGTTTTGGCGTAAAAACATAACAAACTAATAAACACACAAACTAAGTTATTTTAGCTTTAGTATTATCAATAAAAAAAAATGGAAATACTTTTTTTGTTAGATAGGCAAAATTTTATTCATCTTCTATACCTACATATAATAAAATTCTAACTGAGTCGAATCTGTACATTAAATATTTTTTGGAGAATCCTATTGATAGATCCTATAGTCATTATTATTAATACAGAGGCCGAATCTATAGTTTTTAGAATTTTTGTCTGTGTTTCTGTTTGTGAGCGCATCACGAGAAAACCACTGGACAGATTTTGATGAAATTTGGTATGATGATAGTTGGTTATCCGGGTCAACATATAGGATACATTTTATTGCAGGAAAATATCTCATCTCTGAGTAATCTATACTAAACGTTAAAACGTAAGTAGGGACGAACCCGAGCGGAGCGAGGGTCAGTCGCTGGTATATGTATATTTTCTTCAAATAAAGATGGTCGAAATAGACTTTGCAAACACTAGCCTTTATAAGTACCAACATGAAATTTCGATGTGCATATATTTGTTATTCTTCTCTTTTTAAACGGCTTGACCGATTTTGATGAATTTTATTTTGTTTCCTTATAGGGTGTGTGGACTTACTCACTTTAAACTATTGTTGGACCCAGGAAATTGCGCTGTTTTCAAAATCTGTTTTTTTTTTTAATTAAGGATAATTAGGATAGGTTTGTAGTTATTTGTAAATTATCAAGGTTTATTTTTAACTAGCGACTCACCCTCGCTTCGCTCGGGTTCGTCCGTAGGTTGCTTCCCAAAACAAAATTAATGAATTAATTTGGTTTTAATTTTTTTTCGTGGGAACCTATTTTTTTCTAGAATAAAAGTAGCCTAAGTTACTCCTTATTACATCAGCTATCTGCCAGTGAAAGTAGCGTCAAAATCGGTCCAGCCATTTCAGAGATTAGCCGGAACAGACAGACAGACAGACAAAAATTGTAAAAAATGTTGTTTCGGTATATGTACCGTGTATACATCCATATGCATTTAGTAAAAAGCGGTTATTTTAATATTACAAACAGACACTCCAATTTTATTTATCTGTATAGAAGTGAATAAAAAGTGAGTTTAAGTTAGTAAGGGACAAGCACCGCCCACTCTCCTTTGATTGGTCGAAAATATCTTCCAATAAGAAGTCAAACGTTAAATTAACGTTTAAGAATAATCTAGAAGGGTCAATAGCACCGTTTCTCAAATTGGGGGTCGAATTAAGAAATAAAAGGGGTTAGAATGTGTTTATTATAATTTGACACAAAACACACTTAAATAACTAGCGATTTTTCTTGGTTTCACATGGTTTTTTATAACACTTTATTGCACACGAAAATGGTACATTAATAAAAAAAATCTATACTAATATATATCTATATCTATACTATATATTATAAAGCTGAAGAGTTTGTTTGTTTGTTTGGTTGAACGCGCTAATCTCAGAAACTACTAATCCGATTTGAAAAATTCTTTTTGCATTAGATAGCCCGTTAACTGAGGAAGGCTATAGGCTATATATCATCCCGAAAAAATTGTACGGTTCCCGTGGGTTAGGTTTGTTTTTGTCTAGGGACGAACCCGAAGCGAAGCGAGGATGAGTCGTTACAAATAAAGAGATGTTCAAAGGCGGCCTTATCACTAAAATTGATCTCTTACAGGCAACCGACCTTTGGTTTTTTATTATTATTTATTAAAATAAGGCAGTGGTAGCTTAGTGGTAGCGCGCTCGTTCACGAAACTAAAGGACGTGGGTTCAATTTCCGGGTCTTGTATATCTGATATTTTATGTGCGAATCATTAGTTTTCGAATATGTGAAGTCCGCCAACCCGCACTTGGCCAGCGTGGTGGACTATGGCCTGATTCCCCTCGTATTGAAAGGAGGCCCACCCCCAGCAGTGGGATGTTAATATGGGCTGTATTTTATACATTTAACACTAATTATCCAAATATTGTGACCCGTAAGGGATATAGGTAGTATTATTTGTTTATATAACGTATTGTATCATTTGTTTTATTAAATGTGACAAAGGGGTTAAAGTTTGAGTACTAATGTGGGCAATTGAATATTCATATCAATTTTGGATTCCTTTTGAAAGGTGATATGTTATCTATATATTCTGAAATTCTTTTATATGTATAATAACTATACTACGGGAGTTAACGCGTGAATAAGTGGCTACATACCTTGTTCCCGACGTTTCGACTGGGTTGCACCAGCCGTGGCCACGGGCAGACTGGCGGTGTACGGCATCCCCTGCTACGATCGGAGATGTTTTTCGCAGACACCCTCACTTTACCTTCACAATTTATAATAGCCGCTACACACGACACTGATATTATCAACCGGTGTGTTGGACGAACAACCGCGATACTTTAACTTTTCTATCATTGGACTCCACGCAAACGACACTCTGTACCCATCGCGAACCATTCTTCGGTAGTATCGGCGATCGCGAATGGTTCGCGAGGCGATTGAGATTAAGAAACAGAAAAACTTCAATCGTGAAGATGGATATAGATTTTCGTCTGCGTGGAGTCCAATGATAGAAAAGTTAAAGTTTTTTTTTTTGAAGGAATAGGTTATCCTTCTGTTTAACGTTGTAAAATACATTTACGCATACCACCTGCATATATTCAGGTTATCCATGTGGGAATAACCGCCCAAAAAAGTCGGTAGGTACCTAGTAGTATCCACTTTAACCCAACAGAACATTTTTTTTCGCCCAAAGTATCGGCATTGCCATTCAGCGGGGGAATGCGGCTAGCATTCTTGCCACTGTTCCACGCGGACATGTCTTGTACAGTAATAACTAAGTGTACATTTGTTTTGTATATATAATTAAGTATATTTGTAATTTTCTTTATTGGAAATAAAAGTATTCCATTAAAAAAAAAGAACATGGAATCTAACTTGAAATTTTGGCTACTGATGAAAAAAGAGAAATTTATTAAAATTGTGGCCACAGATCTATTTATTTGACTCATTCGCTTGAATGGAACTAACACAAATGTGAAGGAACTCATGATGCTTTATCGACAAAGGAGATTGACGTCAGAAACCTCCCCCGTATTGATGCGTTACAGGATCACTCTTACGCATGACCGAACGCCAATGAGTCCCCTGGATTTCTACAGAGAACTCTAGATTGCTATTATCATATATGCAAAGTTGTGGATAGTGCCTAATATTCCCAATAACATGGATGTTTGTTTCTCAATCACGCCAGAACGGCTGAACGGATCTTGATGAAATTTGGCACAGAGATAGATTATAGTCTGGAATAGCACATAGGCTACTTTTTATCCCGAAAAAATGTACGGCTAATGTGGGTGTTTCCGCCAATAGTAAACTTATATAATTTTTGTTCCTACCCGCTTCCTTTTTATATGCACGCCTGCAATTTGAAGGGTCATCATACGTAGATAATGAGCATTCACCGTTTGAGTCTCGAGAAGTAAACCCACGCGCGCCTGCTATAATTTTCGTGGAACGTTCGAGTGCTTTGTGATGAGTGCCCTCATGAGTATCATCACCGCCATCGCCATCTAACCGCTACCGTTATCATCCTTGGCGCTGAAGCTGAGACCTGACGCAGAACTACAGCAATGTAGGCGTGATTTTTATTCCCGCTGTCCGCATCCACAACCCGCATCCTTTAATTTTCTCTCTTATATACAGTCCACTCAAACTTTACTCTTACTTAGAACCAGCCCTTTGCCGCATTTTATACGCAACAGTGGGATAGATTTGTTTTTTTTTTCACTAGGGACGAACCCGAGCGAAGCGTGGGTGAGTTGTTAATGTAGATAATATTTTCTGCATGAATCATGGAATTTCATCATTTCTAGTGAACTACTTAATTTATCGTTATCGTTAGGGCGGAGCTTTAGGGTAAGACCTTACCTACTACAGGAACTCGATTAAACAGTAATCTACACTAATATTATAAAAAGGAAAGGTTTATATTTATGTTTGTAATGAATAACGTTTTAGATGAAAGGTAAGAAGATAGTTTGAGATCCTGGGAAGGACATAGGATACTTTTTATCCCGGATATCATCCCTTAAGGGGGTGAAAATGGGGATGAAAGTTTGTATGAGGAATCAACCTAGGGATAAACCCAAGCGAAGCAAGGATGAGTCGCTTGCTTAGAATAAATTAAAATAAAGGATAAATAAATAGGAATATTGACTTTAAAATGATTTAAAAAGTATCTAATATTATACGAGTATACCATTATAATCGTTTATCCTTAATTTTGTCTTTGCTTATTTATATTTAGATATTACAAGTGAAGCTTATTAAAGAGTATCATCAAAAAACATATGGAAGGTAGAAAATATTATTTTAAACTAGCGACTTCGGATTCGTCCCTAGACAAAAACAAATCTATCCCACGGGAACCGTTCATTTTTCTGGCATAAAAAATAACCTATGTGCTATTCCAGACTATAATCTATCTCTGTGTCAAATTTCATCCAGATCCGTTCAGCCGTTCTGGTGTGAAAGAGTAACAAACATCCATCCATCCATCTTCACAAACTTTCACATTTATAATATTAGTATAGATTAAGGATAATGTTACCTTTTTGGGATAATATATCTGTCTCTTTCTCGCAAGCTCCGCCCCTTAGTGGGCGTATCCATTCCTGTAGGACCCTACCTCAGTATTAAATGTGAAAGGAACGACATCAGACGTCTTACTAAAATAATAAACAAAAAAAATAGAAAAAAAAAATAATTTTTAGTCTGTGGTATTAAAAAAATTGTGATTTTGTAAGTGTTTTTTTTTTAATAGTGATATTACAAATTATATGATGTGTTTTGTTTATTGATTTTTTTTAACAATTAATTTTGGTAAGTATTTATATTATTTACTAAGTAACCCGAGGGTCAATATGGCGTCCAAATATCGATTTTGTGTATGATCTTCATATGTCATGTCATGTCATACCAATATTATAGAATTAGCATTTTCAGTTTTTCCCAAATTTTCCAATTTCCCGTACAATTTTTCCAATTTCTTTCACCTTCAATCATTATAATTGAAGCGTAAAAACTGCGGTGCGGTAAACTGCGGGGAAGGGCTGGTTCTAATAGTAAAATTAAGTGGACTGTATATATGAAGAAAAGGGGTGCGGACAGCGGGAATGAAAAGCACGCCTACCTTGCTGGAGCTCTGCGTCAGGTCTCGGCTGCAGCGCCAAGGATGATAACGGCAGCGGTTAGATGGCGATGGCGGTGACGATACTCATGAGGGCACACATCACAAGCACTCGAATTTTCCATGCAATTATAGCAGGCGCGCGCGGGTTTACTTCTTGCGGGTCAAACGGTGAATGCTAATCGACTGCGTATAATGACCCTTTAAATTGTAGGCGTGCATATAAAAAAGGAAGCGGGTAGGAATAAATATTATGTGATTTTACTATTGGCGGAAACATTTCCCCCGGGCCTTAAAGGGTCACCTTTAAAAAAAAATTAAAATAAATAAGATATGCGGTTATTATAACAGCGAGCGATTACTTAGAAATATATATATATATATATATATATATATATATATATATACACATGTTTACACATATGTAATAGCGGTTAATGTATATACAGCGGTACATAAAATATAGCGGAATAGTATATAATAAAGCGGTTATATGATAAAGATTTATACTATAAATTATTGTGTCGGCAAAGGACACAAGCGAATCGTAGGTCGTACATAGCAACCTTTAGAAGTTCTAACTGTTACAACACGAACTGTGCCGTCTTTAGCAGGATGAACCCTTTCTACTACACCTAAAGGCCACGAAAACGGCGGAGAGTTGTCCGTGACTATAACAACGACCGTCCCTACCTTTATGGGAACACTCGGCGTATTCCACTTCGCTCTCGCCTGTAACCTATGTAGGTATTCTGCTCGCCATCGACGCCAAAACGACTGCACAATTTTATCTAGAAGTGTATGTCGCTGATTGATGGATACAGACTGTACTTCAGGTGCGGGTATAGAATTAAGTGGAATAGTGTGTAAAAAATGTGCAGGTGTAAGCGCGGACGGTTCACTAGGATCACAGCTTAAAACCGTGAGCGGGCGAGAGTTCATCAAAGCTTCTATCTGGGCAAGCACAGTCAGCAGCTCTTCATACGAATGTGCTCGCGGTAATATTTTAAGAAAGCGATATATGTAAACAATAATGCGTAGTAATTTAGCATAGTTTGAAGTTCGTATTGCGAGTTGATAAATAATAGACTCCGTAACGTCTACGGTGACGGAGTACGAAAGCGATTTATAAGACGTACCTTGCTCCGGCACGTTCTGTACAGAATCTTTATCAAATTCTTTAATCGGCCATTCCGTAGGGTTGAGCGATGCCCACGGAGGCCCATGACACCAAAGTGCATGGTTAATAATTTTATCTGGAGTTAGACCTCGAGATAAACAATCAGCGGGATTTTCAATTCCTGGCACACGATAAAAGCATGTGGCAGGCAGGTTGTCAGTAAGAGCGACAACGCGGTTGGCGACAAATGTTTGCTAGCGGTGCGGGGGAGAATTGATCCAACATAGGACTACTTTCGAGTCGGTAAAAGCATATATTTGATTTATTTTATATTGCGGATTGAAGTTATCAAAGACCTTGCGTAATAACTTGGATAGAAGAACAGCAGCTAGTAGTTCGAGCCTTGCAATAGACGTAGGCTTAGTCGGCGCAACTTTAGACTTCGCGCAAACTAAATGCACAAGGTTTGAGGCGCTATTCTGTATATGCACATAAATGACACCACCATATGCACGTTCGCTTGCATCAGAGAAGCCCAATAAATTGACTATAGAACCTTCAACAATGCCTATATGGCGCGGTATACGAATTTCATTAAGCCTAGGTAGCTCTGAACAAAATTGTTCCCAAGCATCAACGATATGACGTGGAGGTGTGTCATCCCAGTCGCATTTAGTTAACCAAAGTTCTTTAATTAAGAGCTTGGCGAATAATACTTAATTTTTCGTCGTCTGTTAATGAAGGATTATCATGGACAGTAGCCTTAAAACTAGCGTAGAATAGTGGCCATGTGCGAATGTCTCCCGAAAAGGACATAAGTTCGATGGGTGGCAGAGAAGGCCGCGAGCGAGGTGAAGACGATGAGTGTTTAATGTCACTATCCGTCGACTTTGGCGGTAAAAGTTGTGATAATACTCTTTTAGCATAACTATACAACTCTTCAAAGGACATCCATGTTTGATAATCTGGTTGCGCTTTCGGATTAATTGATAGTAAAACGGTGTTATAACTATCCACAGTAGACTTAAATTCCGATCTAATGTCATTTATAGTTTCAACAGCAATAAAAAAAGATTCTTTATTATTATCATTAATATGTGCCGTAATTGCTTTGTTATAAATGGCTTGCATACGTGCGAAGAGTGCGCCACGTCGCGCTTCTAGTACACGCAGCTTAATATCTTTAGAGGACAGCGAAGTCTGTTCGTCACTCGATGACATTTTAAAATGATTTATGCGATTTAATTTAAATAAAATATTTAAGTAAACAGGTTAGCGAATGTTACTAAACGTTTTATAGGTAATTATAATATGTAAGTATCTAATAATAATTATACATAAATTAGTTATTTGTGGATATAAAATATACGGTGGATATAAAATTATATATACGCGGTAAAAATATATTTATATGTGCCTAAATAGGGGTGCGGTTAAATAAAGAAATATAGCCTATTTAGGTGACCTAAAAGAGCGGTAGGAGAAAATATTATATATAAAATAAATTTTGGTTCGTACAGATATATGAACCAAATGCGGGTTGATGAACAAAAATTATTTTAAATTAGGATTGAAATGATCAAAATAAAGGACTATAAATGTAAATAAATCCGTATCGGATGGACCACAAATGAATCCGTATCGAATGGACCACAAATAAAGCGTAAAAACAGCGGTGCGGTAAACTGCGGGGAAGGGCTGGTTCTAAAAGTAAAATTAAGTGGACTGTATATATGAAAGAAAAGGGGTGCGGACTGCGGACAGCGGGAATAAAAAGCACGCCTACCTTGCTGGAGCTCTGCGTCAGGTCTCGGCTGCAGCGCCAAGGATGATAACGGCAGCGGTTAGATGGCGATGGCGGTGACGATACTCATGAGGGCACACATCACAAGCACTCGAATTTTCCATGCAATTATAGCAGGCGCGCGCGGGTTTACTTCTTGCGGGTCAAACGGTGAATGCTAATCGACTGCGTATAATGACCCTTTAAATTGTAGGCGTGCATATAAAAAAGGAAGCGGGTAGGAATAAATATTATGTGATTTTACTATTGGCGGAAACAATAATCTAAATGAAAAATCCTAAAAGAGGTTATTAAAAAAAAATCCGGACAAGTGCGAGTCGGACTTACCCACCGAGGGTTCCGTATAAATTTGTAGGAAATCTGTTTAACTTTAATTTTCAACTTTTTTATTTTTGGAATTTTTCCTTTATTTGTGCTGTAAGACCTTGCTTTTTGCCAAATTTCGTGATTCTAGGTCAACGGGAACTACCATATAGATTTTCGACCCAAAACCTATAGGGTAGGTACTTCCGATTGATCTAGAATTGTCAATTTTGGTCAAAAGTAAGGTCTTACAGCACAAGTACAGGGAAAATTCCGAAAAATAAAAAAAGTTGAAAATCAAGGTAAATTTTGATACTTACAAGTTTTCGCGAAATTATACATTTTTCCTTATCTCTTTATCGTATTGACTCAGGACCTTGATTTTTAGACACCCAATAGGGACTATAGACCTCAGTATCTGGTATAAATTTCAACTTGCTAGGTCTACCCGTTCCTGAGAAAAACGGTGGTGACACACGGACAGACGGACAAGAGAGTGATCTTATAAGGGTTCCTTTTTTTACCTTTTGATGTACGGAACCCTAAAAATAGAAGTATCTTAATTTCGTCTATTACTATATCTATACATATAATAAAATTGTAACTAAGCCGAATATGTACCTACATTAAATATTTTTTGGAAAATCTTATTAAAATGACATTACTATCGATATAGAGGCTGACTGTAAAGTTTTTAGAATTTTTGTCTGTCTGTCTGTCTATCTGTGACCGCATCACAGAAAAACCATTGGACTGATTTTGATGAAATTTGGTAGGTATGATGATAGCTGGTCCACATTTTACAGCGGGAAAATAACTCATCTCTGAGAAGTCTGTACTAAACGTTAAAACGTAAGTAGGGACCAACCCGAGCGGAGCGAGGGTGAGTCGCTAGTATTTTTTGTATTTATACAGTATACATATATCTAATAAAACTGTAGAGGTCGAATGAAAAAAAAATGGTATTACGCAAATATTTGACGTTTAAATAAAATTATCTTTTCGGTTTTTTTCGCGGATTTATTTTGATTTTTGGTTCCCGACGTTTCAAGGACTATGTAAATAATGCCTTTGAGACGTCTACAACCTTAGTCTCTCCCATGACCATGATTGCTGTAAGGCATTGGAAATGTTGGGAACCAAAAATCAGAATAAATACGCGAAAAAAATCGAAAAGATAGTTTTATTTAAAATATAGATACTACCTACTTTTTTCCAAATATTTTTCTCTAACAAACATTAATAAAAACGTAAATCAATTCGCTTCATGCGTTCTTAAGTTATGAACTTACTAACGAATGTCATTTTATTTTTATTATAGGTATTTAAATAGAGAAAAAACCTATAATTCTCAAAACGGCCTTCACTCAGGACATATTATAATTTTATATGTATTTAAGCTAATAATACCCACCCGCGACTCCGCCCGCGTTCAAAATACCGTTCGCCACCAAACTTCACAGGATCACCCGCTGGGATAATTCAATATTGCCTGAAGATTTCATCAAAATCGCTCCAGCCGTTTTGGATTTCTAGGGAACATACATATGTACATCAAGTTTTATATACAGGGTGGAATAAATCGATAGGACATGGAAGAAAATTACCTTAAATATTGAAGTTGTTGTATCGGAATGTTTGTTCGAGAGATTTTATCCTTCCCATAGACCCCCTATCGATTAATTCGATAAAATAGTGACAGTGTCCTTTTTTGTATATCTATTTGGTTCGATTCCCGGTTCAGCCAAGCTTTTTAAAAAAATGTTAATTAAGTTAATATTATTTAAAAAATAATGAAATGTATCCTTCGAGTAAATCTTTATAATTTCAACGTTTAAGATACTTTTCTTTCATATCCCATTGATTCGTTACAGTATATAGATACACTAGCAAATGTCCCTCGCTTCGCTTCGGGTTCGTCCCTAGACAAACACAAATCTATCCCACGGGAAACGTACATTTTTCTGGGATGATATATATAGCCTATAGCCTTCCTCAGTTAACGGGCTGTCTAATGCAAAAAGAATTTTTCAAATCGGATTAGTAGTTCCTGAGATTACCGCATTCAAACAAACAAACAAACTTTAGCTTTATAATATTAGTATAGATATATGAAGGTACACTATGTATTTTTTATCGTTGGGAAATGGATTTTCGTATAACATACATATATACAGGATTTATTTACACTGTTATTTAGGACTCATTGATTAGAAAAGCCGAAATGGCTTTTTTAGCCAACCAAGAAACCTAACCTATGAAAACCAAAATAATGATAAAAAAACTAAATTTAATTTAATTTAAATCTTTAGAAAAGCACTAAATTTGTATTTTGAAGGTCAGACAGAGTCAGAGTGTAAATAGTATCACACTTGGGAATTTAAAAGATGTTTTGAATTCAACATAAAATGTATACACGTGCTTGCCACGTTTTTATTGTATAGTAAGAGTCTTTACACAAGGACGAAGCTAACGCGCGTTTTCGAAAAGAAAAAGCATTCATTGTACTGTTAAAAATTGAATAAAAGTTTTGAAAAAACGCGCGTTTACATTTTTAACTAGCAACTCACCCTCGCTTCGCTCGGGTTCGTCCCTAGGTACATTTTAGTTTTTTTGATCAAAATCCTAATTCTTTTTCTAAAATAAAAGTAGCCTAAGTTACTCCTTATAATATCAGATATCTGCCAGTGAAAGTTCCGTTAAAATTGGTTCAGCCATTTCGGAGATTAGTCGGAACAGACAGACAAACATTTAAAAATTGTAAAAAATGTTGTTTTGATATATATATGTACCGTGTATACGTCCACATGCATTTAGTAAAAAGCGATCATTTTAATATTACAAACAGACACTCCAATTTTATTTATCTGTATAGATATCAAGTGGTTTGCTTTAAAAATTGACTATATAAAATTGTAATTTACTTTAAAGTTTACAAGGTTAGTTAGTAATAAATGCGTTATAATGTACAGTAGAACCTCATTTCGAAATTTTCTTTTAGTTCCCATAAAAATCTATACTAATATTATAAAGAGGCAGCGTTTGTTTGTTTGTTTGAACGCGCTCATCTCAAGAAGTAATAATCCGATTTGAAAAATTCTTTTTGCATTAGATAGCCCGTTTATTAAGGCAGGCTATAGGCTATATACCTACCATATAGTATATAACATGTATTCCAACCTAATAATAACCACTATAACTCAAAAAAATATATAGATAACACATTTTACATAAATCTAACAATGAATTATTTATTTTTAAACACTTATATTAATTTCTGGTTTATGAATAATTATGAATACAATTCTACAAAAACTTTCCAGTGATCACAGATTCACCTCGAGAAAAAACAAAGTCAACTTTCTCTGACTCCTGTAGAGGTTAACTGGAAGAATAGTCCTCTTGCCTTGCTCCCGCTCAACACCCTAGGGAGCTGGGTGTAACTGAAAATCAGCGCTGCTTGAGATTTCGGTCTGAGCGGCATCAGCTGAGTTATTACCCTTTGCCATAAGTTACTTTAAGCTTTTACTGATTCTGTTACTTTTTTTTACTCTTTTTTTATGGCAATAAATATTTTTTTTAATTTAATTTAATTTTAACTTGACAAAGACCCTTGTCAGCTTGATGTAGTCACAGATTATCAAATACCAAAATAGTGAATTTGTCTTTATAATATATTATTATAAATGGAATCTAAACAAAAAAATGCGTGTTTTGGGAACAGCGCGACAAAACGTTCAGTATGTAAAGTCCTTTATAATTGTTTATATTATGTTACGGATGTTAATATAATAAAATTTGTTGCCCATCTACCTTGTGATTGTAGTAATATAATAAAATTATAATAGACTAATTACTCACCCTTGCTTTGCTCAAACTATCCAAAACTAAAAGCTTAAATAGCTTACTGAAAAAAAAAAATATCTTCCAAATAGCTATCTGAACAAATCACGCCGAAATGTTGGTGTGTTGTTGCGTAATTGAAGAACAAACATATTAGCAGCTTCCTTGTTTATGGTATAGACTAAATAATACATATTTTCACAATGGTTCTAATCTATATTTTATCCGACTGAGGCCAATACCAAAGAAGCGTTATGTGTTTGACCTATATGTATGTATGTGTATCTATACTAATATTATAAAGCTGAAGAGTTTGTTTGTTTGATTGAACGCGCTAATCTCAGGAACTACTAATCCGATTTGAAAAATTCTTTTTGCATTAGATAGCCTGCTATCTGAGGAAGGCTATAGGCTATATATTATCCCGGAAAAACGTACGGTTCCCGTGGGATAGATTTGTTTTTGTCTAGAGACGAACCCGAAGCGAAACGAGGGTGAGTCGCTAGTATGTATGTATATATATCGGATCCTATGTTAGTAATTACTAAACGACTTAATCGATTTTAATGTTCAATTCAATTCTTTTGTTTAGTGGCTTCCATCAGTGCCAGTTGGGCACAATTTACTTCGCCAATGTCGCGTAGAATGGAGAAGGCACGCTTTATGAAGAATGACCTCAAACGTCATTAGATATTTTGTTTTGATAACATGAGTGTCAAAGTACATGGATATTATTAAAAATCAATGGCGGATTCTGGCGTTAATTTATGCGTTATAAAAAATTGACCAAAAAAACCAATGGAGTGGGGTTTCAAAATGAAGGTTTATATTTAAACATTTAATTACTAGCGACTCACCCCTGCTTCGCTCGGGTTTGTCCCTAGCTTGATTTCTCATACAAACTTTCATCCCCATTTTCACCCCCTTAAGGGATGATTTCCGGGATAAAAAGTATCCTATGTCCTTCCTAGGGTCTCAAACTATCTTATATGTTTAAATATAGATTCATTATATTTAAACATATAAGTTAGTTTATACATTTAAATATAATTTGGGTTAAAAATATAGTTAGGTTAAATAAAACGTAAAAATTTTAACTGGCCAAAACTAAAAAGATGAGAATAAGCTGATGAAGGAACATAATATTCAGTCGGGGTTTCTATACATAAAAAAAGAACTCGTGTGTGTACGTATGTACGCACGTAAGAAATTAAGTATACTTGTTTGGCGTAACAGAACAAAAATAGCCAAAGATTTCATCCCGTATGTCACAACTCTCTGTTTGTAAAAGGAATGCAGCTAACTTCACCATGTCGCGATTTGGCTGTCGGTGTGCGCGCGCATCGTAAAAATACTCTCATATTTTTTTCAAACGTTCCAAAAGAAGTATAATTTCAAAAATATTTTTTAATTATATATTATCGGTCTGAGTTAGTTCTGCCACTTTCTGGTAGAAAGTCTGCTCTCTGCCAATGCATTAAGACGTCAAGTGGATAGATAATATTACATTACTTCATGTTAAAAATAGCTTTCTACTTTGAAGCTGTACTTGAGATTTAAGTAACTTATTATTTTTAACCTATTTTCAGGATAGAAGGTTTTTTGTGTTTGTGTGTATGGAGTTGTAAAGTTATTTTTATGGTATTTTTTATAATATAAGTAAATAAATAAATAAAAAACAATTATAATTATTTAATACTTTCTAAGATTTACGCGACATTTGACATTTTAAATAAAACTATCTTTTTGGATTATTTCGCGGATTTATTTTTATTTTGATTTTATTTTGAGTTCCCGTGTGATACTTAAAAATTATAATAATTTATACAGCTTAGTACACAAAAACTACTGATTGGATTTTAATGAAACTTTAAAATAATATAGTTCATACATCAGAGTAACAAATAGGCTACGTTTTATCCCGGAAAAATGTACGTTTCCCGTGGGATAAATTTGTTTTTTTTTCTAGAGACGAACCCGAAGCGAAGCCAGGGTGAGCCGCTAGAACAAATACAAAAGTGCAAAGACTTACGTACCACAAGCGAAAAGGTATAAATTAAGGAGTGCGTAATATTTTTTAAGGTTTTATCATATTTTTTTATTGTTTTAGGTAAAATGTCGAGTTACGGGAGTACTTCGCCATCAGATGAAGGCTTCGACCGTTACGAGCCCCCCTTCTACTGTCCCCCTTCACATCAAGGTGCAAAAATAAAACTTAACTTTATTAGCGGTATATATTTTCCTAGTGTCTGTTTAAAATGGCATAGTAATCCAATGGTAGCGTGCTTGGTTGGAAAACTAAGTGATGCGGGTTCAAACCCCGAGTCTTAAATCTGATATTCTCATTTGCGAATCATTTTCAACATTATTACTTACGGTGAACAAAAACATCGTGAGGAAACCTGCATGTCTGAGAGAACTTGGTAAGTTTTCAAAAGACATGGGAAGTCCGCCAACCTGTACTTGGTGGACTATGGCCTGCCACCTGATCTCCCTAACATTGAGGGGAGGCCCACTCCCAGCAGTGGGGCGTTAAAAAGGGCTGAATAGTGCGAGATAAAAGGGGTTGTTTTCGGAACTAACAACAGCAGTATACAGTATATTACTCAACTAGCAGAACCCGCGGCTTCGCTCGCGATCAAACTACGAAAAAATACGAAATTTCATGCAAATATGTCTGAGGAATAAAAAGTTTCATACAAATTTTCTTCCCCTATTTCACCCCCTTGGGGATTGAATTTTGAAAAATCCTTCCTTAGTGGATGCCTACGTCATAAGAGGAATACGTGTGCGAAATTTTAAGTTTCTAGCCCTGAGAGTTTGGCCTGTGTGTTGATACATCAGTCAATCACTTTTGCCTTTTATATATAGAAGATATAGAAAGAATATAGATTAACAGTTCTTTATCTCTATCATTAATTCTTTTTTCATCTCTGCGGATACTTGAATTATATATTTAACTAGCGACGCACTCTTGCTTCGCTCAGGTGCGTTCTACGTACGTATTAATTTTTTTGATTGGATCCCTAATTCTTTTTCTAAAATAAAAGTAGCCTAAGTTCCTAAGCCTAATTCCTTATAACATTAGCTATCAGCCAGTGTAAGTCCAGTCAAAATCGGTACAGCCTTTTCAGAGTTTAGCCGGAATAGACAGACCAACAGACAAACAAAAAAAATGTTCTTTTCTTATAACTACCGTGTATACTTTCATATGCATTTAGTATAAAGCTGTTATTTTAACATTACAAACAGACATTTCAATTTTATTTATTTGTATGTATAGATGTAGATAATATGGAAGAAGTTCTGCAATTTGTCGATATGGAACGATCGCACCACCAATACATTTATTTATGTTTGTAACAGGTAGCCCGTTGGATGGTGGAGGTGGAGTGTATTGGCCGGCGGGCGAGGGTCATGAGTTTGATGCTCAGGACATGTACCATGACACCAGCAACTACATCGGCAGAAATTATGGTAAGGTGATAAAATATAGTTGATAATTATGGTAAAATCCAATGTAGTGGTTAGGTATGGTCAGAAGCGAGGGCTGAGTTAGGTTGGCTAAATTAGCCAAGACTCGCAACATACAAGGGACCAAATGTAAGTACCTACTGAAAACGAGTCCAATTTACAAAACAATACGGTAAGACCGAGAGATTCCGGGTTCGTATCCCAGATCAGGTCTAAATTTTTAATGTATTTTCCGTCACAGAATACTCAGTAGCAGCCCAGGGTGTGAAAGACGTTCTGTAATATTAAATTGTTAGCGCGATTAGTGTACATTGTACAGTTTCTTTTTCTCTCATTGAATATCAAGCTCGTAATTATTTTCATTATACAATTATAATATGTATGTATAATACAATAAACCTTCTAAAAGAAATCTCTAAATAATAGAAAAAATCTCATCAAACGTTGAGCGGTTTAGAAGAAGTAAGCGTACAACCAGACGGAGGATGCGTGTGACAATCTATACATATAATAAAATTCTAACTGAGTCGAATCTGTACATTAAATATTTTTTGGAAAATCTTATTGAAATAGACATTATTATCGATACAGAGGCCAAATCTATAGTTTTTAGAATTTTTGTCTGTCTGTCTGTCCGTCTGAGAACGCATCACGAGAAAACTACTGGACAGATTTTGATCAAATTTGGTATGACGATAGCTGGTTATCCGGGTCAACATATAGGATACTTTTTACTGCGGGAAAATATCTCATCTCTGAGAAATCTATACTAAACGTTAAAACGTAAGTAGGGACGAATTCGAGCAGAGCGAGGGGGAGTCCCTAGTAAATAAATATAAGATGATCATTGATCACTGATAACCACGGTTGTGGTCGTCTAGTGAGTAGAAGCTTTATAATTTATAATATACTTATTATAATACCTTCCACTTGTATAAATACAGGTGTCTATTAACATAATAGGCTTTAGTAAATAATAGAAAAAGAAAACTTTATATCTGCTTGTTTGTGCGCTCAGTTCTTTTGGACTATACATATTTTGATGAAATTTTTACCATCATATAGAGAATTTATTTCAGAAGGCGTATGCGTTAAAATATACTAGCGACTTACCCTCGCTTCGCTCGGATGTGTCCCTACGTTCGTTTTAATTTTTTGAGCGGAATCCTAATTATTTTTCTAAAATAAAAGTAGCCTAAGTTGCTCTTTTTAACACCAGCTATCTACCAGTGAAAGTCCAGTCGTTTCGGAAATTAGCCCGAACAAACAGACGTACACAAAAAAATTAAAAATGTGTTTTTTTTTTATAAGTACCTACCGTATATAATTTCATATGCGTTTAGTAAAAAGCTATTATTTTGACATTATAAACAAACAACAAAGCGAGAGCGTACCAGTCGTGTTCTCCAATCTATACAGATAAATAAAATTAAAGAATTTGATTTATCTGTATAGATTGGAGACCACGACTGGTACGCTCTCGCTTCACTTAAAGATTTTATTACAAAACTAACGGCTCACCCTCGCTTCGCTCGGGTTCTTCTCTAATTAAACAAAAACATATCGTTAAAATTGGTCCAGCCGTTTTGGAGATTAGCTGGAATAAACAGACAGACAGACAGAACAAACATTTTAAAAATTGAGTTTTCCTTATAAGTACCGTATATAATTCCATATACATTTAGTATAAAGCTGTTATTTTGACATTACAAACAGACATTTCCATTTTATTTATCTGTGTAGATAATTTATTGTTGGATTGGAGAACATTTAAATCGGACCACCTGGGAAGTCTAGCCTTTGAGACAAAAAAGGAATTTTCCAAATCGGTTCAGGCGTTTTCGAGTGATCAGTGAACATACGTAAAAAGAAAGATTCCGACGAATTGAGAATCTGCTCCTTTTTGAAGAAGTCGGTTGACAATACCCAAACAAAGCAAGGGTTGCTAGTAATATCTATACAGGTAAATAAAATTGAAATGTCTATGTGTAATGTCAAAATAACAGCTTTATACGAAATGCAAATGGAATTATATACGGTACTTATAAGAAAAACACAATTTTTTAAATTTTTGTCTGTCTGTTTGTTTCGGCTAATCTCCGAAACGGCTGAACCAATTTTAACGGGACTTTCACTGGCAGATAGCTGATATTATAAGGAGTAACTTAGGCTACTTTTATTTTAGAAAAAGAATTAGGGTTTCGCTCAAAAAAAATTAAAACGTACCTAGGGACGCACCCGAGCGAAGCGAGGGTTGCTAGTAATAAATATTTTGTTACAGGATATGAAGAAATGCAAATATCAACAAATGAAACCTACGAAGCATACCACAGTAACATGATGCATCATAACTATATACAAAATAATCCAGGTAACATTGTAATATCTATACTAATATTAGGTATAAAGCGAAAAACACAAAAAAAAACTAAAGAGTGCGTGTATGAATGTGTACTACATGCGCAAGAAGTAAAACTTCTGTAGGTTATCGGTACTCTTTATGTAATTCAATTTGTTTTAAATAATTAGGATAGGTGAGATACTAAAAATAACGTATATTAGGACATATTACAATCATATATTTATAGAATATCATTCAAGGAAAGAATATAATATTATATATCGTGTGTCGGACAACAACAACGGTCACCATGGCAACGGACGTACGTACACGTCCCCGTAACGCATTCACCAGCTTACCGTCCGAGTCGAGCGTGCGTAAACAAGTTTTACTTCAAAACTCAATAATTAAACAGTAACAGTAAGACAGGGATCAAGGTTAGACTATGTCCGCATTAGCAATCTCTATTTATAATATGTATGTATATAAAGTTATATATGTGTAGTCTATCAACTATCTGGTATCCATAACACAAGCCTCGTAGCTTACTATGGAGCTAGATGGTGCTGTGTGTTAATGTACCAAAATATTAAAAAAAAAATCTCTGTCCTTATTAAATTTTATCAAAATTTGTTTAGTGGTTTAAACGTGAAAGGAATAGACAGAGTTACTTTAATATCTTTTTTTTCTATTTTATACATACTGTATTATAAAGAAGTAAAGTTTGTAAGTTTATGAGTTTGTTTGTATGAAGTAATCTCTGGATCTACTGAACCGATTTAGATGAAATTTGGTTAGAAGATAGTTTGAGACCCTGGGAAGGGTTATATATATATATATATATATATATATATATATATATATATATATATATATATATAGTTTTTATCCACGAAATCATCCCTTAAGGGGGTGAAATTGGGGATGAAAGTTTGCGTGGGGAAGCGAGGGTGAGTCGCTAATATATAGATAAAGAAATGTTAGTATAATTAGTATCTATACTAATATTATAAAGAGGCAGAGTTTGTTTGTTTGTTTGAACGCGCTAATCTCAGGAACTACTGATCCGATTTGAAAAGTTATTTTTACATTAGATAGCCCGTTTATCGAGGAAGGCTATAGGCTATATATCATATAGTATATAATTTATCTATTCCATACTAACCGTTAAAACGTACACAGGGACGAACCCGAGCGAAGCAAGGATAAAACGCTAGTATGTATATATGAGTATATCTAACACGTTTGTCCCCAGGCTTAGATTGCGATATGCAAACTTTGCCCCGGTACGATCGACCCCCACCCTCTTTTGTAAGGGTGGTCAAGAGAAGAACGACAGCAAATAAGAAGGAACGACGTCGAACTCAAAGTATTAACACAGCATTCACTGATCTAAGAGAATGTATACCGAATGTGCCGCCAGATACAAAACTTTCTAAGGTGAGTTCTTTATATCAATATGTATTGTATTCAGCCCTTTTTAACGTCCCACTGCTGGGGGTGGGCCTCCCTTCAATACGAGGGGGATCAGGCCATAGTCCACCACGCTGGCCAGTGCGGATTGGCGGTATTCACATGTCTTTCGAAAACCTGCTAGGTTCTCTCAGACACGCAGGTTTCCTTACGATGTTTTTCTTCGCCGTAAGATAATTGGTGATCATGTTGGAAATGATTCGTACATGAAATTATCGGAGCGAAACCTGGGATCAGAACCCGCTTCACTCAGCTTCCCCTCCGCCTTTTTTCTGGTGCGTCTCTAGGTGCCTAACAGTAGCCTATGTGTTATCCCAGATCATAGTCTATCTGTACACTAAATTTCATCAAAATCGGTCCAGCCGTTTTAGAGTGAATGAGTAACAAACATATAAACATACAAATTTTCGCGTTTATAATAATACCTTGTCTGATAGTTTCAAAGTTACATTTCTTTTACTGTAAGACAGACGGTTAGACAACATGGGCTTGATAAAAAAACTTTTTTATAAATTCTGTGGATTACAAAAGTCTAAAGAAGCAATTTTACTAATTATTTTAGTTGAAATAAATCTTTTCGGTTTCTTTCCTCGCTTCGCTCGAGTTCGCCTCTAGAAAAACAAAAACAAATCTATCCCACGGGAACCATATATTTTTCCGGGATAAAAAGTAGCCTACTTTTTATTCTGATGTATGAATTATATTATTGTAAGGTATCATTAAAATCCAATCAGTAGTTTTTGTGTACTAAGCTGTATAATTTACAAAATTTTTTTACTATCCCACGGGAACTCTTTAATTTTCCGAGATGAAAGGTATCTAAGATATTGATCGGGGATATAAGGTACCACCATTCAAAGTTCATTTAAATCTGTCTAACAGTTTCGGAGATTAGCCCGTACAAACAGACAAAGAGAGAAACAAAAAATTGAAAAAAAGCTGGATTTGTTCTATTTCTCTTCTTACATCTTGACTTGGTTTTTAGCATATTTTTTCTATGTACAGACATTCGACCTCTACAGTTTTATTATATGTATAGATAGTATGTATGGTAGTAGTATACCCAAAAAGATAGTTTTATTTAAAATATCAAAATATCCGCGTAAATCTAAGCAAGTATTAGTAATTTTAGTGTCAGGTTATTTTAACAGTAACAAATAAACATATAACTGTCTCACTCTAACCTATGTAATTGTCAGATGGTGCGACCGAGATCGCAGAGCATCAATACCGCGTTCTCTAAACTAAGAGATCGCATTCCAAGCGTTCTTCCTGACACTAAGATGACTAAGGTTCGTGATATTACATTTAAATTCTAATATTATTAACTAGTGAATCACCCTCGCTTCGCTTCGGGTTCGTCCCTAGACGAAAATAAATCTATCCCACGGGAACCGTACATATTTCCGGGATAATATATAGCCTATAGCCTTCCTCAGTTAACGGGCTATCTAATGCAAAAAGAATTTTTTAAATCGGATTAGTAGTTCCTGAGATTAGCGCGTTCAAACAAACTAACAAACTCTTCAGCTTTATAATATTAAGTATAGATGTGAAAGTCTATTTGTTTGTCCACCTATTTATTGAAATAATAGTTTTTATCCCGCGACTTTACTCGTGTAGTTTATGTTTAATTTTTCTGCTTCTAAGAGCTATAGTGTGGTGTTAGATAAACTATAAGTTATAACCTTTATCAGAAAATCCATACTAATATTATAAATACGAAAGTAATTCTGTCTGTCTGTTACGTTTTCACAACTAAACCGCTGAACCAATTTTAATGAATTTTGGTATAGAGATAGATGGAACCTTGAAGGACATAGCGAATTTTTGTCGCGAAAATTAAACTTGGAGGGGGTGAAATAGGACTCGAATTTTTGTATGGGTAACCAACTACCTATCTCACTTAGACTCACGATGAGTATTTTTTTATCTATTTAAAACGTACGTAGAGACGCACCCGAACGAAACAAGTTAAGTCTTACTAATGTTATAAATGTGAAAGTTTAGATGGATGTTTGAATGTTTGGATGTTTGTTACTCAATCACGCCAGAACGGTTGAACAGATCTGGATGAAATTTGGTGTAGAAATAGATTATACTCTGGAATAGCGCATAGGCTACTTCTTATCCCGGTAAAATGTGAGGTTCCCGTGGGATAGATATGTTTTTTTTCTAGAGGCGCTGGTAACCTATAAAATGCTAAAAGAATTTTTCAAAAGTGAATTTTAGTGTTAGTTTTAGTTAAAAAGAACAAACAAATTCACTGAAAATAAAGTTATTATTCTGATTTTTTCGCGTATTTTTTTTTATACATTTAAGACGTTATCTTAGTCTCTCCCGTGACCATGTTTTCTTTAAAGCATTCGAAATGTCAGAAACAAAAAATAAAAATAAACGCAAGAAGACATCAAAAAATAGTTTTAAAATGTCAAAAAAATCGCGTAAAAAAAGCATAGATAATCTGTTCGCTCTTATAAGAATAAGAATATATGAACCGATATTTAAATAATATTTTCTACGCAGATAAAAACTCTCCGTCTGGCAACCTCCTACATATCCTATCTCCTGAAGGTGTTGGAGACGGATGGAGAGCCAGCAGGAGGGTTCAGGGCTGAGCTTCATCACACGCCGCCTAGGCGGAGAAATGCTGATCATAGTGCACAGGTAAATAAGTGTAATTTTTGAAGTTATCCTCCATTTGGCGCGTTATGACAAAATAATAATTCATTAGCGTCCGGCAATCCAGCCGGACGTGAAGCCAATAGACACACTCGGATGAGGCCCACTTCGGTAGACGGTGTAACATGTGGGTTGCTCCTGGTACTTCTCTGATAGCAGAGTGGATCGTGAGAACAACCCCTTGGCTGTTGTGGTCTGCTTCGGCAGGCAACCATCGGGGCGTCGTGGTTGAATGCGTAATCGACCCTGCGATGCTCCAATATGATGGAAATGGTTCCATTGGCTTTTAGTGTTCCACATAACTACCTGTATCCGTAAATGCATTTCTCAACGTTAAAAAAAAAAAAGAAAAGGTTTAATCTGTACTAAATTTTATTCACATCCAATCCGCCGTTTCAGTTTGGAGTAACAATCATACACTCATACAAACTTTTACATTAATTATAATAGTAGTTCGACCCACATTCCTTTTGATCCTTCAGTTGGGTTCGTCTCTATATAAAAAGAAGTATACCTATTACCTACATGTCCCTTTCGAATCCTCCGACGCTAGATCTTGGGAAAAGATAGATTCCCGATACAAAGTTTCATACCTTATTATAACACCTGTAACTTATATTTTTGCTATAACAGCTAGCTTATATCCTTCTCCAATCTCCAATCTATCTGTACACCAAAATTCATTAGAATTGGTTCAGCTGTTTAGACGTAAAAATAAATAAACAGACAGAAAGTTACTTTCGCAATATTAGTATATAATATAGATAAACATTGAAATTCAAAGATTATTTCAACTTTTTGAATTTTTGTCACAAAATGCTTGAATTAAAGAATTTAAAGTAATTTTAAAAGAAAACATTTGATTTTTATTAATATACTAGGAACTTAGCCTCGCTCCGCTCGGGTGCGTCCTGGCGTGCGTAGTGCGTCTAGGTACGCGGGGTTTGTTCACAATTTCATGGATTCAATTTTTATTGCGCGGAACCCTGATTCTTTTTCTAAAATAAAAGTAGACTACGTTATTTCTCATAACATCAGCTATCTGCCAGTAAAAGTCTCGTCAAAATCGGTACTGCCGTTCCGGAGATTAGCCGGAACAAACAGACACGCAATAATTTTAAAAACGATTTTTTTTTCTTATTAGTACCGTATATACTTTCTGATGCATTTAGTAAAAAGCTGTTATTTTGACATTACAAATAGACACTTCAATTATATTTATCTGTAGGTAGGTATAGATTAATATATACATATGGAAAGCTAAGCAAAGCCAGAGATAAAAGCTAGTTATATTCTCATATAAAAACAAGCAAAACCACAGCAATAAGTTATATCATAACAGTGCATAGATTTATTTCAATACCACTTGAGATCTTTCTCAAGAGAATGCATATGTTTCAAGTACGTAGGCGCCGGACAGACGGACGGGTTATCTATGCTACTTTATATATATTTAAATTATTAATTTGAGTGTTTGTCTATTGATTTTGAAATAAATAGCAAAGTTTCATATAACATTTGACTGACTACAAAAAGAAGGGAGTGTGAGTGTGAGTTAAAAATCATCTAAATTATATGAAGACTGACGAACTAAACGCTTTTATAGTATATTTAAAATTTGAAAAATTCTTTTTGCATTGAATAGCCCGATGACTGAGGAAGACTATAAGCTATATATCATCCCGGAAAAATGTACGGTTCCCGTGGGATAGGTTTGTTTTTCTAGAGACGAACCCGAAGCGAAGCGAGGGTGAGTCGCTAGTCATACATATATTGGCTACCCTATTATTTTTTACAATTGGACGTAGTTATGCAAAATAGACCCAACCACAAAAATTTGCTTTTGAGAAAATATAAGTTTTAATAAAATTGGTATATTAATATAACAAGACCGTTGTTTTTTTTTTGAAATTGCTCTTAAATATTGGGTATTTTATTTTTTTTCTGTATGTTTATATTTATAATATGTATGTATTTAAAGTTATATATGTGTAGTATATCAATTATTTGGTATCCATAACACAAGCCTCGTAACTTACTATGGAACTAGATGGTGATGTGTGTTAATGTACCGACATATTTTTGTCTATTTATTTGTGTTGTCTATAAGTTGATACGTAGGTGCCATTTATGGCAGTAACTCAAAAAACGGTTTTCATGGGCTGTATCCATTTTGCATAACGACGTCTAATTTGAATACACTGTTGCATATCATGAGATATCTATCTAAGATTTTTTCAGCAATGAGTCCTAAAACTTTCCAAAATATACAGACACACGGACAGACGGACATGACGAAATTACCTGATTTTTCTTATTTCCTTTCGACTACGGAACACAAAAATTTCGATCTAATATTAAATTATAGGTACATTTGTATAATAACATTCTGAGTCGAATCTGTAACTGAATCTGTATTAAATATTTTTTTGGAAAAATCTTATTGACTGTCTGTCTGTCTGTGACCGCATCACGAGAAAACCACAGTACAGATTTTGATGAAATTTGGTATGATGATAGCTGGTTGTCCGGGTCAACATATAGGATACTTTTTACTGCGGGAAAATATCTCATCTCTGAGAAATCTATAGTAAACGTAAAAACGTAACAGTTATTTACATATTTTTTTAAACAATATATTTTACTAGCGTCATAAGTGAGGCGGAGATCAAAGATAGCCTATATCCGTCCCCAGGATGCAATCTCCGTCCTTGCCAAATTTTATCGAAATTTGTTTAGCGTTTTATGCATGAAAATAAAACAGACAGAGTTATTTTCGCATTTATAATGCTCGCGACTCACCCTCGCTTCGTTTCAAATTCGTCCTTAGTCAAAATACAAAAACAAACCTATCCCACGGGAACCGTACATTTTTCCGAGATAAAAAGTGACCTATATGCTATTCGAGGCTATAATCTATCTCTGTGCCAAATTTCGTCCAGATCCGTTGAACCGTTCTGGCGTTATTGACTAACAAACATCCAAACAATCATACAAACTTTCACATTTATAATATTAGTATAGATTACACTGTTGGGATATAAATAAGAGTATTTTGGGACATTAACACTAGGGATTGCAATCCGGAAAAACGGATCCGGTAATCCGGCGGATCCGGCATCATTAAACGTTCACCGGATCCGGTACCAATATACCGGATCCGGCGACCGGATCCGGTGCTCGCAATTTTTGGCAAAATAATAGAGGTGTTGCATGTAGAGGCCCTGTACAGAAGAGATTCGACCTTGTTAAAGGTAGACTTTCGAAACAAGCGTCAATAATGCGGCGTTTATAGCGTTACCGACGCCGCGTAAGTTGACTGGTATCTGTGACGCCTTGGTGACTTTGGATGGCCACGACAGACGTCCATCATCGTATCGCGTTTGCCGCGCCCACCACATCTCGATAGCCCTTTTAAAATTATTTCCGTCAGTGACGCTGCGCTCGAATGTCATTCCCTATATTTACATAGTGCAAGCGTCAGTAGCGTCAGTGAGGTCGCGACAGGGCGGCAGATTAATGCACTGTGTAAATGTAGGGAACGACATTCGAGCGCAGCGTCACTGACGCCGTGTCAGTCGTCGGTCAGTGTCACTGCGACTGTGACGTTAGACCCTAGCGTTACTGCAGCGCTCATGTTCGCAGTGTCGCTGCCGCACACGTGTATTTTGAGGTATTTTTAATAAAAAATCATAAAATGGCATCTGTTGAGGCGTTTACTGAAGATGATGAAATTTTAATTACACTGGTGTCTCGGCATCCATTGCTTTATAATTTATTTTTTATATTGTTTTATAATTAATAACATTGTAGAAACCTTCATTGTTTCGACTTTTTGATGAAAATTGGATGAGCGGAGGCCTTTTCTACACTGAGATAGTATCGAATTGAAAGGTCATCATCGTCTTCCTCTTCTATAATCAATTCAAGATAATCCATAATGAAATACTTTTATAAGAGCTATCGAAATGTGGTGGGTGCGGCAAAGGTGTCTATCGTGGCCATCCAAAATCACCAAGGCGTCAAAGTTGTTTTTATATATATTTTATTTTTTATAAACTACCTATATTAAGTACAATCGCACTTGATTAACTTACTAACAGTTCATTTTGAACCGAAAAGCGAAAATCATCCTGATTTGATCAATCCGATCCGATCAATTCGATCCGGCCGGATCCGGATCGATGGAAATCCGGTCGGATCCGGCCGGACTGAAAATAACGCCGGATTGCAATCACTAATTAACACACAGCACCATCCAGTTCCATGGTAAGCTACGAGGCTTGTGTTATGGATACCAGACAGTTGACACACTACACATATATAACTTTAAATACATACATATTATGAATATAAATACCCATGACAGGTGTACAAACATTCGTGCTCATCACTCAGCGGGACTCGAACCCGCGACCGCTGGCACAGTAAGTAGGCTCACTATAAACAGAGCCATACGTTTCATAAAATTAGTATGGATTCAAAATTTATTATACGTAGTTATGTATGTATGTCTGTATAATCAAATATTTCTCTCTAACTTTATCCCAACATTTTATAGGGCCATGTGTTTCTGTTATTAGATTAGATGTAATAAAGAGCCATCTGGTTTGTGGCCAGATAAAAGATCCGTATTAAATTAACATTATTAAATTTACTTTAGGTGTAGTGGTGTTACATACATAATGTGTAACCTGTTCGATTCTCGGTGAGGAGAAATAAGGAAATATGTTATTTTTTTTGTTTTTCAGCCGTTTGATCTTTGAAACTATTAGTTTGATTTGTTTTTTTTTTTGCATTTTATCGTATAATATTAAATAAGCAGTTCTTGTATATTTATATAAAGAAACTAACTGCTTATCCTCGCTTCGCTCGGGTGCGTCCCTAGGTACGTTTTGATTTTTTTGAGCGAAACTCTAATTCTTTTCCTAAAATAAATGTAGCCTAAGTTACTCCTTATAATATTAGCTATCTGCCAGTGAAAGTCCCGTGAAAATTGGTCAATACCGTAATAATTGATAAATTGGAAACACCGTATATAATTCCATATGCATTTTGTATAAAGCTGTTATTTTGAAATTACAAACAGACACTTCAATTTTATTTGTATGTATAGATAACAAACAAGTTATTTTAGCAGTTCGCTAGATTAGCGTACACATATGTATGTGTATAGAGACAAACGTTTGCCGGCTACTTTCATTTATATATAACTAGCGACTCACCCTCGCTCCGCTCGGGTTCATCCCTAGTTACGTTTTAACGTTTAGTATAGATTTCTCAGAGATGAGATATTTTCACGCAGTAAAAAGTATCCTATATATTGATCCAGATAACCAGCTATCATAATACTAAATTTCATCAAAATCGGTCCAGTGGTTTTCTCGTGATGCGGTCACAGACAGACAGACAAAAATTCAAAAAAATATAGAATCTGCCACTATATCGATAATATATTTCAATAAGATTTTCCAAAAAATATACAATGTACAAATTCGACTCTGTTAGAATTTTATTATATCTACTATATTTAAATGAGCAATTCTTGTTTATTTATTTTTTATTTATACCAGCTATCTCGGAAACGGCCCTAACGATTTCGCTGAATTTGGTATGTGAGGGTTTTCGGGGGCGAAAAATCGATCAAGATTAGTCTTATGTCTGGGAAAACGCGTGTTTTCGAGTTTTCATGCGGTTTTTTTTTCTCATTATTCCACGCAAAATATGGTCGATAATTTCCCACCCTCTGGCATAAACATCGTGGTCAAGCGCCCTAGGCGCAAGTTTGACAATCACAGGTGTCCGGTTTCGAATCCCGGTCGAATACAAAGTTTTTACTTTTGTTTTTTTTTTGTATTTATTCAAGTTTTTATTTTTTTTTTTTATTTTTAAGCCAAATTAAAAAGAAAATTGTACTTTGGCCAAAAACTTCGAGAGAAGCTCGGTCGCCTAGGTACTGTATAGATTATTGTACTATCATATATCGTATAATGTTAAATGAGCAATTCTTGTATAATTTTAATCTACCCATTAATCTCCCTCGTGTCTTCTCCATTCCACGTGACATTAGCGAAGTAATCTGCGCCCAATTGGCACGCTTTGAAGCCATTGACAAGATAATTGAATTGAATTGATTGTTTGCTGTAAAATATTTAGAACGTAAAGAACTAGATTCCCTTTGAGACCTTTGAGATATCTAACACCTTAGTCTCTCCCGTGACCATGATTGCTGTAAAGCAATCGAAACGTCGGGAACCAAAAATCAAAATAAAAGAAAAAGAAAGAAAGAAAAGATAGATTTATATAAAATATCAATAAATAATAAATAAAAATAAAAAAGCCTTCTTGCAAAGTAAAGTTACAGTTAAATTTTAACCTAAAAAAATATGCTATGGTTAGTAGTTTAAATAAAAAATGTTAGTACTTAAGTGTAGCCTAGGTATTACAAGTATATCAAATCAAATCAAATCAAAATATACTTTATTCAAATAGACTTTTACAAGCACTTTTGAATCGTCAATTTTACATTTTAAATTTAAATTAAATGTCAGTGTAGTCAGTCCGTGAGGAAGCTACCACCGGCACGGAAAGCAGTTCTGCTAAGAAGAGCCGGCGAGAAACTCAACAGTTGCTCTTTTAAAATAAAAATTGTGTACAATATTGTAATACAATAATTATTATATATTTATCCTACGTGAGACCCAACCAGATTAGTTCCACGCATTGATATCTTCGAAGTATTCCGTTACTGTATAATAAGCCTTAGTCACTAATACATTTTTAATTTTAGTCTTAAATTGTTTAAGTGGCAAGCTCAAAATCGATTGTGGAACTCTATTATACATGCGTACACCTTGCCCCATAAACGATCTCTTCACTTTTTGAAGGTGAAAGCTAGGCGATACCAATTTTTCCTTATTTCTAGTATTTATTTCGTGTCTATCACTGTGTTTTAAATAACAATGAATGTTTTGTCGGACAAACATAATATTACAATATATATATTGCGATGCTACCGTAAGTATACCAATTTCCTTAAACAAATCTCGTAGGGTATCCCGAGCTCCGATGTTATAAATTGCCCGAATGGCCCTTTTTTGAAGAATAAATATAGATTTTATATCGGCTGCATTACCCCACAACAAAATTCCATAAGTCAAGATGCTGTGAAAGTAGCTGAAATAAACAAGTCTAGCAGTATCAACATCTGTTAGCTGCCTGACCTTTCCTAACCGCGAAGACAGCGGAGCTCAGTCTACTCGCAAGAGATGACAGATGGGGGCTCCACTGAAGACCAGAGTCCAACGTTATGCCCAAGAATACTGTGGAATCTACAGTATTAAGAATCTCATTATTTAAAAACAAGCTAAAATTTTGTCTCCTTACATTAGGTAGGGTAAATTGTATACATTTAGTTTTCTTAGTGTTTAATGCTAAGTTGTTAATATTAAACCACTTAAGTATGTGAGATAATGCACTGTTTACTTTGTCATAATCAGCTATATTTCTATCTACTTTAAAAATTAAAGAGGTATCATCCGCAAACAGTACAATATCACACAATTCAGTAGCATAGAAAGGAAGATCATTTATATAAACTAGAAACAAAAATGGACCCAAAATAGATCCCTGCGGAACACCCATTCTCAGAGGGGATCCGGAAGAATTAACGTTATTTACAGAGACTTTCTGAACCCTATCACTAAGATATGAAGCAATGAGATCAAGAGCAATGCCACGAATACCGTAATGACTTAGTTTAAGCAGTAGGGTTTCATGTTCTACGCAATCAAAGGCTTTAGATAAATCACAAAAAACACCAATTGCATTCTGTGATTTTTCCCAAGCGTTATAAATGTGTTTAAGAAGAGCAACCCCCGCATCGGCTGTAGACCTACCTTTGGTAAAACCATACTGTTCACTATGAAAGATACTATTAATATTAAAATGTATTAACAATTGGCTTAGGATAAGTTTTTCAAAAATTTTACTCATAGATGGCAATATAGAAATCGGTCTATAATTGCCAGGATCATTTTTATCTCCGTTTTTAAAAAGAGGTATTATCTTACTGAATTTCATAAGATCAGGGAAAGTTCCATAATCTATACATTTATTGAAAATAAGGGATAAATGTGGTGCAATGTCAGTTATTATTGAGTTGAGTAATTTAACAGACATGCCCCACAAATCACCAGTTTTCTTACGGTTAATGGTTTTGAATACTTTAATAATATCTTGTGCATCTACATATGAAAATTTAAACTGGTGATCACAGTGATGAGTATGTTTATGTAAGATGTTAATCGAGTCTAGTGAAGATGATTTTAAAGAAGATGTGACCTTTATTGGGATTTCAGAAAAATAATTCTCAAAAGTGTTTGCAACATCTTCGTCTGAGTTCAGTACTACGTTGTCTATTCTCAACTGCACAGGTTGACTATCGGTCTTAGATCTTCCAGCCGTACGAGTAATTACATCCCAAGTTGTTTTAATTTTATTATCTGAATTTATAATTTTATTTCTAATAAATATAGACTTAGCTTGAATGCAAACATTTTTAAAAATCTTTGAATACGCTCTTACTCGACTATGGAACACTGGGTCATGATTCCACTGCCTCACACTATACAATTCATATAATTTATCTCTACTTCGGTATATGCCGACAGTTGCCCAGTCGCTAAATTTCAGTTTAGGATTTTTATAAAAAGTTTTTTCTTAAAAAATGTTATTAAATGACTTTAAAAGTGAATTGAAAAAAATGTCATAGTAGTTATTTGGGTGATCTAAAATCATTTCCATTTTATGCAAGTGCCGTGTCACTTTCTCTTTGAAAGAATTAATTCTACTTATTGTGACTGGTCTACATTTAATTTTTTATCTTTTATTAATAATATTGTTAGTTAACGAAAATTTTTGACCAAAGTGGTCTGAACTTAAATTTTTTATAATCGATACATCGAGTACTTCACAATTATAAAACACATTATCTATACATGTGGAGGATATACTAGTAACACGAGTTGGTTCGCAAAAAAGATTAGTTAAATTATACGATTTAAATAAATTTAGAATGCGATTACTGAGAAGTGTTATTTGCAGTATGTCTACATTAAAATCTCCACAAACGATTACAGTTTTACTACTGGTACATAGATTTTTAAGGACATCATCCATCCTACTTTCAAAGACATCAAAATCACCCGAGGGGGGCCGGTACACGAATAATATAATACACTGTTGAATCTCAACACAGGATAGTTCTATGGAACGTTCGACAGAGAGTGCCACTATGTCCTGTCGGCCCTTGCAGACTATATCACTTCTAACTAATACAAGAGAGCCACCGCGAGTAGCGTTCACTCTAACGAACGAACTTGACATTTTGTAATTTTCAATATTTAAAATATTATTATGTTTTTTAAGCCATGGCTCAGTTAAGCATATCACATGAATATCATATTTTGCCAGGTAAAGTTCTAGTTCTAGTTCTTTGCCACCTAAGCCTTGAATATTTTGATGGACAATATTTAATCTATTAGGCTTAGGTATTGTCTTATAATTTAGTTTAAACTATTTATATTATTCTTTCCCGATATATTATTATTAATGTTAACATTCATAGTTGTATTATGTACAACTGGGTTTTGTATATTATATGCTACTAAAGTAGCAAGTATTTTCTTATAATATAAAGGCAGATACAAAGTACCTTTTGTCACCTTAAGACTAGAGTTAATAAATTTATTAATGTCAAAATAAAAGAATGCGTCACTATGACGGTGAGTTGTATTATAAATAGCCATATTAAGGCTATATATGTAATTGTTTTGTTCATCTGTAAGGGAAGAGGAATAAGGAAAAGAGCAAATAATAAATTTGCACTTAGTCCTATTGTGTAAATTAAGCAAAGTCTCCATACTATTTATAACATCCTGTTTCCTTACAGAAGAACTATCCCCATGAAGTAGTACTATAGTACTATTGGCACTCAAATCCATTGAGGAAATTTTCTTAATATTATACTGGAAACTGGCACCAGGCGAACATATATTTTGTACATTATTAATGTGCTTTACAAGCAAAGCACCAAAGCCTTGACCTATTTTATCGGACACAATTGATATTTTTTCTTGGACAGGGGACTTGGAGGAATTATTTATGTTACAATTATAATTTTTTAGTTCTTGGTAATGAATTTGACTTTGAGTTTGCTCAGTGTCTATAACCGAGTCCACACCAACACCCACAGAACTTTTTTGAATATTATGATTAATTAAATCTGTTTTTTTTTTCTTATTATTTGACGTTTGCAAGAACCCCTCCACAGGTGAAGGCCTCCTCCAAGGCTTGCCAGTCTTCTCTTGATTGAGCTACTCGTAACCAATTACTATAATCAATAAATATAATACAGTAGAAACTCGATTATCCGGCCCTCAGTTATACGGATTCGCGATTATCCGGACTACCAACCGCGACCAATTATATACCTACAAGTCGAATTTATGCAAGCACTAAAGCACTAGCGGCTCATCCTAGCTTCGCTCAGGTTCGCCTCTAAACAAACAAAAACAAATCTATCCCACGGGAATCGTACATTTTTTCGGGATAAAAAGTAGTTTTAGTTAGTTAGCAATTGTTTCAGGAAAAAAACCTGCTTTTCTTCATACATTCGATTATCCGGATTTTCGATTATCCGAATGCCTAAGGACAACAATTAGTTCGGTTAATCGAGTTTCTACTGTACTCTTATATTTTATTAAGTCGTACGCAAGCGAAGTCGCGGGTGAAAAATAGTTTTTCATAAACACATATTTTTAGTAAAACCAAACATAATATATCAGGATATATGTATGTAGGTCAATTTTTTTACCTGTTTGTTTATATTTCGTGTAAACAAGTCTTTACAATTTCCTGTTAATGGCCATCTGGTTTTTTTAAGGCACGCGATAAAAATGTACGATACTAGTGATTAGACCCGACTCTTTTCAGCTTATCTTTTCTTTATTTTATTTAATTCATTATATAGGAAGAAGGAACGTTTGGCTCAGTTTGTAGTGACCCTACTTGTTGTGCCAGCGGTCGCGGGTTCGAGTCCCGCTGGGGGCATTCAATTGTGTGAGGAGCACGAATGTTTGTACTCCAGTCATGGGTGTTTATATTTATAATATGTATGTATTTAAAGTTATGTATGTGTAGTGTATCAACTATCTGGTATCCATAACACAAGCCTCGTAGCTTACCATGGAACTAGACGGTGCTGTGTGTTAATGTCCCAACATATTTTATTTATTTATTTAATATATTAAGGCAGTGGTAGCCCAGTGGTAACGCGCTCGCTTTGGAAACCGAGTGAAGCGGGTCCAAATCCCGGGTCTGGCTCTGATATTTTCATGTGCGAATAATTTCTAACATAATTACCACTTGCCTTACGGTGAAGGAAAATATCGTGAGGAAACCTGCATGTCTGAGAGAACCTAGCAAGTTTTCGGAAAACATGTGAAGTCCGCCCGCACTTGGCCAGCGTGGTGGACTATGGCCTGATCCCCCTCGTATTGAAGGGAGGCCCACCCCCAGCTGTGGGACGTTAAAAAGGGCTGAATACAACCATGCATTAAGAATAAGAACAAAAAGAAATATTTATACATAAAAAAAAATGTGACTTTAGCTATATAATAACCTAATTTTTTACTATCTATAATAAATTTTGAATCCATACTAATTTGACAACACGTTTGGCTTAGTTTGTAGTGTTGCTATCGGGTTGCGGGTAACAGTTCCATGGTAAGCTACGAGGCCTGTGTGATGGATACCAGATAGTTGATACACTACACATATATAACTTTAAATACATACATATTATAAATATAAACACCCATGACTGGAATACAATCATTCGTGCTCATCACACAAACGAATGCCCTCAGCGGAACTCAATCCCGCGACCGCTGGCACAGCAAGTAGGGTCACTATAAACTGAGCCAAACATAAGCCAAAATAATATAAAATATTTCGAAAATAGGCAAAACCTAATGCAAAGCTTAGTCTTATCGACTCAAACAAAACAGTAACTATCTTTTTTCGAACTTTTGCCTCACATGTTCCTAATAATGTAAACGATATTCCGAAAAACAGGTTTTTTTTCAACAGATTTTTTACTTTACAAGTTTTTTGTTTCAACTCTAAATAGCTGTGAAATTGATATTTAAATTTTTACTCTGTTACATATTAAATGTTCTAATGGGATATCGCAGGGCTATTATAAATGTACATATATGTATGTATGTATATTTGTCATTCCTTGACGCTGTAACGGCTGAACTTATTTGGATGGAATTTAGTATATATTCAGCCCTTTTTAACGTCCCACTGCTGGGAGTGGGCCTCCCTTTAATACTCGGGGGATTAGGCCATAGTCCACCACGCTGGCCAAGTGCTGGTTGGCGGACTTCACATGTCTTTCGAAAACTTGCTAGGTTCTCTCAGACATGCAGGTTTCCTCAAGATGTTTTCCTTCACCGTAAGGCAAGTGGTAATCATGTTGGAAATGATTCGCTAATGAAAATATCAGAGGTGCGAGACCCGGGATTTGAACCCGCTTCACTCGATTTCACTCACTGCCCTTCATTCTAATGGAATATCGCAGTGCTATTATAAATACGAGTCTGTATGTGTATAAATAAATAAATGAATTTGTTGGTACATCAACACACAGCACCATCTAGTTCCATGGTAAGCTACGAGGCCTTTGTTATGGATACCAGATAGTTGATACATTTCATTATTGATGAAAATTTTGAAAACATTTTTCTGTAGGCCTTTAAAAATGGGATAAATGTACTTAAACGATTGTTTTCCATCATCTATGGAGCAAAGTTTTGGTGACAACCCCCCTGGGTCGTATTTGTTAATATGTTTGATGGTTAAAAAAAAAATATAACTGGAAAAAGAATGAGGGGTCCACCACATATATCGGGATCTTAGACTATATTACCCACTTTTGAAATACCATTTTAATTAAACATTGTATTTTTTCAGAATAATGCATCTGAGAAAAAAAGTAAAGGACGAACTGGCTGGCCCCAACATGTTTGGGCTCTAGAATTGAAAAGTGAACAAAACCTGCAAACATAGCATGTATTATAAATCAATCATGGCTTACGTATAAAAATAATATATATAATAAAATTATTACATGAAAGCTGTATATTTAAGTTCATCGATCAAAAGTACACGATCGCAAAAGTTCTCTTAAAACTGTCACCAATTGTGTTTAGGTAATTGTTCTAGTTGGAATAAATATATAACAATGTAAATTGAACCTTAAATGCAATGCTTAAAGTTGTTTTCACAAAAAAAAAAGCGCGCTCAAATGTTCAAAAGAGCGCTCATTTATAGAGATTATCATATTATACGGAAGGAATATAATATTATATATTTGTCAGACAATAACAACGGTTACCATGGCAACATGGCAATATATTCTATCTCATTCTCTCGCAGGCTTAATCCTATATATTTATGTGTTTGTCTCTTTCTAGTGTCGCATTTTCGTTTCATCGAGTTTCAAATCACAACGATTCTAAAGAAGTTTTACTTCAAAAATCGCAATAAATTGTATATAATTTTAAAGAATTTATTATATGTATATATAAATTTAATGTAGTAAAATATTTTTAGTATAAGTTCATATTTTAACTAGAAATTTCAAGTCAATGGTTCTCAAACTTTGTTGTCATAATAAAAATATTAATTTATTTTGAGTATATTTTAGTTTTATAATAGTTTAAGTCGAATTCTCAAGGTCTAAAGTTTGAGAAGGATGAGTTAAAATAAAATTCTTGGATTTTTTTTTACTGTTTATATATTTTTTGACTGACTTTAAAAAAAAATTATATTTTTGAATATTTTTTGGGTATGTTCGTTTTGTTTCGTTTGTTTATTTTAATGAATAAATTTAATTTGAGAAAATATTTGATCCTTAAGTGTAAAATTACTTTTATAGTAATAAAAAAATAAAAAAAAAGCAGTCATGAGGACTGCCGACAGAAGTGAAAACTTAAAACTATAAACAAACAGTTGTTATTTTTGGATATTCAAATCAATTGTTCGATCTTAAATTAAAATGTGTAAATTAAAACTGTTTCCATCTATCTGGTTTTGTTCGACATCTATCGGCGCTCCGAGTGTTAGCGTCAACACGTCACGTGACCATGTCGATGACGACTTACATGAATTTACTCCCCATACAGACAAACATATACAAGTTTTCACTTCAAAAACTATTTTCTCACTCTCATATATATAAAAAAAATATATTTATGCCATGAATTCTTCACAATCGGTAAATATATCACGAAACACACCTTTGTCAAAGTCGGTCAAATACATTTTTTTACAAAAGGTGAGAATCGAATCTGTATAGTTTTATACCTTTACTAGTCTGAATATGTACTTTTAATTAAAATTAAATAAAATAGATTTTAAAGCCAAATAATGTGCCAAAGAAATAAATTATGTTTTAAATTTATGGTTGTTTTCTTTACACAAACAAACACACACGTATTTTACTATCGTCTATTCATATAACAAAACTGGAGAGGTCGAATGTCAAAAAATGCTAAAAACCGAGTCAGGGGGATGTAAGAAGACATTTTTTTTGTTTCTTTGTCTGTTTGTCTGATTGTACGGGCTAATCTCTGAAACTGTTGGACCGATTTAAATGAAATTTTGTATGGTGGTATCTTATGTTCCCGGTCAACATCTTAGATACTTTTCATCCCGGAAAATTAAAGAGTTCCCGTGGGATAGTAAAAAACTATAGTAACTTGTACAGCTTAGTACACAAAAACTACTGATTGAATTTTTATGAAACTTTACAATAATATAGTTCATACATCAAAATAACAAACAGGCTACTTTTTATCCCGGAAGAAAGTACGGTTCCCGTGGGATAGATTTGTGTTTGTTTGTCTAGAGGCGAACCCGAGCGAAGCGAGTTATATTATAATAGCTTATAATATACTATAATAGCTCTAGTTATATTATAATAGCTTAAGAGGACGTTGTCCTTTCATAATTTCAATAAATATGTTTAGAATACTAGGCTTTTTGCCGCGGCTCTGCAGGCGTACTTCAATTAAGTATTGCTCTTTAAAAATTGTATCTAATGTATAAGCTATATTACTGTAAAGTTTCATTAAAGTCCGTTCAGTAGTTTTTGTATGAGGGAGTAACAAACATCCACATGTCCATCTTCATAAACTTTCATATCTACACCTGTTAAAAAAATGGAGGAGGCCTTTACCCTACAGATGGGTTCCCATTCAAATAAACAGTTAAATAAAATCTACACATACAATAGAATTGTAACTAAGCCGAATCTGTACATTAAATATTTTTTGGAAAATCTTATTGAAATAGACATTATTATCGACACAGAGGCCGAATCTATAGTTTTTAGAAACTGTCTGTCTGTCTGTCTGTGACCGCATCACGAGAAAACCACAGTACAGATTTTGATGAAATTTGGTATGACGATAGCTGGTTGTCCGAGTCAACATATAGGATACTTTTTGCTGCGGGAAAATATTTCATCTCTGAGAAATCTATACTAAGCGTTAAAACGTAAGTAGGGACGAACCCGAGAGGAGCGAGGATGAGTCGCTAGTAAAGTTATAAAAGATCTTCCTATTAAATTGTAGCAACGCTATGTGCACGTACCTATTGGCGCACGCCAATAAACCTCCGAGTCGGCATGATTTTTTCCGACATCTTCAGCTGTCATCGTCATATTTCAGCCAATTTACACAAAACCTTAATGAATTATACATTTAAACCTTCCCCATAAATCACTCCATGTATTGGTGAAAATCGTATGAAAATCCGTTCGGTAGTTTTTGAGTTTATCGCGTTCAGATAGACAGACTAACAGATGCGACTTTATTTTACAACTAGCGACTCACCCTCGCCTCGCTTCGAGTTCGTCCCTAGACAAAAACAAATCTATCCCACGAGCACCGTACATTATTCCGGCATGATATATAGCCTAAAGCCTTCCTTGATAAATGGACTATCCAACACAAAAACAATTTTTCAATTATAACCAGTAGCTCCTGAGATTAGCGCGTTCAACCAAACAAACAAACTAACAAACTCTTCAGCTTTATAATATTAAGTACAGGTATGTGTGTATGTGTATTCAGCCCTTTTTAACGTCCCACTGCTGGGGATGGGCCTCCCTTGAATACGAGGGGAATCAGGCCATAGTCCACCACGCTGGCCAAGTGCGGATTGGCGGACTTCACATGTCTTTCGAAAACTTGCTAGGTTTTCTCAGACATGCAGGTTTCCTCACGATGTTTTCCTTCACCGTAAGGCAAGTGGTAATCATGTTAGAAATGATTCGCACATGAAAATATCAGAGGTGCGAGACCCGGGATTTGAACCCACTTCACTCGGTTTCCCAAGCGAGCGCGTTACTACTAGGCTACCACTGCCTACCACACTAGTGATTGTAAAAAATTAACTGCGTCGAATTTTTTTTTATTAATAACATTTAAGTTCGTCAATAGCTATTAAAGAACGGAAAGAAAACCGTTGACGTACAGAAGAAAAAAATGTACTGAACTGTTTTGTTTTTGCCTATTTATATATAGATTTTTTGGCAGAGTGCATACCTAAGATTTTTTTTGTTCTAAAACAGTGCATGTTTTTTGTTAAAATCTATTTCGAGTTAACAGGTTGTACAGTTTATCGTTAGTTTCCGTTGTAGGGGCCATGTGCTTGAGAGCGGGTGCTGAGTAGGGTGACCAGACATCGTGATATAATAGGTTTTTTCTAATAATATTTATTTACCCTTGCGTCGCTCGAGTGCGTCTCTAGGCAGGCCCGGATCTAGGGGGGGGCAAGCCGGGGCCCATGCCCCGGGCGGCAAATTCAGGGGGCGGCAAATTTATACTTGGCAGACGAATACACAACTCATCATTAACGCAACTTTGACCACTGAGACGTCCAGTACTTTAAGTACAATAATTTATATAAAATAAATTATTTTTCGCGGGGCCAAAAATAACTTATTTTATTTATATTCAATTTTTCGCGTGGCGCGTGAGCATAGGTCAACAACCGCGCTGATAGTCCGGCTGAGTTGCAGCCTTTTGTTTATCAGCGCGCCGCCGAAAATGCCCGCGTCAGCACTTTTCTACCTTCAATAATTTTTATAAATTTTATAATCTATTAGTGATAGAAACTTCCGGTTTTCTTCAGTTTGTTAAATTATTTTCCCAACGCATACATACTAAATCATTTGTCTCGATAACTTCTCAATAGTTTTCGAGATATATTAATAAACATTTTATTTAAAAAAAAAAGTTGCGGCCAATCAAAATAAATCATTTTTTTATTTTCATTCTTTTGAACTCAAATATAAAAAAATATATAAAATCTTCCATTTTCGCCAATAGTGTAAACTAGGAGCCTATTTCTTTCCCGACCGACTGGACTATCAGCTGCTCGCCGGTTGGTAACTGGAGCGGGCGATTAGTGTGCGTGCGAGAGAGATGAAGCTATATTTGGAAACTCTTTCTCGATCTCCGTCCACGGCAGTGTTTTAAATTCAAACATTCAATTTGTGTTTACTTGTTTACTATTTAATTCTTATCCATCAACCGAACATAGAATACTGACTGTGTTAGTGCCCCATCAATAAATCTGTCATAGCTCAACAGTCGCCCTTACAAGGTAAGTATTTTATCGTATCTTGTGTTTTTAATTATCATTTTTTTTTATCCAATGTAATACGTACAGTCACTTGCGCCTTTATTGTCGTGTTTTATTTATTACAATTTACACATTGGATGGCTGAGATTAAAATATACATCAAATATTAATATCCGCGCTAAAATACGCACAGTAAAAAAATATTTCATTCAATGTAAATATTCTTCAATTAAGAAATTCATTAGTAGCATATTTGCGTATGCATTTGCACAGGGGCGGCTTTACCTATAGTGCAGGGTGTGCAATGCACACGGGCGCAGCATCTTAGGGGGCGCCAAGCGCCGCTCACGATACCTCAAAAAGAGCATGCATCGTTCGCGGCGCCGGCGCCCTCAAAGAACCTGCGCCCGTGTTACGCCCTATCCGCACTGCGATATTTCGCCGCACGTTTTTTTTTCTCGCAATTCTGTAACACATTGAATCATATAGGAGTAGCCGCACTGGCGGTTAAAAATTCGCGCGGAAAAGAAAATCGCACGGTGAAATATCGCAATGCGGACAGGGCCTTATGGCCGACACCGGGCGGCATTAGCAAAGCAAGGCGGTAGCGGCTCTTTTAAAAAATGTCAATAATTTCATCATATTTTTCCATCCCCTACAAAATAACTTTTGTTTCAACGTGAAATCAGCCCTAAAACTGATAATCATAGATTATATTAGCGTATTGTCGCATCGCTATCAAAGACGCATGGCTTTTAAATGTTTAGATTTAAAATCAACACATATTGTAAGGTACATTTGAATGGTGCTATTTTTGAATTTTTGAAATCATTTTGTTAAATAGTGAGTAGACACTTTCTGTAATAAGTATCAAATCAAACAACCCAACAAATCAAATATATATATTTGATTTGTTTCTATCGAATCAAAATAATTTTATTTTAATTTTGAAAGGGCATTCCCTAGTATATTATATCCTAAAGAATACGTTGTATTAGTTTCTTTTGGTTCACTGCATCCTTTTTTCCTTATTATAAAAGTCGAGTTTAGCATTTCATACTCCCTTAATAATCTAAATAAAGACATGTATATGCAATTACGGTGTACACATCCAGTGATCTGCCAAGGTTAATTAAGGATAAAAGTTCAATATTTTTTTAAAGGTTGAAATTATGAGCGCGCCAAGGAAAAAACTATCGGGAGCGGAATATAGGAAGAAAGCTAAAAATAAGTTGTCGCAGGGAAAACAATTAGCGAACAAGATGAAAAATTGGATTAGCGGAGGAGGTGACCCGTCAGTATCTGCCACAACTTCCGAAGTTGATATTCAGTTAGAGAATATTTCTTGCACTATGCCCGACCAAGCAGATGAAGATTTTTCACCTACAGTCACCAAACAGACTACGAGTACTGATTTGAGAGTGCATACCTTATCATCTTTATCGATGTGCGAAGAGCAACTTGAAAGAATAAATCCAGAATACGAAGAATCTGAATCGGCTCATTCGGATTCGAATGAATTGCTAAAAGCCGGATTTGATTCGACGGACCCAGGTAATTGGCCAGACGTGGAAAATATGACCGACCAGCAACGATCTTTTTTTAGTAGTCAGGCTGTGTTATTAGCAGAAAATCATACCAAAAACATTGAATTTAGATTAACTGAACGCACTTGCAGACATTTAACATCTTCTATGTGGTACAAAACTTTGGCTAATTACGAAAGGCTTAAAAGATCTTGGCTTATATATTCTAAGACAAAAAATGCAATTTTTTGTGCGTGCTGCAAGATTTACCAGAAATCGTCCTCTGCCACTACATCTGCGTTGTGTTCAACAGGGTTTATTAATTGGAAAAAAGCTTCAGAGAGATTAACCGAACACGAGGCAACTCAAATGCACAAAGAGTGTATGATTAAGTGGAAAACTCGAGTACAACAAATGAAATCATGCCAGGGTATTGATCAAGACATTGAGCGAGTAATTCACACAGAGAAAGAAAAATGGAGACAGATCCTTCGTATAGTAATGGATGCTGTATTGTATCTATCAACAAACTGTCTTTCTTTTCGTGGGTCCCACGAAACCCCTAGCGACATCAACATACAATGTCCTCAGCCTTGTCAAGGAAACTTCTTGAATTTAATTTCCCTGCTCGCCAAACATAATTCAACTCTTAAATTTCAATTAGAACATTTAAAAAAGGGACAAGTATCATATTTATCAAAGACAATACAGAATGAAATTATTGACATAATGGCAAAAACAGTTAGAAATAGCATTTTAAATGACATCAAAGAAGCCAAATACTACACGATAATGTTTGACTGCACTCCAGATGTGTCCCATACAGAACAAATGAGCCAGGTAATTCGATATGTAAAAAAAACTGGTGATGTGTGTGAAATAAAAGAAAGTTTCATTGATTTCATAGAAGTTGCTGGAAAGACAGGAGAATGCATTTGTCAACAGATTATAGAAAAATTAACAGTTGATAATTTAGATATTGGACAATGTCGTGGCCAATCTTACGATAATGGGTCTAATATGGCTGGCATCTATAAAGGAGTACAAGCCAGGATTGCAGAAAGGAATGAGTTGGCCGAGTTCGTACCGTGCTTGGCTCACTCCTTAAATCTTGTAGGTGTCCATTCTGCCTCGTCATGCCAGGAAGCTATAAACCTATTTGGACTAATTCAAAAAGTATATTGCTTTTTTGTCGGCTCCACTGCTCGATGGGATATTATGAAAAAATATGTTAAAACCAATTTAAAAGGAAGCAGCCAGACGAGATGGTCGGCGAAACATGTTGCTGTGAATGCCCTGTTAAACAATTTGCCAAATGTAGTGGAAGCCTTGAAAGAAGTTAAGCAAAATTCTCATGCTCCAGAAACTAAGTATGCGGCAGGTCATCTCTTGATTGCTATAAAAAATTTAAAATTTGTTCTGAATTTGACGATTTGGGCAAATATTCTTCGCGAAATAAATCGAATAAATATTGAAATACAAAAAGAAGACATAATCCTTGCACAATCCGTTGCTTTAATGGATGGCCTGCTCAAAACTTTGGAAAAAATGAGACAAAATTCAATTGAATATTGGATAAAAGAGGCTAGAGAAGTTGCTGAAAAAATTGGCGTTGAGCCTATTCTACCAAATAAAAGAGTTCCAAAATGCAAAAAACAATTTGATGAGTTGTGTGAGGACGAATTACGAACACTTCAACCTGCTCAGCTCTTTTCTAAAGAAATAATGATAATATTTGATCGAATCATAGCAGAAATCAAAAAGAGGTTTGATTGTGCTACCATGCTGAATTTGAATTTTGCATTTCTCAATGGTACTGAAATTTTGAAAATGTCTACTGAAGAACTGCAAAAGCATGGAGCAGATCTGGCTCGAAAATACGAGCGAGATTTAAACGCCGTTGAATTCGTCCAAGAACTCTACGTTTTTAAAGAGCAAGCTCCACTTTTATTTGGTGACATAGAAAAGGCGAACGGTTTCTATCTCTTGCAACAGATTTATGCGCGTGATTTGCAGGATGCCTTTCCTAATATTTGTATTGCTTTGCGTATTTACTGTACGCTTCCTACCACATCCGCAAGTTGCGAGCGAAGTTTTAGCAAACTAAAACTTATTAAAAATTATTTGCGATCCTCTATGAGCCAGGAACGTTTATCAAGTCTCGCAATCTTAGCGATAGAAAATCAAATTGCAAACGATATTAATTATGAAAAAGCCATTGATTTGTTTGCAGAACAAAAGGCCCGAAAAGTAAAATTATAATTTCAATCTGCAATAGGTACAATATTATATTAAATTGATTTTTATTTTTAATCTTATGTTTTATTTCAGACCCTATCCTGTGTTATCATAAATATTAAATATGTCCTACGTGTCCATGTACGTACGTATTTTTGTGAACTAGCAGAACCCGTGGCTTCGCCCGCGTTCAAAGTGTTAAAAAAACATATTCTTCTTTCCCTCTCCTTTACAATAATGTATGGAAGTCTGCCCGATTTTTCGACATTTATATTTACTGCTCCGCTCCCTTGTGTAGTGGCATGATGATATATAGCCTATAGCCTTCCTCAATGAACGGGCTATCTAATGTAAAAAGAATTTTTCAAATCCGATTTGTAGTTCTTGAGATTAGCGCGTTCAAACAAATAAACAAACTCTGCCTCTTTATAATATTAGTATAGATAAATAGACAGAAACTTAACACAGAAAGAGCAACGCTGGATAGGTTTTTATGGCATTCTTTTCGAGAGGCCTATGTCCATTAGTGGGCATCTGATAGCAGAAAAATAAAAATGATAAAGGTAAAAATATAGGCGGGCGGGGGCGGCATTTTTCAGTTTTTGCCCCGCCTCGAAAAAATTGAAGATCCGGGGCTGTCTCTAGGTACGGTTTAATTTTTTTAAGAGCCCTAATTCTTTTTCTAAAATAAAAGTAGCCTAAGTTACTCTAGTCTACTAGTTTCGGAGATTATCCGGAACAAACAGACAGACAGACGAAAATTTTAAAAATTGTCTTTTTTTTCTATAAGTTTGCTATAAAATTTCATATCCTTTTAGCAGACAGACAAAAAAACGTGTGTGTGTACGTTATGTACGCACGTAAGAAGCTATACTTCTTTGGCGTAACAGAACAAAAACAGCTAAAGATTTCATCCCGTATGTCACAACTCTCTGTTTGTAAAAGGAGTGCAGCTAACTTCATCATGTCGCTTTTTGGCTGTCGGTGTCGGTGTTTGTGTCGGTCATACATAAATACATACATTCGTATGTAAGTAAATTATCCGTTTCAAAATTTGCAAACCATGGAGTTGAAATTTAATATTTTGGTGACAATGAAATATTATGATACCATCGAGGTGATGTTGGAGCGGGGATGTATTTAACAATTGCCATTTTCCTTCTTTTCCCGTCAAATCTAAAATCATAGACACACGAGTTTGTTTAAAAATACCGCTATAATTTGTTTTATGGCTCAATTTGCAAGCGATACATTCACCTTTGATGTTAACAGATAATCAATAGCTAATCAGAATTTACAGATTATAAAAAGAAGACTGATTTGTTAGAAAAAAACAACTTATAAACATTGTAACACTATGTTATAATCATTTTTTTTAAATGTTAAAAATCTATACAGATAAATAAAATTGAAGTGTCTGTTTTTAATGTCAAAATGACAGCTTTATACTAAATGCATATGGATTTATATACGGTACTTATAAGAAAAACACAATTTTTAAAAAAATTATTTCTGTCTGTTTGTTCCGGCCAATCTCCGAAACGGCTGAACCAATTTTAAGGGCTTTTCACTGGCAGATAGCTGATATTATAAGGAGTAACTTAGGCTACTTTTATTTTAGAAAAAGAATTAGGGTTTCGCTGAAAAATATTAAAAGGTACCTAGGGACGAACCCGAGCGAAGCGAGGGTGAATCGCTAGTAGGGAATAAAGCAATAATTTTGTAGGCAGATGTACTCCTGGCCGCCCTGAGACTAGCCAACTGCAGTAGATATTAAAGACTATAGAGCATAAGTGTAAGCACAGTCACAAGTGTAGGATGACACTAAATAAAACTTCGAGATATTTTACATATATTATTATTTTTTAATATTATTATTTATACAATAAAAAAAAATTGGAAGTCCCAATATAAAAATATTACACATATAAAAATAGTAATTGCGAATGTACCTTAGGAGATAGACGTATACTATTGCGAACTTGCCCGTATAACTTTTTAAGATCTACAATATTTTATTACATTATTTTGATGTATCTCTTAAGGTTCAGCCAGCGGGAGGTTTCTAAGGAGGACTCGATAAAACCAGTTATTGTCATTTCCCGTGGGAAAGAAAGATTTTCATGAAGTAAAAGGTATCCTAAATGTTGACCCTAATAGTAAGTTATCACTTCACCAAATTTCGTTGTAATCGGTTCATTACTTTTTGCGTGAAACGCGTACAGACAAAGAGACAAACAGAGAATCAGACAAAAAAATTAATAACTATTGTTTTGTGCTCTATATTGTATACATAAAACGTTACAGTCATTGTTTTTAAAAAATATTTCATGTACAGATTTCGCTAAGTTACTGCTTTATTATAGTATAGATATAGATAAACGGACGGTCTACATGATCATTTATTTTAAATATGAATATGTAAACCTTAACACGTATGCGATAAAAAAATTAGTTCTTCTTAATTTAACAGTCTCAAAAATCTTTGCCTAATTAAATCCACAAAATGAAATAAACTTAGTATTCTTGTAAAAAACATCTTAAATGTAATGCAATCGTAAATTGAATAAAAAAAATCATGTTTTTGGTTCACAAAATAAACACTCATTTAGTATTTTTAATAATTAAAGTGTCACGACGTGTAGTGACACGACATATAGTGACTTGTGAAAGCGCGGTTACATTAAACCGAAGTTCGGCCGAATTTCGTATTCGGTTCAAGCCACATTCGGCCCATCTCTACCTTCTAGTTCCATGGTAAGCTACGAGGCCTGTGTTATGGATACCAGATAGTTGATACACTACACATATATAACTTTAAATACATACATATTATAAATATAAACACCCATGACTGGAGTACAAACATTCGTGCTCATCACACAAATGGATGCCCAGCGGGACTCGAACCCGCGACCACTGGCACAGCAAGTAGGGCCACTACAAACTGAGCCAAACGTGTCGTCAAATATGTATTGTATTGTGTTCAGCCCTTTTAAACGTCCCACTGCTGAGCACGGGCCTCCCTTCAGACTTAACATGTCTTTCGAAAACTTGCTAGGTTTTCTCAGACATGCAGGTTTACTCAATGTTTTCCTTCACTGTAAGGCAAGTGGTAATCATGTTAGAAATGATTCGCACGTGAAAATATCAGAGGTACGAGACCCGGGATTTGAACACGCTTCACTCGGTTTCCCAAGCGAGCGCGTTACCACTGGGCTACCACTGCCTGCGTCAAATATAGGTAGGTTTAATTCAAAAGCAATAAAGATTATAAAAAAAATATTTTACCTTTATTTAAATCATACGCATATACCCTATATATAGTCTGAGGTACATACATACATAGATAATCTAACAATTAAACTACGCCATTATTTTTGGATGTAATGATAATATTTGTTCAGCAGTTTTAAAACAATACTTAATATGCTATTATATTATCATATCGTCCATATAGATTATATCCTAATAAACTCGACATGAAATTTTAGTTATAAAGCTGTATTTTAAATTTGGCTGTTGCTATTCGACGAATAAAAAAAAATTAAAGAGTGCGTGTATGAATGTGTCCACGCGCAAGAAGTAAAACTTTCGTAGGTTATCGGTACTCTTTACGACATTCAATTTATGTTTTAAATAATTAAGATAGGTGAGATACTAAAAATAACGCATATTAGGCATATTACAATCATATATTTATAGAATATCATTCGAGGAAAGAATATAATATTATATATCATGTGTCGGACAATAACAACGGTCACCATGGCAACAAACGTACGTACACGTCTCCGTATCGCATTCACCAGCTTACCGTCCAAGTCAAGCGTGCGTAAACAAGTTTTTCTTCAAAAACTGAGCAACTTACCCTCCCTTCGCTCGGGTCCATCCCAAGGTACTTTTTAAATAGATAAAAATAGTTACTGAGAGTGTACTTTAGTCTTTAGGAGATGGGTTGTTGATGCGATTTCTCTGTAGTTAAAGATACATTAAATGTTGACCAGGGTATTAAGTTATCACTACACAATGTATTCAGCTCTTTTTAACGTCCCACTGCTGGGCACGGGTCTCACTTCAGTACGAGGGGAATCAGGCCATAGTCCACCACGCTGGCCAAGTGCGGATTGGCGGACTTCACATGTCTTTCGAAAACCTGCTAGGTTCTCTCAGACATGCAGTTTTCTTCACAATGTTTTTCTTCAACGTTAAGACAAGTGGTAATCATGTTGGTAAATGCTTCGCACATGAAAATATCAGAGCTGCGAGACCCGGGATTTGAACCGGCTTCACTCGGTTTCCCAAGCGAGCGCGTTACCACTGGACTACCACTGCCTTAATACTATCACTACACAAAATTTTGTTAAAATCTGTTCAGTACTATTTACGTGAAAAGAAAACAGACATACAGACAAACATACAAAATTTTCAACAACTATTGTTTTGAGTTCTATATTCTATATGCGTAACTTCATTCGTCATTATTTTTAAAAGAATATTTCACGTACAGATTTCGCTTTGTTGTACTGTTTTATTAGGGTTGCGTACCTTAAAAGGAAAATTGAAAAAGGAACCCTTACAGGATTACATAGTTTTCCGTCTGTCTGTCAAGACCCATTTTCTCAGGAACGCGTGTAGGTATCAAGTAGAAATAATACCAAATACTCAAGTGTGCATTCCCTTGGAACTGTAAAACATATCAAACTTTTAAATCAACGCTATCAAAACCACCGTTATCACTCGCAAGGAAATTAAAACTATAGGTACTCCTGCCCGTTGATCTAGAATCAAAAATAATTGACAAGAAGAATTTATACGATAAGTAAAGGGAAAATCCGGAATTCATTTTGTCATCAACAACATCACAAAAAATAATATATTTTTTTCGATTAAAGACTTGTATTAATGTGTCATGTTACAGAACCCTCGGTGTGCGTTTTTGTTATATGTATAGAAGTCGAATTCGCGTAAATCTAAAAAAAACCGGCCAAGTGCGAGTCGAACTCGTGCACGAAGGTTCCGTACCATTATCTATAAAAACGGCAAAAAAATTATGTCTGTTGTATGGGACCTCCACATAAATATTTGTTTTATTTCAATTTAATTATTTATTTTTAAAGTGAATATATAACTAAATATTCTGTGAATATTTCAAGCGTCTACCTGTTGCCGTTATCAATACCGAGGAAAAACGAGCAAAAAAATCACGTTTGTTGTATGGGAGCCCCCTTAAACATTTATTGTACTCTATTTTTTAGTATTTGTCGTTATAGCGGCAACAGAAATACATCATCTGTGAAAATTTCAACTAATTATCACGGTTCATGAGATACAGCCTGGTGACAAACAGACAGACAGACGGAAAGCGGAGTCTTAGTAATAGGGTTCCGTTTTACCCTTTGGGTACGGAACCCTAAAAAAAGACTATTATTATAAGGAACTAACGCGTCTACAACTGAGTAAATATCACTGAAAATCAATTAATCAATTACGTACCAACTTAGATGGGTACTTTAAAAGACATTGTTATTTTAAAACTAATATATGCTTTCGGATTCCTTCATGTTTTTTTTTTTAAAAAGGTGTTCTGATTAGCTTTATTTGTAATAGCGACTTACCCTCGCTTCGCTTCGGTTTCGTCCCTAGACAGAAACAAATCTATCCCACGGGAACCGTACATTTTTCCGGGATGATATATAGCCTATAGCTTTCTTCGGTTAACGGGCTATCTAATGCAAAAAGAATTTTTCAAATCGGATTAGTAGTTCCGGAGATTAGCGCGTTCAACCAAACAAACAAACTCTTCAGCTTTATAATATTAAGTATAGATTAAGTATATAATTATGTTTGAAGTCGATTTTAACTATTTTTTCCCGACTGCGGCGAAGTTCTAAGGAGGGGTATATGTTTGACCGGTTGTATGTTGAGACAACATGTTGGGACATTAACACAGCACCATCAGTTCCATGGTAAGCTACGAGGCTTGTGTTATGAATATCAGACAGTTGATGCACTACACATGTATGTATAAATTTAAATACATACATAATATAAATATAGACACCCATGACTGGAGTACAAACATTCATGCTGATCACACAAATGAATGCCCCCAGCGGGACTCCAACCCGCGACCGCTGGCACAGCAGGGTCACTACAAACTGAGCCAAACGTGTACGTACGTATGTCCGACCCCATGTTCTCTCGTAATTACTAAACGGCGCAACAGATACATGTTGATGACGCAAGTGTTGTAGGGTATTATAGATAAAAATGTAAAAAATGTTTTTCGTCCAAATCAATTGATTGGGGTGTCAAAATACAGGATTTTTAATAGACTATTACATAAATACTAGCGACTCACCCTCGCTTCGCTTCGGGTTCGTCCCTAGACAAAAACAAATCTATCCCACGGGAATCGTACATTATTCCGGGATGATAATATATAGTCTATAGCCTTCCTTAGTTAACGAACTATCTAATGCAAAAAGAATTTTTCAAATCGGATTGGTAGTTCCTGAGATTAGCGCGTTCAACCAAACAAACGAACAAACTCTTCAGCTTTATAATATTAAGTATAGATACAACTGACTGCATAATACTATGTTCCTTAGTTAACTTCGCTTTTTACCTAGTCGGTTTTTAGGGTTTCACACCCGAAGGGTGCCAGCGGAACCTTATTACTAAGCTTCCGCTATCCATTCGTCCGTCTGTCAGAAGGCTGTATCTCATGAACCGTAATAGGTAGCGAGTTGAAATTTTCACAGAGTATGTATTTCTATTGCCGCTATAACAACAAATAATAAAAATACAAGAAACATTTTTTCAACGTTCATAATCGATCGTCGAAGTTATATACTACATACATAGAGTAAAAGTCATATTAATAAAAACATGTACGATGGTACGGAACCCATCGTGTGCCAATTCCACTCGCACTTGACCGACGTTTTATTTCATTTTCTCATTTTTATTTATTATCGATATGTCATGTAACAATTTTAAAACCATCGAGCTGATCTGATAGAGCGAGAAGATGGATAGTAGGACTCTTATATGGCTACTAGCAAAACCTTCGAATTTGGGCTTGTTAAATTCGTTTTGGCGAATCTCATATATTAAAGTTAGTCAAAGGACACAGATAACATATCTCTTACTAGCAGAACCCGGCGGCTTCGCTCGCGATCAAACTACGAAAAATACGAAATTTCATGCAAATATGTCCAAGGTATAAAAAGTTTCATACAAACTTTTATCCCCTATTTCACCCCCATGAGGAGTTGAATTTTGAAAAATCCTTTCTTAGTGGATGCCTTCGTCATATGAGGAATACGTGTGCGAAATTTCAATTTTCTAGCCTTAAGGGTTTGTCCTGTGCGTTGATACATCAGTCAATCACTTTCACCTTTTATATATATATATATATATATATATATATATATATATATATAGATAAAGAAAGACAACCTTAATTCGGTTTTTTTTTTGTTTTTTTTTTATCATTTATAAAAAAAAGATATTAATATTCGCAAACTCCCAAATTATTATATTTTTACTTAAACTACTAAAATATATAAAATGTAGCATTCTTTTTGTATATAATAAAATAAATTTTAGTGCTTTTACAACTACTGTCTATTTATGAATAATAGTTTCGTTAAATGTTAATAGATGGCGTTATATTTATCGATTTCTTATAGACATATTTTAAAGTGGTAGTGTCATGCTTGTTACCTTCGGGTAGCAGCCGAATGGGTCGGCACGCCCCGTATAGTACCACTCTCTCACGGCGTGAAGTGGCAGCTATGCTGTCGCGTTTCGTCCGGTAAGTGAGAGTCCGGGAGGCCCACTCCCCATTTCTCCTCCCTCCCCCCCCCCCCGCTCCCCACTCCCCATCCTTTCCTGAAAGGCCGGCAACGCATCTGCAAGCCCTGCAGTGTTGCAGATGTCCATGGGCGGAGGTGATCACTTCCCATCAGGTGAGCCTCTTGTCCGTTTGCCCACTTTGTCCCATAAAAAAAAAGACATGGCTTACCCTCTGGACCTCGCTTAGCTCGGGTTCGCCTTTAGGAACAGCACATAGGCTACTTTTTATCCCGGAAAAATGTACGGTTCCCGTGGGATAGATATAATAAGCTACATTGTACAAGAAACAGATTCTATATTTTTAATTTATCTGTGAAAATAATTTATTACATTTCCGGTTTCATTAATTCTTAATATTTAGTGTTGTAAAATTTATGAAATGCGTTAGTTAATCGCCAACTGCCTAGGATATCAGTAACAGAAGCATTTTCCAACCAACTCTTAGAGGCGACTACAATTCCCGGTGTAGATAAGATATCAGCGTCTCGGAGTGTAGTTTTTACCCAGTGTAGTTTTTACTACTCCTCTTGTTTTCAGCTCTTTTTAGCGTCTCACTGTGGAGGATGGTTCTCCCTTCAAAACGAGAGGGATCAGGCCATAATCTACCACGTTGACTAAATGCGAGTTGGAGGACTGCACATGTCTTTCAAAAACTTGCTAGGTTCTCTCAGACATGTAGGTTCCCTCACGATGTTTTCCTTCACCGTAAAGCAAGTGGTAAAAAGTGGTAAAGTGGTCATGTTAGAAATGATTCGCACATGAAAATATCAGAGGACCCGGGATTTGAACCCGCTTTACTTGGTGTCCCAAGCGAGCGCGTTACCAGTGAGCTACCACTGCCAACTCCTCTTATTAATAAAAACATTTAATATATTTGCAATACCGCGTCTCTCATTTAATACTGTTATAGTTTTATTTATCCAGAAAACAAGGTTCAGATTACAGTTACGAAGATTTGAAAGAAACTTCCACGTAGACTGTCTATAGTTATCATTATCTGTGTTTGAACCGAATTCTGGAATTAATATAATACTGTCATTACTTTTTCTAAGGTAAAGTGTTTATTACTTTATAGATTATTTTCAATTACTTGGAAAATAACTTTAACATATAATAATTATTTTGCAATTTTTTGCAAGACTCAGTAGTGATTATTGCAAATATGTTGCTTCGACGGAAACTTGATAATGCTAATGATTTTAAATGGCGTTCGATTTTACAACAAAACCTCAAATGGCGCGTGACCACCAGGTGAAGCCACCAAGAGCCGGTTTTAAAGTGGATAAAATAAATAACAAATATGTTGGTACATTAACACACAATACCATCTAGTTCCATGGTAAGCTACGAGGCTTGTGTTATGGATACCACACAGTTGATACACTACACATATATAACTTTAAATATATACATATTATAAAGTACGACAACTGGTACTTTAACGACGGAAATGGAAATGCTCTCTCAATGAAAGTTGTTTAATATTATTGTAAGAACATTTGAACCGAATGTATCAATAGATGACGCTGTTCAAGGACAGTGTGTTCAAGCGAATGAAGTCGGGGGTAAAAACCAGTAAGATTTACAATTATCATAAAAACAGTATTTTACAGTTATTTTCCTCCAGCCGCTTGAGATGATGATTAGGAATTCTTTTTAAGATTCCATACTTCAAAAGGTAAAAAAAGGAACCCTTATAAGATCACTCTCTTATCCGTCTGCCAGTCTGTCTGCCCGTGTGTCCACCGATTTTCTCAGGAACGGTACAGTAGACCTAGCAAATTGAAATGTATACTAGATACTGAGGTCTATAGTCCCTATTAGATGTATAAAAATCAAGGTCCTGAGTCAACACGATAAAAAGATATAGGCAAATTTTGATTTTCGCAAAAACTTGTAAGTACCAAAATTTACCTTAATTTTCAACTTTTTTTATTTTTCGGAATTTTGCCTTTACTTGTGTTGTAAGACCTTGCTTTTAACCAAAATTGACAATTCTCGATCAACCGGAATTATCCTATAGGTTTTGGGTCGAAAACCTATATGGTAGTTCCCGTTGACCTAGAATCAGGAAATTTTCCAAAAAGCAAGGTTTTACAGCACAAATAAAGAAAAAAATCCAAAAAATAAAAAAAAAGTTGAAAATTAAACAGATTTTCTACAAATTTCTACGGGACCCTCGGTGGGCGAGTCCGACTCGCACTTGTCCGGATTTTTTTTTTCTGTCCTTTTTGATGAATTAGTCTATTCATCTATTTTTTAGTCTCTTTTATTAATTTATTTTAGAAGAAGTTTGATTTTGACAGGATTTCCTAAAAATATTAAAAATACCAAGTTTTACAAATTTCCGTAAACTTTTAATATTCTTGTCCAAGGCCAAAAAATAATGGAAAAAATATGAAGTTAATTTCATTATTTAAACAGCAGGCTTTACAATTATTGATTGCTCATTTCCCAATTCTTTTGTTTGCTTCTAATTCTAATATAAGCGCGAGGGGACGAATGGCTTGGCATAACTCAGTCGTCTGCTGAAATGACGACTACCATAGTCCTGGTATTGGCGGTAAGTTTTTTTTTTTATTTTCATACTTATACTTAATACGATTAAGTATGATTAATTCTGCGATTCTCTATCGATTCTATTACTTAAAATTTGAAAGCCATCTTTTTATTTTTATGGATTTTTTGCGGTTCTATCTTTGTTTTTTGTGTCGACGTTTTGAATGATTTTGTAAGTCTGTGTTATATAGATCGTGGCACTTTCACCCTTTGACGACCAACGGACAATGTTATCCCAATAAGTAAATCTAGTAAGAACGGCTGAAAGGATCTGAATGAAATTTGGCACAGAGATAGATAGTCTTAAAGAGCACATAGGCTACTTTTCAGCCACTTGTAGCTACATAATATATACTTAGAGTTGGGGTGATATTCATAAATGTAACTTTAAGTGAAAGTCGTCATTGCAAAGTGAAGCTTACGTCATTTTGATAACGTTTCACCGCTTCGTACAGGCCTTCGTTTACTGCAAGAGGGATCAAGTTTTAATCCACCGGTTTCTCAAGTGAGTGCGACACCACTAGGCTATTACTGCCCAGTGCTAGTATGTAACTTATTCGCATAGCCGATTCAAAGTGTACTTTGATTCCAAAGTAACCAATAATGACTGCTCTTAAGCAAAGTACGGTTTTCTAAATTAAAGAAACGTTCCTCCAGACTATGAAACACTTCTTTCGCTAAAAGTAGAGTATTTGGTCATACAGTGTAAGCTATATATGGATCTCGCCCTTAATCTATCAAAATTTGTTCTTTTATTTGTGTTTTTTTCTTTTCAGGCTCTAGCTGCAGTTAACGGCCTGCCTCGGTTATGTAAGTAACTTTTATAATGAAACAAAATAACCTCTATGCTAATTATTTCTCCAGGGAAGCTTTTTTTTGTGTTTTAAACACAGATATAGATGTAATAGATAACGCAAGTATCACGATTTGTATTGAAACCAAGCGTGCCGACTTTTTAACACCTACTGTGACGTCACAGCCGAAATTTAGTGACGGAAAATCCAAACTGATTCAAAGACATCGATGCCGCCGATTCCCCTCCGCCCCGCTACGATTCAGCTGGAGCCGCCGCCGTGATCGTTTCGCTCATACACATATATTTAACTTTTTTCCTTCAATGAAACTAATATTTTCAAAATGTATAGAACAAATAGTACTGTGTTTAGTCGGGAACCAGTCTTTCCGTCCCGTGGCCGCAATCCATTTTTCTTTTATGATTGGATCATGTGGGAAACTAAAAAAAACAATTTTTAAACACAATAGAAATTTATAAACACATTAAATATATAAACATACTCGTATATGTTGAAAGGATAAACAAAAACACATTGAATACATGAACCCTAAAAATATTACCCTCCTTTTTTTAAAGCTGTCGTTTAAAATTAGGTGATGCATGAGCTTATTTTATCTACTAAATTGTTTTTTTTTTATAATATGTCCGTCCGATATCGATTATTGATATATGTTGTAGAACGAACAACACTAGTCGCTAGATTTGACAGAAGAATGACAAATTGCCTGTATCACGAACTCGAAGCGATGCTCGACAGTATCGCTTGTTCCGATATTCATCGTCTCCTAACACACAACGTCAGATCAAACGTCCAAAGCAAACGCGGCAATGTAATGTGAATACCGTTTACTTAACGTTAATTTATAGTTATATATATTCTGGGACTCGCACACAGCTTGGAATACTTAAAAAACAGTTTTAATATGAATTTACGCATAATATAATTTTAAAATAACTTACCTGTGATAGGAAATATGTTCCTGCCTTTGGGTGCTCGAAATTTTTGGGCTATTGCAGTTAATTATCACGCAACGAGGCATTTTTTTAGTTTTTGCGGCCGTCTGGCTGTAACAATGGACGCGCACGGACTGAAGTTGGCGGCGACCAACCTGGACGCTTGGTCGGGGTTCGGACACGCGAAGTACATGCATTTGCGTTATCTATATACATCTATATCTGTGGTTTTAAACCTATGTTTAAGAACTCCACCTTTTTTACAAGTTTTTATTTAACTTACCTGGATCGGGAATCGAACCAAATAAAAATGCAAAAATGGATACCGTCACAATTTTATCGAATTAATCGATGGTCTATGGGAAGGATAAAATCTCTCGAATAAACATTGCTTCTTAGTATTAAGGAAAACGATGAAATCTTACAAATTATACATATCACTCTAACATAGTGGAACAAACGCACAGGACATGTAAGAAAAGTGTCTTAAACACTGAAAATATTAAGTTTCACTCAAAGGAAACATTATTTTAGTTTTATAAAAACTTAAAAAAAAAAAATAAAAACCGACTTCCAGGCTCAGAAAAGTAAAAAATAACCAAACGGGGGGTTTCATTTAGAATAGATACCTAATCAGATATTTTCGAAGTCGGTGTGCTTTGATTTGTATTGGCTGGCACCGACTTCGAAAATATCTGATTAGGTATCTATTCTAAATGAAAACCCCCGTTTGGTTATTTTTTTCCTTTTCTGTGCCTGGAAGTCAGTTTTAATTTTTTTTTAAGTTTTTATTTTTCCATTTTTGGTGTAGACGTAATAAGCAGGTAATTTGTAAGAAGAAAGATTCTTAAAAACATATTCGATTAAGCCATTTATTCAGACCCCTAATGACACTCACAACCCATCTAGGTGTAAAGTTCTCATCAATATAAATTAATCAAGCCCAAACACCAGGTAATTGCTGTAAATCGTTAAAGAGTTTCCTCGACTGTCTTTCGACTCCATTATCAGATCGACTCCAGACCTTCATTAAATAGTAGTGCTTTAAAATACTTAATGAAAAAACATTAACAAGCGCACTAGTCGCCACTATGATTTTCGAAGGTTCCCCTCGATTTCTCTGGGATGCCATCATCAGATCCTGGTTTCCTTATTATGGTACTACCCTTGGGGTATCTCCTTTCAAACAAAAAAAGAATCATTAGAATCGGTTCATGAACGATAAAGCAATCCGCGAACACATAAAATTACATCCACATAAACAAAAATTTTCATACATTTTTTTTTATAAAATGAAAACTACTGGGCCAAACTATGTTAAATTTTTATGGGACCAAATGGCAACTATATCAAACAAAAGAAGAATCACGTAAATCGGATCATAAATCTCGGAGTAATCGGTGTACATACATAAAAAACAATACCAATCGAATTGATAACCTTCTCCTTTTGGAAGTCGGTTAATAAAATAAGATTAACCGCATTGAATTTTTTTTAAAAGAGGTGACTTGAACCGGTAACCGAACCAACTGAAAATGCAATAAGGTACACTGTCACTATTTTATCGAATTAATGATCTATGGTAAGGATGAAATGTCTCTAACGAAAATTGTATGTTACAATTAATGAAAACTGTGAAATCTTATAACTAACACATATCGATCCTAACTAAAATCACAACCTAAGCTATTTATATTATCCACGAAGTATTTATGTATTTAGCCCTTTTCAACCAACTTCTTCAAAAAGTAGGAGGTTCTCAATTCGGCTTTATTTTTTCATATATCCATATAACGTTTTGAATATTGGGACTACACACGATCGCTTCCAGACAGCAGGCATGACACCAGTTTTTAGCGATTTGTTAAATAATAAGTGAATTGGATACGTGAGTGTAGCACGATATGATTTTAAAAATGAGGGAGAGTGGTCATCTGGACCGTAACCCATATTAATATCAAGACATTTTAAATGTCTTTCGACCTTATCTTGTGATATTAAGGAGCTAATGCAGATATGGGACTCAGATGATACATGCTCATCATCTGTTTGCCGTGCGCTTATCATTTTTGCGCAGCAGGAGCCCCACATAATCCGCCTCGCTTCCCCATTGACGAGCGGGTACCCGTAACAGGGTTTTTCGTTAAGCGAAGCAAGTAATTACGGTAATTCATAAAAAAATGAAGCAATAATAAGTTACAATGAGTCGGAACCAACACCATATCACTAATATAGTTAAGAGGATAAAACGTGACATACAAAAACTATTAAGTAGTGTCTGATAGCGTTTAAGCAATCTTTTTTACATCACAGAAATTAGCAACATGTAAAACAGGACTTGTGTCATTCCGTCGTACCATTGTACTACAATTTTTGACCCATACATAGGATTTTTCTTTAGCAGTTTTATTTACCACTAGCGATTCACCCTCGATTCGCTTCGGGTTCGTCTCTAGATAAAAACAAATCTATCCCACGGGAACCGTACATTTTTCCGGGATGATATATAGCCTATAGCCTTCCTCAGTTAACGGGCTATCTAATGAAAAAAAAACTTTTCAATTAGATTAGTAGTTCCTGAGATTAGCGCGTTCAACCAAACAAACTCTTCAGCTTTATAATATTACGACGGGTGCAAAGTAAAAAAAGTTAACTGCAATTTTGCGATTTTCTGATTATTGCAGTAACTTACTAAAAATATCGTGTTCTATAACATGGCAAAGAAAAAAAATAAAATATCGCTTTATTTTTTGTACTTTTTTCGCGTAAAGTGAGACAACTACGACTGTTGTTTAAAATTGCACGATGTAACTACGTTTAAGTGCCGCTGGCCGTAATAACGCGGGGCGCGGAAAGGGTTATAATGAACTAAATGTTATAATGAACCAATCATGATTACAAGTGCCAAGTACAAAGACTTATTAAGCCTCTGCCAGCAAAATCTAATACCTCCTAGGTACCATAGTTTTTATAAAAATTTGAAACATAGTTCGTATACTAACGATAATGAGACTCGATAATTATTAGAAAAGATTTATTTTGTTTCATATTTCTTTAAGTATAGTTCCGAAAGATTTATTTTTATCATTAAAGATATACCTATTTTTCATTAAATATAGATTTTTTATTAAAATATTATTATTTTGACTATGACTAGGTCATTGACTTTAATACTGATGTTTGTGATGATTATTAGACTAAAGTTAATTATGTGATGATTATTAGACTGATTTTAATTATTTTTAGGTATTAACACTTTAGCTCTTTTTTAGATTTAATTTTAATTGATTTGTTATAAGAAGATTATATTTTTTTTTGTTGACTTCTTAAATAAACTACTTTAATCTACGTCATAAATATTTAGTAAATTTTTTATTTAGAAAAAAAAATGTGAAGAGATTACTTATTTCTATAATAAATCAATAAAACCTTAGTAAATATTTCATATTTTAACCTCCTTCTAAATCTTGTACTAGCACAAACTTTAAGACGTAGAAAGATACATCTGCATAATTATGTTCTGAACTTGGTGCATTCTGGATTTATCATAATCAAGAACTAATTTTAATAAACGTAAATGTTACATTTTCGGTATTTTCTGAAATATATGAAACATACTTCAATAAATCCAGATTTTTGAATTGGCATGTAGAAACGACCAAGTGGTAGTTAACACAGTTGTCATATTTTAAAGTACAATGTAGATGCAGACAACTGCAATATCTCGTAAAATAAGCATAATTATATAAAATTAAATACACTCGTGGATGCCTTATGAAATAATAAAGTATTAATGAAAATTTCAACAAATTTGGTTGAAAATTAATAAAATGGGAGCACTTTTTCCTATTTTGCGCTCTCCTGAAAAGTAGCTATTTTTCATATAACTCTTTTTACTTTGCACCCGTCGATTATTTAAGTATAGATTTGAAGTAGTGCCTTATTTGAGCTTGTCAGAAGATCAATAAAATATATATAGTTATCATTAGATGAAAAACCAATGTGATTACATTTGAGTTTAAGTTTTCTTAGTTGAGAGAGGTTAAGTCATCTTTCTTTCATCGACAAAGAAACTTTACCACTATGGACTTAACTTTCTTTACATCTTTGTCCTTGGAAGCAACTCTGGTGTTGAAATCAATGTCCGTTTTTATGTCGATATTCAAATCAGTTTTGACAACGATGTCTTGTAGTGTAGTAAGAAGGTTCTTGTTGAACCTAATAAATCTCCACGGTAGATCTGCGAGACCACTGCTCGCGATTGTTTTTCTCGATTTTGATAGTTTCAACTTTAGATTTTAATTAATTTAATTCCATGCATCGCTCCGACATATATATGATTTTAGATTCGCAATTAAAGATTCTGGTGTTAAACTTTTCAAATTTATTGTTAAAGAAATCTAAGCTGTTTCTAAAACTGTAAACCTCTTCCCGTAGACTTTTGAGAACACGTTGCAAAGGTGTAAAGGAAGACATCAGTTCGGTCCTAAGAATAGAGATTTCTGAAGATATAGAATAACAACCTTCACCTACTGATTTCTTTTTGTTCATTCAACTCTAAGAAAATAATATTTATCATGATCTTTAAAGTTTCCTTAATAATGCATAGACAGATGAACATAACATTTGAATTTTTACTTTCAGATGCTCCAATACGTCCACCAAACAACGGATGTGGATGCAACACTTCCCCCGTAGGACATCCAGGACCTAAACCCGGTTCCAGTCCGCCAATATTGCTCTTTTTATTAACAGCGCAAGATCTAGTAAATCAAGGAGAGAATGATAATCCTATTAGTTATTATATTAGTCAAAATTATGGAGATGGAGGCTATATATCAAGCAGTTCAGGTCATGGGAGCTCTAGCGGACAATCAAATTCAGACGGTAATGGCTCCTCTTCTAGCAGTAGCAGCAACGCAGGAGCTGGCAGTCAATCCGGACCAGTAGGTCAATCAGGATCGCCCTCGTCAGGCAGTTGGGGTACCGGAAGTTCAGGTGGCCAGTCAAGCTCAAATGGCGGTGGCTCCTCTTCTAACAGTGGCAGCAACGCTGGCACTGGCAGTCAATCTGGATCATCAGGTCAACCAGAATCATCAGGTCAAATAGGATCATCTGGTCAACCAGGATCATCAGGTCAACCAGGTTCATCAGGTAAACCAGGATCATCAGGTCAACCAGAATCATCTGGTCAACCAGGATCATCTGGTTAACCAGGATCATCAGGTCATCCAGGATCATCAGGCCAACCAGGTTCATCAGGTAAACCAGGATCATCAGGTCAACCAGGTTCATCCTCATCAGGCAGCTGGGGTACCGGAAGCTCAGGCGGCCAATCAAGCTCACACGGCGGTGGCTCCACTTCTAACAGTGGCAGCAACGCAGGCGCTGGCAGTCAATCTGGATCATCTGGTCAAACAGGATCATCTAGTCAACCAGGATCATCAGGTCAACTAGGTTCATCAGGCCAACCAGGTTCATCAGGTCAACCAGGATCATCAGGTCAACCAGGATCATCAGGCCAACCAGGATCATCTGGTCAACCAGGATCATCAGGCCAACCAGGATCATCTGGTCAACCAGGATCATCCTCATCAGGCAGTTGGGGTACCGGAAGCTCAGGCGACCAATCAAGCTCCCACGGCGGTGGCTCCTCTTCTAACAGTGGCAGCAACGCAGGCGCTGGCAGTCAATCTGGATCATCTGGTCAACCAGGATCATCAGGTCATCCAGGATCATCAGGCCAACCAGGTTCATCAGGTAAACCAGGATCGTCAGGTCAACCAGGATCATCTGGTCAACCAGGATCATCAGGTCAACCAGGATCATCAGGTCATCCAGGATCATCTGGTCAACCAGGTTCATCCTCATCAGGCAGCTGGGGTACCGGAAGCTCAGGCGGCCAATCAAGCTCACACGGCGGTGGCTCCACTTCTAACAGTGGCAGCAACGCAAGCGCTGGCAGTCAATCTGGATCATCAGGTCAACCAGGATCATCTGGTCAACCAGGATCATCAGGTCATCCAGGATCATCAGGCCAACCAGGATCATCAGGTCAACCAGGATCATCAGGCCAACCAGGATCATCAGGTCAACCAGGATCATCTGGTCAACCAGGATCATCAGGCAAACCAGGATCATCAGGTCATCCAGGATCATCTGGTCAACCAGGATCATCAGGTCAACCAGGATCATCAGGCCAACCAGGATCATCTGGTCAACCAGGATCATCTGGTAGTCAAGTAGGATCAGTCGGTCATCCAGGAGGCTCGTCAAGCAGTTGGGGTACTGGAAGCTCAGGTGGCCATTCAAACTCACACGGCAGTGGCACTTCTTCGAACAGTGGGAGCAACGAAGGAGGTAGTAATCAGTCAGGAGAACATAGTCATGGTGAACACCTTAAACACCACCTGGAACATAATCACCAAGCCATTCCTTTGCACCACTTGAAACATCTACCTGGAAGCCTTCCTTTACATGATGTGAAAAAACTCCCCGCTCCCATTTCTGGACACCAATTAGGACACGTCTTAAAACACCTTGGCCATCCCGATACACTTCCTTTCCACCATCATGGAATTGTTGGATCGAAAAAAGACGAAAAAGGAATGGGCTCAAAGGGCAGTGGCAGCAATGCAGGAGCTGGTGGTCAAGGAGGATTAGTTGGTCATCAAGGAGGTTCATCAGGCAGTTCGGGTAAAGAAAACTTACACAACTATTCTGGCTCGAAGGGCGGTGGCTTACATTCTAACACTGGCAACATCGCAGGAACAGGTAGTCAAGCTGGATCAGCCGGTCATCAAGGAGGCTCATCAGGCAGTTCAGGTACAGGAAACTCAAACAGCCATTCTGGCTCGAAGAGCGGTGGCTCCTCTTCTAACAGTGGCAGCAACGCAGGAGCTAGTAGTCAAGCAGGATCAGTCGGTCATCAAGGAGGTTCATCAGGCAGTTCGGGTAAAGAAAACTTACACAACTATTCTGGCTCGAAGGGCGGTGGCTCACATTCTAACACTGGCAACAACGCAGGAACAGGTAGTCAAGCAGGTTCAGTCGGTCATCAAGGAGGCTCATCAGGCAGTTCAGGTATAGGAAACTCAAATAGCCATTCTGGCTCGAAGGGCGGTGGCTCCTCTTCTAGCAGTGGCAGCAACGCAGGAGCTAGTAGTCAAGCAGGACCAGTCGGTCATCAAGGAGTCTCATCAGGCAGTTCAGGTATAGGAAACTCAAACAGCCATTCTGGCTCGAAGGGCGGTGGCTCCTCTTCTAGCAGTGGCAGCAACGCAGAAGCTAGTAGTCAGGCAAAATCAAATCAAGAAGGAGGCTCGTCAAGCAGTTGGGGTACTGGAAGATCAGGTGGCCAATCAAAATCAAACGGCGGTGGTTCCACTTCTAAGAGCGGTAGCAAATTACAATAATTGTGAAACAAGTACCAGTTCAAGCTACTTATTAAACCAGAGGAGTTCGCAAAGCCAATACTATGAAACGTCTTCTGATTAGAAAAAACACTTTAAAATATTTATTTTTAATATTTTAAATAATTAATTTAAAAAATCAAAATATTCCTATGTTTATAGCTCACAATTAACAGGAATATTTTGACAGTTTCGTCCAAAATCCAATTTAATATACATATATTTAGTCGTGTGTATATATATATATATATATATATATATACAGTAGCGCTCAAAAGTATTTTGACAACATAAAATTCATTATTATTCCTCTTAAAATAAAACACTATCGGACAGTGTCTTGAGTATAGTGGAGAGCATTATAACTACGATTATTTGAACGTCATGTTACGACTTGTTTCGACTTGTCACTTTGTGCTGCCTGACGAATGTGACTTTCAGCGAGCTCAAAAGTATTTTGACACGCAGTTTGCTCCGTAAATTCGTGGATGTTACTTGCTTCTTTCTTCTGATTCCTACTGATATTTACTTACAGTAATTATTTCAATATGCCGAAATGTAAAGAATATTCCAGTGATTTTAGAAAAGCCGTGATAAATGCGCTAAAGCAAGGATTGAAACAAATCGAAGTTGCTCGTATCTTCAAAGTGTCTCGTCAGCTTGTTAGTGCATGGAATAAATTGTATAATAAACGAAAGACTGTCGAAAATAAGCCTCGCAATGGACGCCCCAAAAAAACGTCTCCTAAAGTCGATCGTATCATAAAAAGTTATCAACAAATGATGTTCACAAGTCGGCTGTAATGATACAAAGAGAATTGAAAGAAAAATATCACGTCGACATTCATGTTTCCACTGTCAAACGACGCTTGAAACTCTTTGGATTACATGGACACAGACCGACGAAAAAGCCTTTAGTATCTACGAAAAACCGGAAGGCCTGACTTGCGTTTGCAAAACGGCACATATCATGGTCAAGTTCAGACTGGTCTAAAATTTTGTGGAGTGACGAAAGCAAATTTAATTTAATGTCATGACATGACAAGACTTGTCACGACGTGACAAGACATTAAATTAAATTTGCTTTCGTCACTCCACAAAATTTTAGACCAGTCTGAACTTGACCATGATATGTGCCGTTTTGCAAACGCAAGTCAGGCCTTCCGGTTTTTCGTAGATACTAAAGGCTTTTTCGTCGGTCTGTGTCCATGTAATCCAAAGAGTTTCAAGCGTCGTTTGACAGTGGAAACATGAATGTCGACGTGATATTTTTCTTTCAATTCTCTTTGTATCATTACAGCCGACTTGTGAACATCATTTGTTGATAACTTTTTATGATACGATCGACTTTAGGAGACGTTTTTTTGGGGCGTCCATTGCGAGGCTTATTTTCGACAGTCTTTCGTTTATTATACAATTTATTCCATGCACTAACAAGCTGACGAGACACTTTGAAGATACGAGCAACTTCGATTTGTTTCAATCCTTGCTTTAGCGCATTTATCACGGCTTTTCTAAAATCACTGGAATATTCTTTACATTTCGGCATATTGAAATAATTACTGTAAGTAAATATCAGTAGAAATCAGAAGAAAGAAGCAAGTAACATCCACGAATTTACGGAGCAAACTGCGTGTCAAAATACTTTTGAGCTCGCTGAAAGTCACATTCGTCAGGCAGCACAAAGTGACAAGTCGAAACAAGTCGTAACATGACGTTCAAATAATCGTAGTTATAATGCTCTCCACTATACTCAAGACACTGTCCGATAGTGTTTTATTTTAAGAGGAATAATAATGAATTTTATGTTGTCAAAATACTTTTGAGCGCTACTGTATATATATATATATATATATATATATATATATATATATATATATATATATATATATATATAGTATTTGTTTAACAAATATGTTTTAAAATTTTGTATTAAATCTTATTTTACTTATAATATATAATTTCACGATAATAGTTTTTGTTATTTTATTCCTTTTTAAACCACTCTACTTTCCACAACGTGGCTCTTTATTCTTTGGGTTTGAATGGAACAAGATTTTCCATATCGATATATTTTATAAACAATAATTTTATATAATAACTAGCGACTCACCCTCGCTTCGCGTCTAGTTCGTCCCTAGACAAAAACAAATCTATCCCACGGGAACCGTACATTTTTCCGGAATAATATATAGCCTATAGCCTTGCTCAGTTAACGGGCTATCTAATGCAAAAAGATTTTTTCAAATCGGATCAGTACTTCCTGAGATTAGCGCGTTCAACCAAACAAACAAACAAACAAACTCTTCAGCTTTATAATATTAAGTATAGATTCGAAACGTACGCGTCGGGAACCAAAAACCAAAATTAATTCGCGATAAAATCCGAAAAGATAATTTTATTTCAATGTCAAATATTCGCGCAAATCCGAGGGTAAGTTGTTAATATCTATGTATACATATAATAAAACTGTAGAGGTCTCGAATGTCTGTACAAAAAAAAGCTAAAAACCGAGTTAGAGGGATGTAAGAAGAGAAATAGAACAAATCCAGATTTTTGTCAAATTTTTTGTTTCTCTGTCTGTTTGTACGGGCTAATATTCGAAACTATTGAACCGATTTAAATGAAATTTTGCATGGTACCTTATATCCCCGGTCAACATCTTAGATACTTTTCATTCCAGAAAATTAAAGAGTTCCCGTGGGATAGTTAAAAAACTATAGTAACTTATACAGCTTAGTACACAAAAACTTCTGATTGGATTTTAATAAAACTTTACAGTAATATAGTTCATACATCAAAATAATAAATAGGGTATTTTTTATTCCGAAAAAATGTACGGTTCCTGTGGGATAGATTTGTTTTTGTTTGGTTAGAAGCGAACGCGAGTGAAGCGAGGGTTTTATATAAAATCTTAGCAATTTTACATCGTTTTGTTGCGGGGCATGAGCTCCTCGTCGTCCACCATGTCGGCCAAATATGATGAATGTAATACCATGAAATCTACCAGATACCAGTCTCCAGACCAGACCAAACCAATTCCCCAGTTATCCTCGGAATTAAGACATTCAGACTCTTGATAGATTTTTTTTGATAGAACACCTACATGGTCAATAAAATAAATTGGATTATGAATTTAGGATCTTCAACGTTATAGATAGAACAACGTTAGTGTTATTTAAAAAAATAAATCAAAGAGTGCGTGTTTGAATCTGTACACGCGCAAGAAGTAAAACTTCTGTAGGTTATCGGTACACTTTATGAAATTCAATTTATGTTTTAAATAATTAGGATAGGTGAGATACTAAAAATAACGCATATTAGGCATATTACAATCATATATTTATAGAATATCATTTAAGAAAAGAATATAATATTACACATCATTTGTCGGACAATAACAACGGTTACCATGGTAACGAACGTACGTTTGTACATGTTTTCGTAACGCATTCCCCAGCTTACCCCCCAAATCAAGCGTGTGTAGTTTTACTTCAAAAAGACTTTATTATTAATAAGACACTTGTAAGTTTACAACTGAATAAACATCACTAAGAATCAATTAATCAATTACGTACCAACTCATGTGTACTTTAAAATATATTGTTATTTTAAAACTAATTTACGCTCTCGGATTTCTTCATATTTGTTCTTATAAAGATGTTATAATTAGCTTTATTTTTAACTAAGTATGTAATCATATTTGAAGTTCATTTAACTATTTACTCAAATGCGACGAAGCCCAAAGGAGAGATATGTGTTTGTGTATGTCCGACCCTATGTTCTCTCGTAATTACTAAACGATTCAAACGTCGTTAGATTTGTTTTGATAACGCGAGTGTCTTAGGGTATATAGATAAAAATTTCAAATCAAAATGGCGAATCTTAGACACCAATTTGTATGTCTTGAAAAAAATTTTTTCGTCCAAATCAATCGAGTGGGATATCAAAATACATGGGTTTTAAGAGGCAATTACATAAATACATACAACATAATACTATATTCCTTTATATTTTTGACAAAAAATATAAAATACAGCTAGAAGAAGGTATATGTATTTTTTTGGCGGGTAGACACAAAAGAGTATAGACGTGATTTAAGAGCTCCACAATATTTAATACTTTAAAAATAATTATAGTACATATGTATTAAAATTTACATTACCAGTGCTTAAGTTGACTGTAAACTCACTTTCACACAAACTCTCCTCACTGAATTATGGACTCCCCAATTGAGCAGCTAGTGAAGAGCATGGACGAGCTATCATCTATGTTTAATACAAGAATGGTTGAGTTTGAGAAAAACTTGCAACCACCTGGTTCGACTGCTTCTAATCCTACGGTGAAAGCCTTGGCCGCTGAATTTTATACTTTCAAGACATTTATATGGAAGTCCCTTGGCATACTGAAATCTCAGGTGGAGCTTGTTGCTCTTGGTTTGGATCGGTTGGAGACTCAATCACGAAGGAAGGTTCTTCTCTTTCATGGCATTAAAGAAGACAAGGATGAAGATGTCTTGAAGAAGATCATGTATGTATTAACCAGCCAAATGAAGTTGTCAGACTCAAAGCCAGATTCAATTGAATCCTGCCACAGGTTAGGTGTAAAGAGGGAATCCGCCAGGCCCATTCTTGTGCGGTTCACAAATATGCAAGCACGTTCCACGGCATGGAAGGCTAAAACTTCTCTGAAAGGCACTAAAACCACTGTAGGTAACCGAGTTTTTAACAAAGTCTCGACAAGATGTGTTTGTTGCCGCTCGTGGTCACTTTGGGATGAAGAAGTGCTGGTCTGCAGATGGTGTAATAGTAATTCTTCTCCCTGATAAATCCCGAAAAAAAGTTACTTCCATGTCCGAGCTCAAAAAGTTGATGGCACAACATAGTAAAACTGACAATAACTAGCACGGTTGTATTTGTTTATAACTTTTTAATATGGTCGGTTTATAGTATGTGAATGATTGTGACAGAATATAATTTTGTACGCAGGGTATCCACAATATTAAAATTATTTTCGTTATATTTTGTATTTCAAAACACATTGTTTTTCTAAATTGTTAATCTGTCAACTATCAAGTCAATTATCAATTGTCATAAATGTCATTGACACATATTCACAGATCATGCAAAATTATGTCTTCGTCTAGCGTTCCATATTTGTTACTCTGTGTTTTAATTTTTAATCGTTGTCCAATCTTTTATCACTGTTTGTTTCATTTTGTTTTTTTTTTTACATTATTTAAACATGTTTTTTTTTCTTTCTCTTACCGTCAACTTATGCATGAGTATAGAATAATATTATTCCAATTTTTTTTTTTTTTGTTGCTAGTATTTTTAATATATATTTGTTTATTTTAATATATATTTAATATTTATATTTATATCTTAAGTAAAAATTATAATTAAGTATTATGTGCGATAACGAATATTTTTCTTGTTCCACTTCGGATGATTTTGAAAGTGCTGAAAATAGTTTAAACGCTTCTTTTTCGGATGAAGGTACACTTGAAGACAAACTTTTAAAGGTATTTCCAAATAATTCTAATTTCCTTACCTTAGTGCATATTAACGCGCAGAGCATTCCTGCTCACTATTCAGATCTTCTCACATCCTTTAGTACCGGCGTAGTCGATTGTATCCTTGTGTCTGAAACCTGGCTTAAACCCTCACTCCCATCGACTAATTATTCTCTTCCAGGATATCAGTTTTTTCGGAATGACCGCACTGGTCAGGGCGGTGGTGGCGTCGGAATTTACTTACGCAGCAATATTCACGCCTGTGTTGTTACCCACTCCATCTCACTCTCAACGGGCTCTCTTGAATATCTTTTTTTGGAATTGGTAATTCACCACAAAAAAATTCTTCTTGGTGTTTTGTATTGTCCTAGTGACAAAATTAATTATTTTCAGGAATTAGGAGATATCCTTGAGGGCCTTGTTCCTTGTTACGACCATGTAATTTACATGGGCGACCTTAATACGTGTTTATTAAAAAATGACTCCAGGACTGAAGCATTAAATGACTTAAACACCTCAGTCAATTTGCACATTCTCCCTTTGAACTCACCTACTCATTACTTTCCTAATTGTCGCCCATCCCTCATAGATATAATCTCTGTCTCTCAACCTACTCTCACTGTTTCGCATGGTCAAATGACTGCACCCTTCTCACACCACGACTTAATTTACCTCACTTATAAATTGCGTCCTCCAAAGGTGAGAGGCAAGGTTATACTTCAGCGCAATTTTAAGCATATGGACCTGGATCGTTTGAGAGAGGATGCTAGGAATATTGACTGGTCATCTATACTGTCAGTAAATAACATCGATAGCATGGTTGACTCTTTAACTGCTGAGCTGATTAGGTTGTATGACAAGCACGCTCCGGTCAGGCCAGTACGAATGAAACACGCTCCCGCTCCATGGCTATCACCTACGATCAAGAGGACAATGGCCAAGCGTGATAAGGCCAAATCTAGGTACAAAAAGCATCCATCCGCCGAGAATCTTGATGCATACAAAAAATTACGTAACATCTGCAACAGAATGTGTAGGGATGCCAAACGCCGCTATATTCACTCAACGATTCGGGATCTTTGTCAAGCGCAAGTTTGGAGATTTCTATTGTCACTGGGTGTGGGCAAGGCCTCAGAAACTTGTCAAAGTTCTGTGGATCTCAATGCTTTAAACTATCACTTTACCACTCCACCCATCACTGTAGATTCGCTTACAAAAACTGAAACTCTTTAATTTTTATCGAACCTTTCCCCCCCTGACATACCACCATTCGTCTTTGAAACAGTCTCAGTAGATGACATAAAGAAGTGTGTCCGCTCTATTTCCACAAAAGCCATTGGTAGTGACGACCTCAGCCTTGACATGGTTCTTCCGGTACTGGAGGATATTGCACCTGTGATCACTCACATTATTAACTTCTCATTCACACGCAATGTCTTCCCGTCATCATGGAAGAAAGCCTTCGTCATACCCCTACCTAAATCCTCGAATCCTACGTGCCTCACTCAATACCGTCCTATATCTATCCTTCCAATCCTATCCAAAGTCATAGAATCATTGGCGCATAATCAACTTTACTCCTATCTATCTCACAATAATCTCTTATGTCCCTATCAATCCGGTTTCCGCTCCTCCCACAGCACAGTTGGTGCACTGCTAAATATCACGGAGGATATTCGTGGTGCTATGGATAAAACCAAGCTCACCGTGATGGTCTTACTTGATTTTAGCAGTGCTTTCAGCTCTGTGGACCTCGACATCCTTATTGAAACTCTTCGTGCGGTCAACATTTCTACTACTGTTATAGACTGGTTTCACTCTTATCTCTTCGGACGCCAGCAGTGCGTGAAGACCAACGATGCATCATCGGATTGGCTTGATCTTACTGCTGGTGTACCTCAAGGCGGCGTACTTTCTCCCTTACTTTTTTCAATCTTTATTAATAACATATCAAAAGTCATTTCTTCTCCCTTCCATCTGTATGCAGATGACTTACAAATATATCGACACTGTGAGCTGACCGAGTTGCATGAAGCTATTGATGCATTGAACTCGGATCTTGTCCGGGTCCAAATGTGGGCTGAGTCTTTCGGCCTTCTTGTGAATCCCTGCAAGTCACAATCCATAATTTTTGGCAGTAGTAGGCTGAGATGCAAAATCGATTGGACCTCAACACCTACAGTCCAGTTTTCTGGTGTTCCAATCCCCTATTGCAATAAGGTAAAAAATTTGGGCCTAATTATGGATTGTAACATGACCTGGGTGGCTCATATCAACGAGGTCAGCAAACGAATGCATCACACTCTTCACTCTCTCAAGCGTCTCCAATTCTTCCTCCCTTTCACAACCAAGATTATGCTTGCTCAGTCCCTTCTTCTCCCCATACTCGACTACGCTGATGTGTGCTATTTGGATGTGACTGAGGAGCAACTTAACAAATTAGAGCGACTTCAAAATCTAGCTATTCGTTTTATTTTTGGCTTGCGTAAGCATGATCATATATCAAATTTTCGTGCTCAACTTAAATGGCTCCCAATCCGACTTCGCCGTGATATGCACATCCTTTCGTTCCTCTTCAATATTCTTAATGACCCCAATGCTCCTTCATACCTTTGTTCTCGCTTCCAAATTCTCCCTATTCCCTCACGTTCCAGACGGCCTTGCATCACTACGATGCTTGACATACCCAAGAGCAACACAAAGTTCTTTTTACAATCTTTTTCGGTGTATGGCGCATCGCTCTGGAACAAACTCCCGAAAGATATCCAATTAAGTCCCTCTATAAGTGCCTTTAAAAAGAAAATAAAACAGCACCTTCTCAACCAAGTCAATCCACAGTTATATTAACTACTATTATTATGTAGTATATTATATAGATATGTATTTGTGTATGTAGTGGTATGTATGTATATATGTTATGGTATATAGTATGTATAATATTTTATTTTTATATATTTATATATAATTTATATATTTAATTATTTATATTTGAGTAACTGCACTGTAGCCTGCTATTTAATACTATCTCTCTAACTCACTTAGGTTGACTGGAAGAGATCTCTTCTAGAGATAAGTCCACCTTTGCTAACTAATTTTATTGTTAGTTTATCTCTGTATCTTAAATATAAGTACAATAAAGAATAGTATATATGTATGTATATGAGGGCCTCAATAGCAAGAACCTAAGAATCTTTACGGATGGCTCTGAAACCAAATCAGGGACAGGCTGTGGAATCTACTCCGATAACTTAAACATTAAAATTTCATTACCCCTAGGTACTACAAGACGGTGTTTCAAGATGAATGTCTAGGTACCCTTGAGGCAGCTAGAACAATCGCGACAAGGAACGTCAAAGACGCATTTGCCATCCGCATACTATCAGACAGCATGTCAGTACTACAGGCATTAAATAGCAACTCTAAAACTTCAGGTATGATCTATGAATGTCATGACGCTTGGACACAGGTAAGTGACTGGAACGAGGTCACCTTGCAATGGATCAAAAACCACAATAACTCATGTAGTAATAATACGGCCGAGGAGTTGGCAAGATTAAGTCGGATATGATGGTGATGGCTGTAGGGCCCGAGCCCATCGTGCCGCTATCTTCTTGCTGGCTTAAAGGTTAAATTCGGCAACTCAAGAAACGGTAACACAATAGTCTATAGTTTAAAGTTGAGGACTGCAGACAGGCGAAGGAGTCGGTTCCCAATTTTAATGCCAAAAAGGGTAAACCCCCTCATCAATCTTAATAGATCTCGACTAAGGCAGATAACCGCTGCTGTAACTAGCCACGGACCATATAATAAACATCTATTTAACATAGGTATAACTGACAGTCCCCTGTGCAGGGCTTACATGGGGACAGAGAAAACGGCTACACATGTACTTTTGTATTGTCCAGGTATAGCGGCGTACCGAGCTCAACATTTTGTTATCCCGAGTACACTAACGAAGGTGTTTAGCTTGCTGGAGAAATTGGGGTGTCAAGAGTAATTGAGTAATATTCCCACACACGCAAAATAGGCGCAAAGGTTCGTTTAACTATATACTATGCTACTAATAAAACTTTAATCCAAAGAAAAAAAAACTACTTAGAAAGAAATATGAGTATATCAGACGATGAGAAAATTTTTAAGATTAAGATAAATTTTAAGGTTAAGAAAGAGAAGTGATAGAAGGCTTGGATTTAGCAACATTTTTTATTTGCTGTTTTCATAAGGAAACTTAGTTTTTGGCTTACATTGCTTTTTCATGTAGAGATTCGAATAGTACTCATGGCATCGGTACTGCTCATGATACTCATTCCATCCTTTGTTTTGTTTATTGGCATAATATTCTAAATTCGTCCCTGCTTATGTTTTAACGCTTAGAATAGATTTCGCAGAGATGAGATATTTTCCCGCAGTAAAAAGTATCCTATATGTTCAGACGGATAATCAGCTATCATCATACCAAATTTCATCGAAATTGCTCCAGTGGTTTTTCCATGATGCGGTAACAGACAGGCAGACAGACAAAAATTCTAAAAACTATAGATTCGGCCTCTGTATAATAGTGTCTATTTCAATATGATTTTACAATAAATATTTAATGTATAGATTCGGCTCAGTTACAATTTTATTATATGTATAGATCCTAATCTCAAATTTTTTTTGGTTGGTTGGGTTTTAAAAATAATAACAATAATAAGTTCATTGTTACACCCAAAAAGAAGAGAAAGTAAGTATACAGAGTGGTTGGAAAATATACAAAAGATTGCCTTATCGCTAAGACAGCATTTAGGTATAGAAAAATAAGAAAATGGTGACATGAAGAGCTGTAAATATTTTTTTTTTTTATAAGAAGAAAAAAAAATACATACATATTATGATATAAGTGCATATTGTAATATTTAGATGTTTAAACGTTTATCAACTCAACCATTAAACATTCCTAATAAAGATAATGGTTAAATTATGTTATTATGACAACATTTGATCCGATCTTATCAATAGATGGCGCTGTTCAAGGACATTGTGTTCAAGCGAATGAAATCGCGGGTAGAAACCAGTAAAATTTTATCACAAAAAAACAGTATTTTACAGTTTTATGAATTACTTATTTTCCTCCAGCCGCTCTAGATGATGTTTAGGAATTCTTTTTGATGTAAAACTTGTTTACGCACGCTCGACTTTGGGGGGTAAGCTGGTGAATGCGTTACGAAAAAATGTATGTACGTTTGTTGCCATGGTAGCCGTTGTTGTTGTCCGACAAATGATATATAATATTCCTGCCCTTAAATGATATTCTATAAATATATACCTAATTGTAATATGCCTAATATGCGTTGTTTAGTATTTTTTATATATGGTATTATTGTCTTAAGTCATGTCTGAAATGACAGATGACAGTTGTCAATTGAATTCGGTATTGTTCGGTCGGTGTAACGAGAGCTCCTATCTTTTGAATTGTTTCGGTTACAAAGTAAAATAAGTATTATCGGTCGGATTAATTATGGGCTTATATATTTATATACTACATACACACAAACACCCCTAGTGATCAGTGCCTACGCAGGATTAAGGATTCCGGGCCCGGCAACGCTTCCACGGCTAAGTCCACGTACAAGGTACACTTTATATTATAATTTATTAGCGTTAGTTTTATATATATTTTACTCCGCGTAACGCGGATCATACATTTTGGTAGCAGAGCGTAGTTGTATTTTCGGTCTTTTACGTGTATAATACACGATATCTTTAATTTGCGAGAAATCGGTAATTTATATCTACCCCTTATTGTGTTAACATTTTGTCACGCGTTGCGGAGACAGCTGATACGGCGTTGAACTGTGTTCGTTACCTTTATACGTACATTGTCAATATAATAATTATATAATAAACTTATGATGGTTATCGGATTATATCTTGGTGATTTTTGGATTTATATATGTTACTAATCGTAGGTTCATTATTTCATCCAATGAAATTAGCATTAAAATTGCATTAATTGAAATATACATATTATAAACTTGGAATAAGAAGTAAAAGGTTGTTCGTGAAGTATATAGGATAATTATTATCGAGTTGTTTCATACGGTTTAAGAGGTCATTGTTGAAAGTTAAATTTATGATATAAAGTTAAGAAGTATTATATACTTTATATTATACTGTGTTTAAAGATTAGCATCAACGGTTTATAGAAATTATAATTGTAATAAAATATTATATATAGTTTAACGTTCGGAATATTTTAATATTTTATTTGAAACATTTTTATTTATTTTTTATTTTTGGTTTGGCTTGTTTAATACATACTAGTTATTTATCATGTCTGTACGGTTTAATTGGTCCCAATTTAGAGTAAAGTTGCAATGGTTGTTAGATAGTGCTGATCTTATAGACAGGCCAGAACTTTCTATGCGTTTATCGGTACGGCTTTTAACGGTGAATTCGGAATTTACGGCTTTTGAGACGTCTTACCAACGTATTCTTGAACTCGCGGATGAGACTATTACGGCGGACAGAGAAATAGTGGTTGCGGCCCGGGCGGACTATACTCGTGCTTTGGAAGCTTTTGATAAATTAATGACGATTAAATTGCAACAATCTCCTCCTACGTCGGCTTCTACTTCGGAAAATATTAAATCGGATCGGATGGAACTGGATGCTCTGTTATCACATTTACCAGGACTTCGGCTCCCATCCTTTGATGGTGATATGGATCAATGGGTTGGATTTAATAATCTTTTTGATAGCCTTGTAGATAAGCGTTCGGATTTATCTCCTGCGCAGAAATTAGCATATTTAATGTCATGTCTTTCCGGTGAACCTCGCGGTTTGGTTCAACATATTAGAATTTCGGATGAAGGTTACAGTATTGCTCGGAATCTTTTGATGAAGCGTTATCAAAATACTAAACGGCTGGCAGATGTTCAGGTTGACCAGATTTTAAAATTACCTGTAATTTCTATTCGCCTTAATGGACTTCGGACTCAATTTTTAAATCCATTAATTATGGCGGTAAATCAATTAGAGCGGCTTGGTTTTCCTGTCGAGGAATGGTCATTTTTACTTTTACATATATGTTTGTCAAAATTGCCTACTACACTTAAATCTCGGTTTGAACAGAAATTCGGATGTGAAACAGATATTATACCAAAATATTCGGAATTGGTTGAGTTTTTGGAAACGGAATGTCGGCTTTTAGAATGTGCAAGTTCGGAATCTACGCATGGTTTGTATAATGAATATAATGCGAGGCAAACAAAGCCTTCACGTAAGGCTGGTCATTATGCTGCGGTTGAAGTTTCTCCTCCATGCGCTTGCTGTGGTGAAACAAAACATTATGTTCTGAATCATTGCTCTCAATTTAAAGCAATGACACCTTTCGCGAGAAAAGATTTAGTTAACCTTAAACGTCTTTGTTTCTTTTGCTTAGGTCCTCATTCTTATCGAGTGTGCAGCCGAATTCCTCATTGTCATTGTGGTAGTAATAAGCATCATCCAATGCTTTGTTTCAATCGGTCGGGAACCCAACAAAGGCGGAATATTAATCGGAACTCTACGGAACGGTCACCTCCTCGCATGGGCGGGGGTGGTCGCTATTATAATAGAACAGTTAGAAAATCTCCTCGGAACTCACCTACTCGTACGTCACCTTCTTCGCCGCACCAACGAGGAGAAGTGGAGCGAGGTGGTAACTCTAACGGTCGAAACCATGGTCAACATTATGATGAACGGAACGCTACACGTGAGGCTGTTTATACTGACTCACGTGGTTACTCACCAGGTCGGCGCTAGGATACGGTCCCCACTTACCCTTTTGAGACGTGCCCTAAAGCTACTGTTTTATTACCTACAGCATTGGTTAAGGTTTATTTTAATTCGGATTCGGAAAGGGGCATTACAGTTAGGGCTTTATTGGACGCAGGTTCTCAAGGGTCATTGATCACCTCTAAGTTATTGGGTAGGTTGGGGTTATGTTTAGAAAAATGTACGGAACGGGTTAAAGGAGTAGGAGGTATTGAAAATATTAATATTATCGGAAGGTCCTCGGTTACATTTTCTCCATTAAATAATTCATTTCCTAGAGTAACTACAACGGTAGTATGTATGGATACAATTGTCGGTGATCAACCGTTAATTTGTTTGAATAAATCGGTAACGGATTTAACTATGGGTTTAAGTCTCGCAGACCCAGATTTTTATATTCCACAGCCAGTGGATCTTTTACTTGGTTCGGATGTTTTCGGTTCACTAGTCGGAGGTGATAAAATTATATTAAATTCTTCTGGTCTTACGGCGTATAGTACGGTTTTCGGATACATTATTTTAGGTCCAGTGGAATACATTGAATCGAGCTTAATTGATAATTCGGAATATTTCGGTGTTTCTATTGCGGATACCTTACAAAGGTTTTGGGAGGTGGAAGAACCACCAATGGCATCGCGTTTGGGTTTACCTGATGAGGAGTGTGAACTCTTTTACATTAATAATACTTTTCGGTTAGAAAACGGTCGGTTTGTTACTAAGTTACCTTTCTTGTCTAATAGACCTTTATTAGGTGATTCGAGAGTGTCGGCGGAAAAAAGATTTTTTGCCTTAGAAAAACGGTTTACTAAAAATCCCGTATTGCGAGAAAAATATATTGATTTCATGCGTGAATATTTAAAGCTCGGACACATGTCGGTATCAAACTTTGATTTTAATCGTAATCCAAAAATCATCAAGACTTACTTATGCGTCTTTGTATGTCTGACCACTAAATCTGTTCATTTAGAATTGGTTTCGGAATTATCAACGGAGGCTTTTATTGCCACTCTTACTCGGTTTGTTTCTAGGCGTGGCCTACCTTCGGTTATTCGGTCGGATTGTGGTACTAATTTTAAGGGAAGTGATAGATATTTAAAGGAAGTAATTAGTTTTTTGGATAAAAGTGAAGGTCACATAGGTCAAGATTTATCTCGACGTGGAATTACATGGATCTTTAACCCACCTGGGTGTCCATCGTGGGGAGGCTTGTTTGAAGCTGCAGTTAAATCGGCGAAAACTCATCTAAAACGTGTTATTGGGGAAACTACCTTAACTTTTGAAGAGCTCAGCACTCTATTCTGTAAAATTGAAGCGGTGTTAAACTCACGGCCCTTATGTCCTCTTTCGTCGGATCCCAATGATTTGGAAATATTAACTCCTGGTCACTTTCTAATTGGCCAGCCGTTGAATGCGGTTCCCGAATATCCACTAGAGGATATAAAATTTTCTAAATTATCTCGGTTTCAACTTCTACAGCAAATGTCACAAAGAGTTTGGCATAGATGGCATTTGGAGTATCTCCACACCCTGCAGCAACGTTTTAAGTGGAATGATTCAATAAATCCACCTAAGGTTGGAGATTTGGTTTTACTAAAGGAGGAAAATACTCCTCCTCTTCAATGGCGTCGAGGTCGGATAATAGCTTTACACCCAGGAACAGATGGTGTGGTCAGGCTCGCGGAAGTACGGATTGCTAAAGGTACGATTTTGCAACGTGCAGTTTCTAAGCTGTCACGTTTGCCTTTAGATTAGGATATTAGTATTTAGGCTGGTGTTAGGGTAATTTAAGATTAGTTTAGTTTCGGTTAAAGCAGTTTGGGACTGCTTGGGCGGGGGAATGTTTAGTATTTTTTATATATGGTATTATTGTCTTAAGTCATGTCTGAAATGACAGATGACAGTTGTCAATTGAATTCGGTATTGTTCGGTCGGTGTAACGAGAGCTCCTATCTTTTGAATTGTTTCGGTTACAAAGTAAAATAAGTATTATCGGTCGGATTAATTATGGGCTTATATATTTATATACTACATACACACAACCACCCCTAGTGATCAGTGCCTACGCAGGATTAAGGATTCCGGGCCCGGCAACGCTTCCACGGCTAAGTCCACGTACAAGGTACACTTTATATTATAATTTATTAGCGTTAGTTTTATATATATTTTACTCCGCGTAACGCGGATCATACATGCGTTATTTTTAGTACCTCACCTATGCTAATTATTTAAAACATAAATTGAATTTCATAAACAGTACCGATAACCTACAGAAGTTATACTTCTTGCGCGTGTACACATTCATACACGCACTCCTTAATTTTTTTTATCTATATTAGTCTTCAACTATTTTTACGTCTATGTTATTGACTGATTTCAGAATAATTTTGTCAATATTTTTTCAAAATATACATAATACCAAGTTCCAGACATTTCTGTAAACTTTTTAAAATTCTTGTCCAATACAATAAAATTATGGAAAAAAGAATATGAAATTAATTTATTAGCTTATTTAAACAGCAGGCTTTATTTATTGATTGCATATTTTTCAATTTCTTTTGTTTGTTTCTGAATATAAATGCAAGGGGACGGATGGTATGGTATAACGCAGTCGTCTGCCAAAATGACGTCTACCATAGTCCTGGTATTGGCGGTAAGTTTTTAATTTTTTTTAACTATTCATTTTTTTGAAAAATGCAATAAACATATTATGAATAAGAAATTTTTCTAAATATATACTGCATAGTTAATGTTTTTTAATTATTCATTGTTTTGGGAAATAAAAAAAGCATTTTCGATAACGCGGAGAAAAAAAAAATTTCCCCCCTGGGCATTAGCCCCGAGTGCCCCTAGTGTAAGTCCAGCGCTGACTGTACTTAGTACCAATTTATATATTCGATGTTACAAATAATGTATCAATAACTAAGGGTCCTTTTAGTTTAATTTCTTATTCAATATTAAAAAAAAAGTTTATTTTTTGCAAAAAAAAAGTGGACTAGTTATTTTTATAACAACAAAATAAAATATCTTGATTACAGTCAATTTATGTAGATATAAAATTGATTTTTAAAAACGACCTTTTGTAATGCGTTAAAAGAAGAAAATATTAATTTTGAAATAAGTTAAAATGACCATTTTGTTAGATTACACGTATCTATATAACAAAAAAGCTTGTCGCCATATTTTACCTAGTATAAATTTATAAAAAAATTAAGTTAAAGTGGCGACGGCAGAATTATTTCCAGGGGGGTGCACCTGCTTCTTCTCATTAAATCTATACTAATATTATAAAGCTGAAGAGTTTGTTTGTTTGTTTGTTTGGTTGAACGCGCTAATCTCAGGAACTACTAATCCGATTTGATAAATTCTTTTTGCATTAGATAGCCCGTTAGCTGAGGAAGGCTATAGACTATATATCATCTCGGAAAAATGTACGGTTCCCGTGGGATAGATTTGCTTTTATCTAGGGACGAACCCTAAGCGAAGCGAGGGTGAGTCGCTAGTTACTAACTAATCTTTAAATGATTAACTTAAATTCCATAGTTTACTGCTCTATCTATACTTAGCTTAGTACGGTTTTCTAAAGTAAAGAAGCGTTTGACAAGAATATAAAACATTTCTTTTGCTAAAATTAAAACTTTGTTATAAAGTGTAAATGTGTATGTATGTATGTATTAATCAAAATTTTTTCTTTTGTGTTTTTTTTTAGGTTCTAGCTGCAGTTAACGGTTTCCCTCGGTTATGTAAGTAACTTTTATACTGAAACAAAATCATCTCTATATTAATTATTTCATTTTAGGGAAGCTTTTTTGGGAAAAATTATTTATAAAAAGTAAAATTATACTAATATTTTAAAGAGGTAAAGTTTGTGAGTTTGTGAGGTTGTAGAGGGTAATCTCTGGATCTACTGAACCGATTTAGATGAAATTTTGGTAAGAAGATAGTTTGAGACCCTGGAAAGGACATAGGATATTTTTTATCCCGGAAATCATCCCATAAGAGGGTGAAAATGGGGATGAAAGCTTGTATTAGGAAGCAAGCTAGGGACGAACCCGAGCGAAGCGAGGGTGAGTTGCTAGTTATATTAAAAAGATATCACAGTAACTTTAAAATCACTCTAAATCTTATAACTGAGGGTCGTAACTTCAAGTCGCTACACTGAAAGTGAAAAATAATAAAATAATAACCGAATGTATATTTATGTCAAATAAAATGTAAAATAACTTTTAAACTTGGTAAAAATATTCTAAAAAAATAAACCCTACAATTATCCAACTCCCGATACTCTATATTCATCTCATTCTCTCGTAGGTTACTTTTCTGAAGTTACACTTCTACCGTGTGAATTGCACACACACGCACATTTTTTTCATTTTATTTTTTGACATTGACTGTTTTCTATACATATAATAAATCTGTAGAGGTCGAATGTCTGTACAAAAAAAATGCTAAAAACCGAGTCAGGGAGACGTAAGAAGAGAAATAGAACAAATTCAGTTTTTTTTTCAATTTTTCTGTTTCTCTGTCTGTTTGCCTGTTTGTACGGGTAATCTCCGAAACTGTTGGACCGATTTAAATGAAAGTTAACATAGTGGTACCTTATATCCCCGGTCAACATCTTAGGTACTTTTTATCCCGGAAAATTAAATACTTCACGTGGGATAGTTAAGAAACTATAGTAACTTGTACAGCTTAGTACACAAAAACTACGAATTGGATCAGTAGTGATTGGATTTTAATGAAACTTTACAATAATATAGTTTATACATCAGAGTAACAAATAGGCTACATTTTATCCCGGAAAAGTGTACGCTTCCCGTGAGATAGATTTGTTTTTGTTTGTCTAGAGGCAAACACAAGCCAAGTAGAAAGAATATAGATGAAAACTTAAAAGACGAGTCGGGTACCTTCTTTATGAAGACGGTCAAACAAACAACATGTTTGTCAAATGATAAAGAATAATATTTCTGATCTACATACTTATTTCTCATTGTTCATTCAACTCTAATGAAATAAGATTTATTTTGGTCTTCAAGGTTTCCTTAATAATGCATTGACAGATAAATAACTTTTGAATTTTTACTTTCAGATGCTCCAATACGTCCACCAAACACAGGATGTGGATGCATTACTTCCCCTGTAGGATATCCAGGCCCTAATCCCGGTTCCAGTCCGCCATTATTGCTCTTTTTATTAACAGCGCAAGATCTAGAAAATCAAGGAAAGTATGATTATCCCATTAGTTATTACATTGGTCAAAATTATGGAGATAGTGGCTACAGTGGCGTAGCGTGCACTTATGCCGCCGGGGGCCGAAGTCAAATTCGCCGCCATCTTCTTTGGGCAATTAATTTAAGGCCAATAAATCGGGACCATTTCCGATTAATAACTTGGCAAGCGATTCGACCACATCAAGTGAGAATTCAGTTTATTATGGATTAATCATTTAACAATAAGGCCCAATGCTTTTGCTATTCCAAATCAAGAGGCGTTTAATTGCGCAAAATAGGTTAAAATCTATAATGCTACAGGTCCGGGATCACAAATTGTTTGGAAATTAAATGACGGCGATCAAAGAAGAAACTATAAATCACATGTACTTCAAGAAGTTTGTAAAATTATAATATGAGAGTACAATATGCTTGATAATTATGCCATGTTATCTGCTGTCTGATGGAATGGTGAAAAGGTTAAACTAGAACTTGGAACGGCATCTAGCAAAGGTTGTGACTTGTGGATAGAAATTAAAGAATTAGGTTGAACATTTACCATTAATATATAATTCATTCATCGTAATGAACTGCCGTACACGAAAGTAATTTAAATCAGCTTATACTATCGGCAGTCTGCTACGCATATGATCGGGGGAAATCCCCAGAAACATTATACCACATATCCTAGTGACGTGAGAAAAGTAGCGCAAAACGCCTGCAACAGAAGATGCCTGCCATGGCGATCACAGTAGGCTTACGAAGCGGGACGTGAACAAAGCCACAAACAGCCCCAAACACCGATAAGCCTGGTGAAGCTAAAAGTGAAAATTACAAGGAAGACAAATAGGACAGGAGCCGACACGGGACAGGTTATTACACCAAACCTCTCACCAACCAAAGAAACCAGACACCACATGCAAAACGCCTATATATAGCGGTTGTGAGAGAAACTGGGAAAACGCACCTTACAACATGTGAAATATCAGACAAGCCTTTCGAACTTGGAAACGAGGGTTTGCTGAAAGCATTACAACATCAAAATACATTAGGGGCAACAAACCATGGAGCAACGCCGCCAATCACATGGCGCTCTATAATGTGAAGCACGGTCTCGTGCAACTAGAAAAGTTGGAAGAAGGAAAAACCAAACCCCTTAAATAGGGCTATAATATACTACAATGACTAAAGATGGTAAGACGAAGAGTTAATCAGAACGCTAGCATCCTAAACCAAATGTGCCAGCATAGGAAGCCAAAGAAACCTATCGGGAAGCTGGCAACCTACACCAATAATGTCAGGATCTCACACCAACATCACCTGAGAGCACCGTGAGAAAAAGAGGAAATCTCCCTCTGGCATATTACACCAAAAATGCCAGCATTCTACGTAAAGAGGACCTGAGAGCGCAGTACTAACTTATAGCACAACTGCTCTGAAAGCTCTTAAAAGTTGCAACGATGGGCTCATTTAGCCCGAATTAAAATAAAAAATCTCAAATAATGGCAAGGAAAAAGAGTATGTGGTGTTCGCATATTCCATGAAAAACGTTCTCTCTGAGGCGTTCTTTGAGGTAAGGTGAAGCATTGTCAATTTCCCAACTTCGGGATGTTACTGACAATTTCTTCACAGAAAAAAGAATTATTATCTCTGGTCTAAACTGGGACTCGAACACAGAATATTCTCAAAAATATGTATTTTCAATTTTATACTAACCAAAGTTAATCGTGGAAAAATAATCGATCAGTAATTGCAAAAATGATGCAAAACATTGGCTTTTTGTTTAATAATAACTATAACTACCTACTTCTTATCACACTAAAATAACTAAATAAATATAACTGTGTGTTATAATTTTGCATGTTTTCCACTTTTCACGCCTTTTGCGTATGAAGATTCACCCAGGGCGGAAAGGTTTTTTTTTTTTATTATTTATTATTAGTCTTCGAATAAAATGACTAAACTTCCGAGTAAAATTAAATGGACGAAAGATGATGATGATGTCAAAATTTTAAAGATTTCGTTTGAGCCATTTATTTATGAGATCTTATAATTTAGTAAATAATAACAATGATGTTATAACCTCGTTGAATAATAAAAATAAGTAGTTCTTCTTTGTCAAGTTTTTTTTTTAATTTTTTCGCACCGTTATATTTCAAAAGTAAAAAGTCTTTCGTAATCATAGTCCAGTAGCTTATATAGGGGGCGGCATGATCAGAAATCTTATTCAGCAATGAAAATTACTTAGCAATAACCCGATAGAATGTGTTGGTAGTGATTTTTGTGACAAATAATTAATTTTCTCTATTTCATGTTGGTACACAATATTTATTGTGAAATTTTGCCGCCACTTTAAAAATGCCGCCTGGGGCCGCGGCCCCTACCGCCCCCCGTACGCTACGCCACTGAGTGGCTATATACCAACTAGTTCGGGTTATGGAAGCTCTATTGGCCAGTCAAACTCAAACGGCAGTGGCTCCTCTTCTAACAGTGCCAGTAACGCAGGAGCTAGTATTCAACCCGAAGTAGGTCAATCAGGATCGCCCTCGTCAGGCAGTTACGGTTCAGGAAGCGCAAGTAGCCAAGCAGGCTCAAACGGCAATGGCTCCTCTTCTATCAGTGCCAGTAACGCAGGAGCTATTAATTAACCCAAAGTAGGTCAATCAGGATCGCCCTCGTCAGGCAGTTACGGTTCAGGAAGCGCAAGTAGCCAATCAACCTCAAACGGCAATGGCTTCTCTTCTAACAGTGCCAGTAACGCAGGAGCTATTAATCAACCCAAAGTAGGTCAATCAGGATCGCCCTCATCAGGCAGTTACGGTTCAGGAAGCGCAAGTAGCCAAGCAGGCTCAAACGGCAATGGCTCCTCTTCTAACAGTACCAGTAACGCAGGAGCTATTAATCAACCCAAAGTAGGTCAAACAGGATCGCCCTCGTCAGGCAGTTACGGTTCAGGAAGCGCAAGTAGCCAATCAACCTCAAACGGCAATGGCTTCTCTTCTAACAGTGCCAGTAACGCAGGAGCTATTAATCAACCTAAAGTAGGTCAATCAGGATCGCCCTCGTCAGGCAGTTACGGTTCAGGAAGCGCAAGTAGCCAAGCAGGCTCAAACGGCAATGGCTCCTCTTCTAACAGTACCAGTAACGCAGAAGCTATTAATCAACCCAAAGTAGGTCAATCAGGATCGCCCTCGTCAGGCAGTTACGGTTCAGGAAGCGCAAGTAGCCAAGCAGGCTCAAACGGCAATGGCTCCTCTTCTAACAGTACCAGTAACGCAGGAGCTATTAATCAACCCAAAGTAGGTCAATCAGGATCGCCCTCGTCAGGCAGTTACGGTTCAGGAAGCGCAAGTAGCCAATCAACCTCAAACGGCAATGGCTTCTCTTCTAACAGTGCCAGTAACGCAGGAGCTATTAATCAACCCAAAGTAGGTCAATCAGGATCGCCCTCGTCAGGCAGTTACCGTTCAGGAAGCGCAAGTAGCCAATCAACCTCAAACGGCAATGGCTTCTCTTCTAACAGTGCCAGTAACGCAGGAGCTATTAATCAACCCAAATTAGGTCAATCAGGATCGCCCTCATCAGGCAGTTACGGTTCAGGAAGCGCAAGTAGTCAATCAACCTCAAACGGCAATGGCTTCTCTTCTAACAGTGCCAATAACGCAGGAGCTATTAATCAACCCAAAGTAGGTCAATCAGGATCGCCCTCGTCAGGCAGTTACGGTTCAGGAAGCGCAAGTAGCCAAGCAGGCTCAAACGGCAATGGCTCCTCTTCTAACAGTACCAGTAACGCAGGAGCTATTAATCAACCCAAAGTAGGTCAATCAGGATCGCCCTCGTCAGGCAGTTACGGTTCAGGAAGCGCAAGTAGCCAATCAACCTCAAACGGCAATGGCTTCTCTTCTAACAGTGCCAGTAACGCAGGAGCTATTAATCAACCCAAAGTAGGTCAATCAGGATCGCCCTCGTCAGGCAGTTACGGTTCAGGAAGCGCAAGTAGCCAATCAACCTCAAACGGCAATGGCTTCTCTTCTAACAGTGCCAGTAACGCAGGAGCTATTAATCAACCCAAAGTAGGTCAATCAGGATCGCCCTCGTCAGGCAGTTACGGTTCAGGAAGCGCAAGTAGCCAATCAACCTCAAACGGCAATGGCTTCTCTTCTAACAGTGCCAGTAACGCAGGAGCTATTAATCAACCCAAAGTAGGTCAATCAGGATCGCCCTCGTCAGGCAGTTACGGTTCAGGAAGCGCAAGTAGCCAATCAACCTCAAACGGCAATGGGGTCTCTTCTAACAGTGCCAGTAACGCAGGAGCTATTAATCAACCCAAAGTAGGTCAATCAGGATCGCCCTCGTCAGGCAGTTACGGTTCAGGAAGCGCAAGTGGCCAATCAAACTCAAACGGAGGTAGCTCCTCTTCTAACGCTGGTAGCACTGCAGGAGCTGTTAGTCAATCAAGAGCACATGGTCATGGTAAACACCTTCAACACCATTTGCAACATGGACACGAAGCCATTCCTTTGCACCAGTTGAAACATAATCCTGGAAGCCTTCCTTTACATCATTTGAAAAAACTTCCCCTTCCCATTTCTGGACATCATTTAGGACATCACTATCCTATTAGCCATCCTGGAACACTTCCTTCCCATCACCATGGAATAGGTGAATCTGGCAAAGCTGGTAGTTATGGAGGATCAAATCAACAAAGAGGCTCGTCAGGCAGTTATGGTTTAGGAACCGCAGGTGGCCAATCAAACTCAAACGGCGGTTACTCCAATTCGAACAGTGTCAGCAATGCAGTAGCTAGTAATCAGGCAGGACCAAGTCAACAAGGGGTCTCCTCATTCGCTCAGAGTACAGGAAGCTCAAGGGGCCAATCAAGCTTAAACGGCGGTTATTCCAATTCGAACAGTGTCAGCAACGCAGTAGCTAGTAATCAGGCAGGATTAAGTCAACAAGTGGGCTCCTCATTCGCTCAGAGTACAGGAAGCTCAAGGGGCCAATCGAGCTTAAACGACGTCGAATCCTCTTCTAATAACTATAGCAATGCAGGAGCTGCTGCTTTAAGTTACAATAATTATGAATCAAGCACCAGTTCAAGCTTCGCAGAAAGTGAGAGCAGTTCTCAAAGCAATTACTATGAATCGTCTTATTGAAGAAACTTCTTTTTTTGATTATTCCTACGTATATTACTTATTATTAACAGGACTATTTGGAAAATTCTATCCAGAATCTAATTTAATATATATAATTAGCGTTTTGGACTATTATTGCTTAAAAAAAAGATACTCTAACAAAAATATTTATTAAAAATGATTAGAAAATTACACAATTACACAACATCAAATATTCTAAGCACAAGAAATGAATTTAAACTATAATTGAACACTGTTAGTGAACGCCCGTCCGATCCGATGATTGCAGCCCAAGTGAGGCCGATGCCTGCCGGTGTCTCTCCTCGCCAGCTTGCGCTCCCCTCTCCGTTTCGTACCACCATCACGCCACTCTGACGTCTTAGCTAAGGATACGCCCCCTGGGGCCTATTCTTTAGCTAATTCGGCCGTTCCTGAACTCGGTTCGTCCTCGACCGCAGCATCTTCAGGCAGCACCTGACGTGATCACGATGGTTGAGTGTGGACCTCCGCTTGTACTTCTTGTATGTTCCCTCTCGCGCTTTCTTCAGATTCCAAGAAGTCGTCTTCCACCTCGTCGGCGGCACCTATAGGCAACATTGTTTACGTTAGAACACAATAAAAAAACGTAAAAACCTATACTCATCTGACGTGATATGACAGCAAAAATCTAAAAAGAACTGTTTATTTTTATGTTAAACGGGGCCTAGGATGTAAAACATAAAAATAGACACTTTAAACACTAGCAGAGCCCTCAGGTTACTAGTTACTATACAGAGCCCACGGGATGTATGACTGGCAGAGCCCTCAGGATACCAGATTTCATCAAGTACAGAGCCCTCAGGATGTACCACAGGCAGAGCCCTCAGGGTGCCGAAACAATAACTCAGCAATAAGCGGTAATACAACTAGGCTATCAGAGGGCTATCAATTAATACACGCAGAGCCCTCAGGATGCGCACCATTCATAGCTAAACCGCATACTCATACTCACATTCAAAGAATGCCGCACACACATCGGGGGTCCACTCTCCTCGCCACAATATCATATGTTGAGCCGCAGCTTGCGTGCTCTTACCATACGACCCACTGACTAGTCGAAGCTCATATCGACCTTGCGGCAATATTTTCGTAACGGCGTAGGGGCCTCGCATCCCGGCGTCTAACTTGCCGGTAGACTGGCTCGTCTTCCTCACAAAAACCAGGTCATCGATACGGAAGGACTGAGGCACTCTGCGGCGCTCGTTCACGCGAGCATTCTGCTGCGCTCGGTTCTCTTCAAGCAGCCCACTAGCGCGCTGCCGCGCAAGCTCTCGCAGTGATTCTCGGTTGGGACTGGCTGCTTCGTATGCGATGTCGCGAACCACGGATCGTATGACAGGCGTTGCACCATCACTGCCAATTAATAAATTTAAAGGTGAACATCGAGTAGATTTCTGTAAAGTAATGTTCAGGTTGAGTTGTAATTTCCACAGAATATTAGACCAACTTTCCTGTCGAAAGTTTGTTTCTACCCGAATCATGTTCATGACAGTGCGACAGTACCTCTCAACCTGCCCATTACTTTGATGCATCTCTGCAGTTATAAAATGAATCTCACAACCTAAATTTCTAATCCAGTTGCAAAATGATGAGCTCTCATACATTCGTCCTCGATCTGATACAATTAAACGAGGAGTACCGAATAATGAAATCGCATTTTCAAAAACGCGTTTTAGTTCATTAGTATCTTGTCTAAAAATCGGATACAATAAACAAAATTTGGTAAAAGCGTCTATTATTAAAATAACAAATTTATAGCCATTTGAGTCTGGGAGTGGCCCTAAGACATCTGTATGCACCGTATCAAAAGGAACACTAGGTTTTTGCCACGAATTAATAGGCTGTAAGGGTTGACGCGGCACCTTTTTATGTGATAAGCAAACAATACAGTGTTTAATGTATTTTCTAACAAATTGTCTTAATCCCGGAAACCAAAAGTGACGGAGTATTAAATTAGTCGTTTTCTCCACACCGATATGTTGATGTTCGTCATGAAAGATTCGCAGTAAGCTTAGACGGTGACCTTTAGGGATATAACATAAAAACCGGGGTTGTTCTCCAGCTACATCAAGTTTGTAATATAAAACATCATTACGTTTTTTATAACGGTTCGAATCAAGCTCACCGTCACTCAACTTCTGCAAAAGCGATCGAGTTTCTTCGTCAGCGGCCTGCGTTATCTGGGCCCAGTTATGTGGCCTTGATATTTGGCACATATTGATTGCATTGCGGCTCAAGTAATCGGCGTGTGATAGCGCAGTCCCCTTCCGATACTCCAGTTCAAAATCGTAATCTTGTAAATACATCTACCACCTAGCTATCCTAGGCAGCAAATCCTTTTTGCGTTGAGCCAATTTCAAGGCGTTGCAATCTGTTACAACTTTAAACTTATTACCAACTAAATAATGTCTAAAATGTTGCAACGCCTTAAGCACAGCCAACGTTTCTAACTCGTATGAGTGATAACGTGGCTCCGCTCCCTGAGTGACCTTACTGAAGTACGCAACAGGTCGTTTGCGACCTTCAGCATCGGTTTGCAATAAAACAGCACCATAACCTCGCGACGACACATCAGTGTGCACTTCTGTGGCTAACGAAGGGTCATAAATAGCCAGCACAGGTTCGTTGGTTAACCGCTCAATAATATCTTTACGAACCCGTTCATGCTCGCTAGTCCACTGAAATTGCACACCCTTGCGAAGTAAATCAGTAATGCAAGCCATCTTGAGAGAGTAGCCGGGAATATATCGCCGGAAATACCCAGCTAGACCAAGAAACTGTCTTACCTCCTTCACATTGCTAGGTGTACGGGCCTTGACCAAAGCTTCAATTTTATGCCGACTCGGCTTAACCTGACCATAGCTGATCGTACGCCCCAAGTAATCTATTTCTCTAGCCAAAAATGTGCATTTCTTTAAATTGATAGAGAAACCTGCAGTGGTCAAAGTCCGTAGCACTTCGCGGAGCATCTTTAGTCCCCCGTCTATTGTCTCACTTGGTATCAAGACATCATCGATGTACACTAAAGCCTTGCCAGTTTCGATGAAAGAACGGAGAGTATCGGCTATTATGCGCTGATAGACAACAGGCGCATTGGCAAGTCCGTACGGCATTTTTAAGTACTCAAAGTGACCCTCGGACGTGACAAAGCCAGTGTAGCGAATGGAATCGTTATGCATCGGTATTTGATGGAAGCCTGTAGCCATATCTAGACTTGTGAAGTACTTGGCTTTGCCCAAACGATCAATATGATCCTCAATAAGTGGCAATGGATAACGATCCTTCACTGTGTTCGCGTTCAGCGCCCGAAAATCAACACACATCCTGTCGCTACCGTCTTTTTTCTTAACTAACAAAATAGGACTGGAAAACTCTGATTCAGACTCTCTAATTATTCCTTTATCAATCAGGTCCCTAATTATTTCTCGCACACGAATCTTTTCATGATATGACATTTTGTAAGGTCTATACACTACAGGGGTCTCATTGTGCAATCGAATGTGCATAGATCCAGTATTCACCGTCGTAGTAGCGGTACCAGTAACAAGAAATTTAGAAAACTCTTCGATAATATTCAGCAAACGTCTTTTATCATCACCATTAACAACCGTATTTATCTGGTCATGCATGCTCGACTGCACATTAAGAACCGACTCGCGCACATTAAGAACCGACTTTGATCGCGTAAGGCATTGCACACCGCGTGTTCGAGTGTAGACTACACCATCTCTATTAAGGACATCCGTACCTAATATAACTGGGATAGTCAAGTAACAGTCAGGAACCACATGGAAATCTACTTCAAGGGAAATTTCAGGGAACTCGATGGTTAACGTTGTAGAAAAACTAGACTCAACTTCTTGGCTGCCGATGCCACGCAAAGTACAAAAAGATGGTGTCTGGGTACATTGAAAATGTTTCACAACCGATTCCGCAATTAAAGAAATCTGCGAGCCACTGTCTATAAGGATATCCACGGGTACACCTTGAATCACTGCAGACGCTATATCGTTCCGTTGATAATCATCTTGAATGTCATGACAAAAATTAACATTCGATTTGCCGCGCGATTCACTGCGCTGCATTGCAAAACAATCCTCTACCTTATGCCCCATCTTTTTGCAAAAATTACACGGCTCGGGTCTACTCGTAATCCGATTAGAAACAGACGGTTCCGACCTCAACGGCTCATTTCTATCAACCGTATTATTTAATTTCATACGTTTAGGACATTCGTTTTGTTTGTGACCAAAACCATTACATTTAAAACATTTTGTTCTAGAACTAAAATGTTCTCTTTTTCGCGAATGACTTTGAGGCTCATTATGTTTGTTACGGACGGGGATATTCTGGACCGGTTTAATATAAATTGACAAAAAACCAACTAAATCACATGGCAACAAGTTAGCGTTCGTAGCAGCCGCGCGAACCTGCGGGTCAGTTATGCCGCGAATAATTATTGCACTAATTAATTCTTCACCTAACCCATTGATAACATGCAATCGCAACAATGAACGCCTAGCATACTCAGCGTATGTAGGATAACTATCGGATGATGTCTTCATAATTTCGAATAAAATGTTCGCACTATCTATTCTACGCGGGCACAAAGATTGAAAATCGCGTTTATAATTAGACCAAGTACGCTCATTAGTCGACCATTCACTAAGCCACACACGTGCATCACCTTTTAGACAATGACCTATTCGTGCCAAACATTCGCGATCGTCCCATCGATTGATACGGCACAAATGATTCACTTCCTCACACCACACATTAAAATCATTTAAAGAAGGATCAAAACTAGAAATATAAATATGGTTGGATCTCACCGGGTTTACAGCGTTGATTGCGGTCGCAAGTTTATCCGCCACCTCGCTCATGATGAGTTCCGCAGCTGATGGCGTCGTGTTCGACGGCAGCGACGCGGCTACGCTTGCCGTACCCGCAATCGCGTTGTCCGTGCGAGTTTGAACATGCGCATCCGCATGCCCAGAAAACACGCCCATTAAGTCGGATGCACGCAGCGGCGGTGAGTGCGAGCGCAACGGTGACTCAGACGGCGCCGGGAGGGCACGCGCACTGACGTTTGTACCTGCCTGACCTAAATTAAGGCTTCTCGTATCTTCCAACGCCGTCAAACGAGAAATTATCGTTTGAAGCTGTTGTTCGATACCTGAATCGGATGAACGTCCACGTTTTCGAGATTTACTGCTAGATTCTTTAGGCATTGCTAACGATAATTAAGTAACTTTTAACTAAAAATTGAAACTAAAACGATTTTTTTTTAATCGTCCAGAAAACCAACACAGATGTGGTTAGGAATCCCACTTCTGAAATTAGCGTTTTGGACTATTATTGCTTAAAAAAAAGATACTCTAACAAAAATATTTATTAAAAATGATTAGAAAATTACACAATTACACAACATCAAATATTCTAAGCACAAGAAATGAATTTAAACTATAATTGAACACTGTTAGTGAACGCCCGTCCGATCCGATGATTGCAGCCCAAGTGAGGCCGATGCCTGCCGGTGTCTCTCCTCGCCAGCTTGCGCTCCCCTCTCCGTTTAGTACCACCATCACGCCACTCTGACGTCTTAGCTAAGGACACGCCCCCTGGGGCCTATTCTTTAGCTAATTATATATATATATATGTATTAGGTTATTTAAGAACCTATTTCTAAATTTTGTACTAAATTATATTAAATAATTTCATGATAATAGTTTTTGTTGTTTTCCTCCTTTTTAATCTACTTTTTACTTTCCAAGACGTGTCTCTTTCCTATGGGTTTGAATGGAACAAGATTTTTCCATATCGATAAAATTTTAAAAACAATAATCTATATCTATACGTATAATAAAATTCTGAGTCGAATCTGTACATCTATCTATATTAATATTATAAAGAGGTAAAATTTGTGAGTTTGTGAGGTTGTAGGTGGTAATCTCTGGAATCTGCTGAACCGATTTAGATGAAATTTGCTAATAAGATAGTTTGAGACCCTGGGAAGGACATAGGATACTTTTTATACCGGAAATCCTCTCTTAAGGGGGTGAAAATGGGGATGGAAGTTTGTACGGGGAATCAAGCTAGTTAAATATTTTTAAAAAAAATTTATTGAAATAATCATTATTATCGATACAGAGGCTGAATCTATAGTTTTTAGAATTTTTGTCTGTCTGTGACTGCATTTAAACATTCTTTCTAAACGGTCACCTTTGTTATTATGATAAGTTGTTGACATGACCATTGATAATCCAAACTGAAGCGGTAAAACTGCGGTGCGGTAAACTGCGTGGAAGGGCTGGTTCTAATAGTAAAATTAAGTGGACTGTATATATGAAGAAAAGGGGTGCGGACAGCGGGAATGAAAAGCACGCCTACCTTGCTGGAGCTCTGCGTCAGGTCTCGGCTGCAGCGCCAAGGATGATAACGGCAGCGGTTAGATGGCGATGGCGGTGACGATACTCATGAGGGCACACATCACAAGCACTCGAATTTTCCATGCAATTATAGCAGGCGCGCGCGGGTTTACTTCTTGCGGGTCAAACGGTGAATGCTAATCGACTGCGTATAATGACCCTTTAAATTGTAGGCGTGCATATAAAAAAGGAAGCGGGTAGGAATAAATATTATGTGATTTTACTATTGGCGGAAACATTTCCCCCGGGCCTTAAAGGGTCACCTTTAAAAAAAAATTAAAATAAATAAGATATGCGGTTATTATAACAGCGAGCGATTACTTAGAAATATATATATATATATATATATATATATATATACACATGTTTACACATATGTAATAGCGGTTAATGTATATACAGCGGTACATAAAATATAGCGGAATAGTATATAATAAAGCGGTTATATGATAAAGATTTATACTATAAATTATTGTGTCGGCAAAGGACACAAGCGAATCGTAGGTCGTACATAGCAACCTTTAGAAGTTCTAACTGTTACAACACGAACTGTGCCGTCTTTAGCAGGATGAACCCTTTCTACTACACCTAAAGGCCACGAAAACGGCGGAGAGTTGTCCGTGACTATAACAACGACCGTCCCTACCTTTATGGGAACACTCGGCGTATTCCACTTCGCTCTCGCCTGTAACCTATGTAGGTATTCTGCTCGCCATCGACGCCAAAACGACTGCACAATTTTATCTAGAAGTGTATGTCGCTGATTGATGGATACAGACTGTACTTCAGGTGCGGGTATAGAATTAAGTGGAATAGTGTGTAAAAAATGTGCAGGTGTAAGCGCGGACGGTTCACTAGGATCACAGCTTAAAACCGTGAGCGGGCGAGAGTTCATCAAAGCTTCTATCTGGGCAAGCACAGTCAGCAGCTCTTCATACGAATGTGCTCGCGGTAATATTTTAAGAAAGCGATATATGTAAACAATAATGCGTAGTAATTTAGCATAGTTTGAAGTTCGTATTGCGAGTTGATAAATAATAGACTCCGTAACGTCTACGGTGACGGAGTACGAAAGCGATTTATAAGACGTACCTTGCTCCGGCACGTTCTGTACAGAATCTTTATCAAATTCTTTAATCGGCCATTCCGTAGGGTTGAGCGATGCCCACGGAGGCCCATGACACCAAAGTGCATGGTTAATAATTTTATCTGGAGTTAGACCTCGAGATAAACAATCAGCGGGATTTTCAATTCCTGGCACACGATAAAAGCATGTGGCAGGCAGGTTGTCAGTAAGAGCGACAACGCGGTTGGCGACAAATGTTTGCTAGCGGTGCGGGGGAGAATTGATCCAACATAGGACTACTTTCGAGTCGGTAAAAGCATATATTTGATTTATTTTATATTGCGGATTGAAGTTATCAAAGACCTTGCGTAATAACTTGGATAGAAGAACAGCAGCTAGTAGTTCGAGCCTTGCAATAGACGTAGGCTTAGTCGGCGCAACTTTAGACTTCGCGCAAACTAAATGCACAAGGTTTGAGGCGCTATTCTGTATATGCACATAAATGACACCACCATATGCACGTTCGCTTGCATCAGAGAAGCCCAATAAATTGACTATAGAACCTTCAGCAATGCCTATATGGCGCGGTATACGAATTTCATTAAGCCTAGGTAGCTCTGAACAAAATTGTTCCCAAGCATCAACGATATGACGTGGAGGTGTGTCATCCCAGTCGCATTTAGTTAACCAAAGTTCTTTAATTAAGAGCTTGGCGAATAATACGATGGGAGCCACGAAACCCATGATATCCCAAAGCCGGGCTATAGTAGATAATATCGTGCGCTTCGTACATACTTGACTAGGAGGCACGACTTCAAATCGGAAACAATCACTAGCTTTGTCCCAGCATAGACCTAAAACTTTATGCGGTAACGTTTTGTCAAATTCAACACAAGACGAGGCTCGGTGTGACGCGGGAATATGTTGTAAAACCGTATCGCTATTACTGGCCCACTTAACTAATTGAAATTGAGCACTACTAAATAATTTTATAAGTTCAGTGCTTGCGGCTATAGCCTCAGACGTCGACATCACAGAAAAGTTTATGTCATCCATATATAAGGAAGTTGAAGCAGCGGAAATATTATTATATTTATGCCCCTCGTCCTCGATCAGCTGTTAAATAACGCGCAATGCATCAAACGGACTAGACTTCAAGCCGAAGCAAACTCGAGCAAATTCATATACGGTTATAGGATCGTGTGGATTAAATCTAAACAGAATGCGTTGAAAACGTCGATCGTTCGGATTCATGCCTATCTGTAAAAATTGTTGACGACAATCAGCTGAAAGAGCAATAGCGAAGAGGCGAAATTTTAAAATTATATTAAATAAATCACCCTGTAGATTAGGGCCAGAGTGAAGAAGATCATTGAGAGAGGGATTGCCGCTACTGGCATCCAGAACAATTCTAAGCTTCGTGGAAGCTTTATCCTCGCGGATCACTCCATGGTGTGGTATATAAAAGAATGGCTTAGTAGTATCTTCGCTAGGTTCGGATACCACCTCTAAATATTTTTTATCTAAGTATTCTTGAATAACATTATTATATGCGATACGCATCTGCGGTGAGGCTTCTAATTTTCTTTCAAGGCAAATAAAACGCCTATACGCGGTTTCATATGAAGCGCTAAGAGAATAAGGATCACCTCGGAAAGGCAACGACACTATATATCTCCCATCGTTCATATCTCGAATTGTAGTAACTCGAAAATGTTCTTCGCATTCCATGTCTTCTGGGCTGCGAATAAGCGGGACATTGATCTCCTCGAGCTCCCAAAATCGCTTAACAAGAGAGTCTAAAGGATCGCGGATTGTTGTACAACACGAAGTTGTAATATTACAATTATTATATAAAATATTATGCGGGTTTAACACGGGCACAAATCCCATAATAATATATCCTAACGTGGTTAGAATAGCGGACGCGGAATTATTTCCGTTGCATAAGACCCTACCAGGTAGCAACAGATGCGGAAATAAAGAGGCTCCGATCAACATTTGAATCGGACCCGGAGTAGCGAAATCATTATCAGCGAGCGGCAGTCGTTGTAAGAACGGCAGAGCGTCTGTATCGACGGGCGCAGTAGGTAACTCGTCCGCGATACAGTCGACAATAAGCGCGGGGACGTCATAGGAAATGGTTGCCCGATGACGTGAATATAATTTAATTTGTGCTGAAACCTTAGTGGATTTTTCAGCACCACCTATACCTTTAATGATAAGGTTTGATTTTCGAACCTTTAAACCTAAACGATTACACAAATCACTCGTAATAAAATGAGATTGCGAACCGTTGTCAATAAGACATCGAACAATAACAGGTGTATTATTACGATCATAGACGATAACTTGCGCCGTCGCAAGAAGCACAGTACATTGCTGACTTCGATCGCGTGAGTCACACGAAGCGTATGTACGCGGAGCGATGAACTTTGAACACATCGATACGCCAGCTGTGAGTGACGTTGTGTTCGTGTTATCTAAACCAAGCGGCGCGGGCGCGGGCATAGACGGCTCGCATATTATGTTAGCCGACTGCGCGGCTTCAAAGGAGGGTGCGATGTTTCGCTCACCTGCGTAATTTTTAAAGTGTAACAGAGTATGATGTTTACCTCCACAAGAGCGACATTTACTATTTGACTTACACTGTATTAACTTGTGTTTCGTACTTAAACAATTTATACAAGCTTTTTTATCTTTAATTATTTTAAAACGTTCTTGTGGGGATAAATTGAAGAAAGCGGGACATTTAAACATATGTTCATGCACTATTTTCGTACACAAACATTTCTCAGCGGCAAATGTTAAATATGAATGAGGATTCGGTGCATTATTACCTTTACGCGGTTTTAACGTATTTAGACGACCACTATCGTTTTGAGTCTGTAAACTAATTTTGTATTGCATTTTAATAAAATCAATTAAACTTTGAAGCGTAGGTATTTTCTCATTATGGCTATGCATTTCAAAAGCGCGAATTGTATCGTGATCTAGCTTTTTTAATGCAATATGAAATAAAATGTAATCGCCTACGTTTTCTAAGTTTAAGTTTTGAATGGCATTCGCGGCGGTGGATATTTTATCTACGAAAAACTCGTAATTAGATAGTGACGCTGAAGTAATGGATTTAACGTTGAGTATTTGATCAATATACATAGATGCGAGTGTGCGTGTGTCTTGATATCTATCAATCAACGACTGTAATATAGTGTTGTAATTTTTACCATTAGGAGTTATACCAGAAAATACACTTTGAGCTTTATTTGACAATTTGCCTACTAAGTAATATAATTTTTCGTCGTCTGTTAATGAAGGATTATCATGGACAGTAGCCTTAAAACTAGCGTAGAATAGTGGCCATGTGCGAATGTCTCCCGAAAAGGACATAAGTTCGATGGGTGGCAGAGAAGGCCGCGAGCGAGGTGAAGACGATGAGTGTTTAATGTCACTATCCGTCGACTTTGGCGGTAAAAGTTGTGATAATACTCTTTTAGCATAACTATACAACTCTTCAAAGGACATCCATGCTTGATAATCTGGTTGCGCTTTCGGATTAATTGATAGTAAAACGGTGTTATAACTATCCACAGTAGACTTAAATTCCGATCTAATGTCATTTATAGTTTCAACAGCAATAAAAAAAGATTCTTTATTATTATCATTAATATGTGCCGTAATTGCTTTGTTATAAATGGCTTGCATACGTGCGAAGAGTGCGCCACGTCGCGCTTCTAGTACACGCAGCTTAATATCTTTAGAGGACAGCGAAGTCTGTTCGTCACTCGATGACATTTTAAAATGATTTATGCGATTTAATTTAAATAAAATATTTAAGTAAACAGGTTAGCGAATGTTTCAATTCTAATTTATATTACGTATAATATACTAAACGTTTTATAGGTAATTATAATATGTAAGTGTCTAATAATAATTATACATAAATTAGATATTTGTGGATATAAAAATATACGGTGGATATAAATTATATATAATATACGCGGAAAAAATATGTTTATATGTGCCTAAATAGGGGTGCGGTTAAATAAAGAAATATAGCCTATTTAGGTGACCTAAAAGAGCGGTAGGAGAAAATATTATATATAAAATAAATTTTGGTTCGTACAGATATATGAACCAAATGCGGATTGATGAACAAAATTATTTTAAATTAGGATTGAAATGATCAAAATAAAGGACTATAAATGTAAATAAATCCGTATCGGATGGACCACAAATGAAGCGGTAAAACTGCGGTGCGGTAAACTGCGTGGAAGGGCTGGTTCTAATAGTAAAATTAAGTGGACTGTATATATGAAGAAAAGGGGTGCGGACAGCGGGAATGAAAAGCACGCCTACCTTGCTGGAGCTCTGCGTCAGGTCTCGGCTGCAGCGCCAAGGATGATAACGGCAGCGGTTAGATGGCGACGGCGGTGACGATACTCATGACACACATCACAAGCACTCGAATTTTCCATGCAATTATAGCAGGCGCGCGCGGGTTTGCTTCTTGCGGCTCAAACGGTGAATGCTAATCGACTGCGTATAATGACCCTTTAAATTGTAGGCGTGCATATAAAAAAGGAAGCGGGTAGGAATAAATATTATGTGATTTTACTATTGGCGGAAACACAAACAGTTCATATAATACAAATAGAATATGTCTAAAATTAAATTAAAGCTATATTCAGCTATTTTTTTTAATTTTTTTTTTACTGAACTTTATCAATTTTACACCAGTTAGAGAGGAAAAGTTTTAATCCTGAGAAGGATTGATAAAAGGAACACAGCTGACAGTATGGAAAAGAAATGATGGAAGAAAGAGTAGCACTATAGTTGTTTTTTTTATTTTAAATTAATGATTTTTTAACTCTCTAGGCTTATTAAATAAAACTATCTTTTCGGATTTTTTCGCGGATTCATTTTGATTTTTGGTTCATGAGGTTTCAATTGCTTTACAGCGATCATGGTCACGGGAGAGACTATGGTGTTAGATGTCTCAAAAGTATTATATAATTGTTACAGACAGCTTACCCACAAAATAACAAAATAAATTCAAAAACTTGAAAATTGGCACCAAAGTACCTTACAATATTTGTTAATTTTAATTTTGTATACCCGTGACCATGATTGCTGTAAAGCAGCGGTCGGCAACCTTTCAGCAGGCAGGGGCCACAAGGTGGCTATACCTAGTAAAGGCGGGCCGCACTTGTGAGAGCAAAAAAAAAACATATACCACAAAATATGTCAACTACAACATTCATGTCACAATTTCTAAAATGACTTTTAAATGCTTATCTATAAGACAAGGAACATTGTCATTTTTTCGGTAATTACAAATTCAAAATACTTAAAAAACATAAAAACTTTTCTTTATAAAACAGTCACAGGCCGCGGGCCGCATGGAGGCACCTCGCGGGCCGCGGGTTGCCGACCGCTGCTGTAAAGCATTCGAAACGTCGGGAACCAAACATCTAAATAAATCCGCGAAAAAATCTGAAAAGATAGTTTTATTTAAAATGTCAAATATTCGCGTAAATCTAAGAGAGTCTCTAGACTTAAATATAGAATAGAATATGGCCGTTTCAGCAATAGATATAGAGTTATTTTTTACCTGACTGCGGCGAAGCTTTGAGTTTTTGAGCGGAGGGCTATGTGACCTGAATGTATGTATGTTATGTATGTATGTCCGACTCCATGTTCCCTCGTAATTACTAAACGATTTAACCGATTCTGATGATTCATACGTCGTTCGATGCGTCTTGATAACAAGATTGTCATACGGGATCTAGAAAAACAAAAACAAATCTATCTCACGGGAACCGTGCATTTTTCAATAAGTAAATAAGTAAATAGAGTAAAGAACGAATAAAAATATTAAAATTATGTATGGAATAGATATTCGATCCCTTACTCTGTTAAATAGAAAAACAAATCTATCCCACGAGAACTCTACATTTTTCCGGAATATAAATTAACCTATGTGCTATTCCAGACTATAATCTATCTCTGTGCCAAATTTCATCTAGATCCGTTAAGCCGTTCTGGCGTGATTGTGTAACAAGCATCCAAATTCACAACTAAACTTTCGCATTTATAGTATTAGTAAGATAAATATCATTAAAAATCAAAATGGCCGATCGAAGACGTCAATTGGGTGTCTTAAAAACAAAATCGTCCAAATTACTTCAGTGAGTTATCAAAATACAGGTTTTTAATTGGAGATTACAAAAGTATATACAATTTATATGTTTGAAAGTAATTTAGAATAAGAAATCTATACATTTAATAAAAGTGTAACTGATCGCTGTCTGTACATGGAAGATATTTGAGAAAAACTATTATTGGGGGTCTTTATTAACGTAACAGAACCCAAAACAATGATTGCAAGTGTGTAAATGGATATCAAAGGAGTTCTTAATCTACATAACTTTTAATATATCTATACAAATAATTAAAATTGAAGTGCACATATATGTTATATAAAAATCCCTATGTTTTCTCAAGTGCAAAGACAAGTACCTAAATAACCTTTTTGACGTGAAACGTGTTTAAAACCAGGTACCAGTGGTCAGAAAAGTGGACCGTAATGAATTAGGTTACATTAGGTTCCTATAATAACGGTTGTTATTGTCTGACAAATCTATACATATAATAAAATTCTGAGTCGAATCTGTACATTAAATATTTTTTGGAAAATCTTATTGAAATAATCATTATTATCGATTCACAGACCGAATATATAGTGCTTAGAATATTTGTCTGTCTGTGACTGCATTTAAACATTCTTTCTAAACGGTCACCTTTGTTATTATAATAATAAATTGTTGATATAACCTGTTGATATGATTAATAACTGCCTCGGTGGTGTAGTGGCTAGCATGTACGCCTGCACACCCGGAGGTCCTGGGTTCGAGTCCCGGGTCGGGCCAAGTTTAGTTATAGAGTCTTTCTGTCTAGTAAGCCTCAGTAGCAGCCCGGAGTTGGGAAGTTGGCGGTGTTTCACCCCCGTGCCTCGGAGAGCACGTAAAGCCGTCGGTACTGCGCCTTAACTCTGACCGGTCGTATCTCGTGTCGTCCCGCCGGAGTATGAGAGTGACAGGAATAGAAAGTGCACGTTGTGTCTGCGCTCTCTCTCACACGCGCTGCACTATAATATCTCCTGCGCAGTTGGCTAGTCTCAATGAGATTGGCCGCCGTGGCCGGAATCGGTCAGGAGGACATCATGATTAATAATCCAAATAGTTCATATGATACAAATAGAATATGCTAGGAATCGATCTATCTATTAATACCGTATTTGTGTAAATATCTTTTACATTACCGCATTATAATTGCCAATTTTTTTAAGTATTAGTATGTTATCCTTAAAAGATAGACATAATATGCCATCGCGGACTTTTCTGTAGACCTCCTGGACACCTCCAACGAATATCGTTATATTTTAGCCAATGTATACAAAAACTTAACAAATTATATACTAAAACCTTTCTCGAGAACCACTCCATCCATTGGTGAAAACAGAATGAAAATCGATGCAGTAGTTTTTAAGTTCATCGCGAACAGTCAGACAGACGCGGTGGAGGACTTTGTTTTATAATATGTAGTGATTAATTATTATTATTAATATTATAAAGAGTTTGTTTATTTGAACGCGCTAATCTCAGGAACTTATCTCTTTTGAAAGGATCATTTTACATTAAATAGCCCGTTTATTGAAGAAGGCTGTAGGCTATATATCATACTAACGGCTCACCCTGGCTTCGCTCGGGTTCGCCTTGTTATATATATTTTATGTTAGGTAAATTGCAAGAGACGCTGCATAGTCAGCACAATTACATTAATAATGTTACACCTTTTGTTTCTTTAGTTAGTTCTATTCCAACCGCGTTCGGCGACACTTGCCCATAATTAAATTGTAATTAATTGTAATAAATAAAAATCATTTTATAAAAAGTGCTTTAATTAAAATCCCCTAACAGCCTCTAGGAAAACAAAAACAAATCTATCCCATGGGAACCGTACATTTTTCCGGTTTAAGGTGCAGATGCATGCTAAATTTTACTTAATTAGGTGCATAAGTTGTTGTGTACTAAGCTGTATAAGTTACTATAGTTTTTTTACTATCCCAAGGGAACTCTTTAATTTATCGGGATGAAAAGTATCTAAAATGTTTTCCGGGAATATAAGGTAAGGACCACCATACAAAATGTGCAGGACATCGAATAGATTTAGTTATTTGTGTAAATAGATATTGATTTATATAAGTATATAGTTTATAGAACAGTTTATAGAATAAATAACATAGGATAGCATAGATTTAATTACAAATAAATAAATACATAGCTTAGATTAGATTAGAAATAAATATATAATAATAATAAATAAATACATCTGTAAGACTCAGACAAGTTCAAACTTGTTTAGGTTTCAAGGCCAAATAGAAAGGGACAGCGATAAAATAGAGCGAGAGGCAAATAGTTTTCAACAATTTAGCTCGTTCCCCACCCTACTACTGCGATAGCAAACCTAACTATAAATAGCGCGGGTTAGCCCAGTGTAGTCAGTTCAGTATCCGGCCTTACTAGTGAATAGTAATAGAAAAAAGAAAAATAAAGTGAAGAACCGAGCAAGCCAGGAATTTTATTTGAACACCCCCTGCTCCCCAATCCAGCGCACTGGTGTGCATACTGCACATTGTGTGGTCCTTCGAGCCGGATTCGTCGGGAGTACTGCCAGCAAGTTCCTACCATAGCTGCAATGCCGATTACCCGTTCCACAGGAAAGGGAAGAAAGTCGTCCACGGAGATGAAGCCATTGTCATCGTCGGCGGGGACAACGGCCACTACGACCGGGACCTCCGAGGAGACGGTTTATACGAGCACCTCGGCGGGTACCGTCACTACAGATACTACAGCGAATATAGAAACATCGGCGGCTACGCAGTCATCGGTATCTAGGTCCGTCGCAACGGAGGCAACAGGGACAACAGCAAAGCACGCTTCCAAGCCGGCGGTGGGTGCGGGGCTGGGTGCTGACTCAAGAATAGGACAGCCTCATCGTGACACTGCGCTGCGAGAGGAACAGAGAACGATAGTGCCCGGCGTGCTAGAAAAGGACAGACATACACTGTCCGGGCAAGTGGGCGGAGCGGGCGGATCTACTCGCTCACGCTCAAAATTGCATAGGATAGCGAAAGCGAAGGAAGAATTACTGCGTTTTCAAGTGGAACTAGCCGCGGCCAGGCTCGCCGCAATAGAAACAGAAGATAGCGATGAAGAGGACGCCGTCTCCGTGTACTCACAGATAGAAAACGATGCACAGATTGACACTTGGCTGGCGAATCAAGCCCCTCCAGCCATCCTCGCCATCACCAACGAGCCACATCACGTCCCACGGGTGGGACCCACAACAGAACCTCTACCAGCTCCAGGGGGGGCTACTGAGGAAGAGGAACAGCAACAGTACAGCAGGCCGGCTCACCGCTCACAGGAATTACCGGCGGGAGCCAGCACACAGCCCGACTTCAGTCAACTGGCGTCGGCTATCACACTTGCCGTCAAAGCCGCACAGAGACCGAAGTTCATCGAACTACCGACATTCAACGGGTCGCATCAAGACTGGTTGTCGTTCCGCGCTGCGTACTTCGAAACAGAACAGCTGCATACTACAGTCGAGAACATCAACCGCCTTCGGAGAAACCTCAGGGGAAAAGCCAGAGAGGCAGTGGAAAGTCTATTGATCACCAACACACATCCTACAGATATCATGAAGACTCTCGAGTCAAGATTTGGAAGACCAGAATCGATCGCCATGCTGGAGACGGACACACTTCGGAACTTACCACGTCTGAACGAGTCGCCTAGAGACATCTGCATATATTCAACCAAGGTGTCGAACGCCGTGTCTACTCTACGTGCATTGGGCTGCGTCTACTACCTCTACGACCCGGGACTCACCAGAGATATTACTGAGAAGTTCGTACCTACAATCAGATACAGATATTACGACTTCGCTGCTGCACTACCGAAGGAGGTACCTGGATTACTGAAGATAGAGAAGTTCTTGAAAAGAGAAGCTGAAATATGCGGACCGTACGCACAACCAGAATCGATAGCCTCTCAACACTCACAGTCGAATCAACAGAGGCGACCACAGAAAATCAACACAGTCACAGAGAAGCGGACAATATCGAAGTGCCCTGTCTGCGATGAAGAGGGACACATAACAGCGGACTGCGAGAAGTTTAAGACAGCAAATAGTAGTCCCAGATGGGACATCGCGAAGAACCGGCACTTATGCTTCAGGTGTCTTCGATACAGAAACAAGACTCACAGTTGCCGGCCAACGGTTTGTGGCATCGACAGCTGCAAGTACACTCACAGCAAGCTGCTACACTTCGTGAGAACAACAGAGAAGACAGCGGAGAAGACAGATAATAGTGATAACAAGGCAACAGAAGTTATCAACTCCGCCTGGACTTCAGCCAGAAAACAGTCGTACCTGAAGATCATTCCAGTACGAGCCACAGGACCATCAGGCACAGTCAACACGTTCGCCTTGCTGGACGATGGGTCTACAGTTACCCTTATAGACCACACCCTCGCTGAAAGCATCGGTGCCAAGGGACCCATAGACCCACTCCGTATAGAAGCGATCAACAATTTTAAGACAGCAGAATTGAAATCGAGACGAGTCAGCATCACGCTACAGGGATCGAATGGTCGTGAAGAACGCGTTCAAACCAGAACAGTGAAGAACTTCCACGTGTCAGCACAAGAACTTTCGAAAATAGAAATAGAAAGATGCAAGCATCTTCGCGACATCAGCAATAGTCTTACGTATGAAAACGCGAAACCTCAGATACTCATCGGGCAAGATAACTGCCATCTCCTCCTATCATCGAGCACCAGAAAGGGAAATAGAAACCAGCCAGTGGCATCGCTCACGCCACTAGGTTGGGTATTACATGGCAGTCATACCAGAACACTTGGTCGCAGCATCGACTTCGTGTCTCACGTCGCGGAAGCTCCAGCTGAGGAAAACTTAGAAGACCTGATGAAACAGTATTTTGCCTTAGACACGCTTTGCATCATTCCGAAGAAACCACAGTCAGATCCAGAAGAGCAAGCCCTGCGTATCTTAACAGATAGTACAGTCCACACAGAAGAAGGAAGATACGAAACCGCCCTTTTATGGACGAAAGAAAACATAGCACTGCCCGACAACTACTACAACTCCCTGAAACGATTCTTAAACATAGAGAAGAAAATTGATCGCGATCTACAGCTGAAACAGAAATACACAGAAGAGATGGAAGCTCTCGTCGCCAAGGGGTATGCCGAGCCAGCACCTGAGAGGAAAACACAGAACAGGACTTGGTATCTGCCGCATTTCGCCGTCGTAAATCCCATGAAGCCAGAGAAACTCCGAGTAGTACACGACGCAGCAGCCAAGACTAAGGGAGTGGCGCTGAATGACCTGTTACTCAAGGGTCCAGATCTCCTACAGTCACTTCCAGGTGTCGTCATGAGATTTCGACAGCATGCAATCGCAGTCACGGCAGACATCAAAGAGATGTTTATGCAAGTCAAGCTCAGAACAGAAGACCGAGATGCTCTTCGGTATCTTTGGCGCAAAGACCGGTGAGATGATCAACCTCCAGAAGAATACAGAATGACGTCGCTCATCTTCGGAGCATCGTGCTCACCATCAACAGCTATCTACGTCAAGGATTTGAATGCGAAGAGGTTCGAGAAAACTCATCCGGAAGCCGCAGCCGCGATCATCAACAAACATTACGTTGATGATTACTTGGATAGTTTCAAGAATATAGAAGACGCAAAACGCATCACCAAAGACGTCAGAGAAATCCATAGTCGAGCCTGCTTCGAACTCAAACAGTGGAAGTCCAACTCGATCCAACTGCTGGAAGCTCTTGAAGAAAAGGAGCCCACAGAAGATATAGAACTCTACATGTCCGAAAAGAAAACAGAAAGAGTACTGGGACTTATTTGGAAACCAAATAAAGATGAGCTCACCTTCAATCTCAACATGGCAAAAATCCCACCGTCACTCATAGAAGACAAGAGGCCAACGAAGAGAGAAGCCCTCAAAATAGTCATGTCCCTCTTCGATCCGCTGGGCTTCGTGTCACCCATTACAGTTCGAGCGAAACAGATCCTACAAGAGGTATGGCGCCGGGGAACACCATGGGACAGCGAGATTGACCACGACCTCGCAGAACAGTGGCGTAACTGGACAATACACCTGAACAGACTACGTGACGTGACAATACCAAGAAGGTACCCACACTACAGCGACGCCATTTCACTACAGCTACATGTCTTCACTGACGCAAGTGAATCGGCCTACAGCACCGTGTTATTCTGGAGGGCAACAGCTCCAAACGGTGAAGTCAACGTTTCGCTAATAATCGCCAAAGCGAGAGTGGCACCATTGAAACTCACTTCAATTCCGAGACTGGAACTGCAAGCAGCCGTCATGGGTTCACGTCTAGCAAAAGTCGTTACAGAAGAACACGAGAGAAAACCAGACTCCACTACGTTTTGGACAGACAGCAAGACAGTTCTCACCTGGATCAGGACAGGCTCACGCTCATACAAACCATACGTGGCCCGTCGTCTTGCAGATATAGAAGAGAATTCAACAGTAAACGAGTGGCGCTGGATTCCAACCAAACAGAACGTAGCCGACGACGCGACGAGAGACGTCCCAACAGCCTTTAGCAAAACCCATCGATGGTTCACGGGCCCCGACTTTCTCTACCAATCTGAAGACTCATGGCCAACAGAAACACCAGCATCAATGAGACTTGCAGTCACCGAACAGACAGGCGAAGAAAGAGTCCACCACATAGCCACCGATAGACAACAGAAGTTATCCGAAGCTCTTCCAGATGTGCTCCGTTTCTCTAACTGGAACAGACTATGCTACGCAACAGCAAGGATTGTACAGTTCATCCAACTTTGTAGAACTGCGACGCAGAAGGTCCACTACAAAAGAACTCGAAAGATCGCAAGCTCAGATCCAGACTGGAAACGAAGTGCCACCAATCCTAAAACAGCACTGCGATCAGAACAAAGAAACTTGCCGAGTGAAGACAGGAAATTTATTTTCGTCACAGCCGAACTCCTCAGAACAGCGGAAGAACTTCTTATGCGCTCCTCGCGAGAAGATTCATTCCAGAAGGAAATAGAAGACATCAAGAAACAGAAACAGATCAGCAAAGATAGTCGTCTTCATCACTTGAGCGTCGAGTACGTGAACAACGCGCTGAGACTGAGAAGCCGTATAGAAGCTGTACAGCATGTACCAGAAGAATTCCGGAAACCACTTATAGTTGATGGAACGCATCCAACAGTCAAGCTTTGGATTCAGAACATCCATCGTCAGCTCCATCATGCAGGGGTCGAAGCAACAGTGAACGAATGCCGTCAGCGTTATTGGATTCTGCGTGTGCGTCCTGTAACACGCACGATAGTTCGTCAATGCCTGAACTGCAGAATGAAGTCCCAGGTACCACCGCACCCTAGAACAGGGGACCTGCCATCATGTCGCTTGGCTCACCATAAGCGACCCTTCACCTTTACAGGGGTGGACTACTTCGGTCCGCTCACAGTCACCGTCGGACGCAGCCATCAGAAGAAATACGTTGCCATCTTCACCTGCTTGACTACAAGAGCCATCCACCTCGAGATAGCAGGGTCACTCAGCACAGATTCGGCGATAATGGCTCTCCGGCGAATGATAGCACGTCGAGGGTGTCCCACAGAGATATGGTCGGACAACGGGACCAACTTGAAATCGGCAGACAGAGAACTTCGACAAGCCATAGATGGAGCAACAGCAGAAGCAGCAGCGAAACGGACAATTTCGTGGCGATTCATACCTCCTGGGGCGCCGTTCATGGGAGGCGCCTGGGAGAGAATGGTGCGCTCGGTCAAGACCGCACTAACAGCAACGCTACACGAACGATACCCAACAGAAGAGGTTCTCTCAACTCTACTGGCAGAAGTAGAATTTACGGTCAACAGTAGACCACTGACGCATGTATCAGTTGACGCAGAAGATATGGAAGCTCTTACCCCGAACCACTTCTTGCTCGGGGGGCCCGCGCGAGTACCAGTTCCAGGGAATTTCGACGACCGAGACATCATCTCCCGGTCCAGCTGGCGCTCCGCACAACGGCTCGCCGACATATTCTGGACGAGATGGATGCGCGAATACCTCCCGGATCTTCAAAACCGGCGGGAGCCGCACGGAACAGGTCCTGAGGTAAAGGTTGGCGACTTGGTTCAGCTAACAGACTCCAACCTGCCTCGCAACGTGTGGCTCCGAGGCAAAGTCGTTGCCACGCACCCGGGACCAGACAGGATAGTACGTACCGTCGATATCAAGACCAAGGGTGGAGTCCTGCGACGACCAGTGCGACGATTGGTGATCCTGCCAGTGAAGAACAGCGAGCCTGCACCGGACCTTACTGCAACAGCGTTGCACGGCGGGAGAGATGTGCAGGACATCGAATAGATTTAGTTATTTGTGTAAATAGATATTGATTTATATAAGTATATAGTTTATAGAACAGTTTATAGAATAAATAACATAGGATAGCATAGATTTAATTACAAATAAATAAATACATAGCTTAGATTAGATTAGAAATAAATATATAATAATAATAAATAAATACATCTGTAAGACTCAGACAAGTTCAAACTTGTTTAGGTTTCAAGGCCAAATAGAAAGGGACAGCGATAAAATAGAGCGAGAGGCAAATAGTTTTCAACAATTTAGCTCGTTCCCCACCCTACTACTGCGATAGCAAACCTAACTATAAATAGCGCGGGTTAGCCCAGTGTAGTCAGTTCAGTATCCGGCCTTACTAGTGAATAGTAATAGAAAAAAGAAAAATAAAGTGAAGAACCGAGCAAGCCAGGAATTTTATTTGAACACCCCCTGCTCCCCAATCCAGCGCACTGGTGTGCATACTGCACACAAAATTTCATTTAAATTGGTTCAATAGTTTCGGAGATTAGCCCGTACGAACCGACAAACAGACAGAGAAACAAATAATTAAAAAAACTCCGGATTTGTTCTATTTCTCTTCTTACATCCCCCTGACCCGGTTTCAAGCATTTTTTTTCTATGTACAGGCATCCTACCATTACAGTTTTATTATAGGTACTATCCCACGGGAACTGTATATTTTTCCGGGATAAAAAGTAGCCTATTTGTTATTGTGATGTATGCACTATATTATTGTAAAGTTTCATTAAAATCCAATAAGTAGTTTTTGTGTACTAAGCTGTATAAGTTACTATAGTTTTTTAAATATCCCACGGGAACTCTTTGATTTTTCGGAATGAAAAGTATCCTAAATGTTGACCGAACATATAAGGTACAACCATGCAAAATTAAATTTAAATCGGTCCAACAGTTCCGGAGATTAGCCCGTACAAACAGACAAACAGACAGAGAAACAAAAAATTTGAAAAAATAATCTGGATTTGTTTTATTGCCCTTTTTACATCCCCCAGACTCGGTTTTTTTTTCTATGTACGGACATTCAATCTCTACAATTTTATTATAGTATAGAACTTAGAAGATAATTATTATTATAGTGTAAGAAGAAAAGGGTATCTTCACAAACGAAGACTATATATATGACGTGAAGACCGTTAGTAGGGCATTCGCTTGTCAACTTTCGTGCTAAACGGACATATTCATCATTTTCGGTGTTAAGCTTGGAGGTCACGTAAGCCACTCTAAATTTGCTTTTTAACCGACTTCCAAAAGGAGGAGGTTATCAATTCGATTGTTTTCGGTGTTAAGCTTGGAGGTCACGTAAGCCACTCTAAATTTGCTTTTAATTGTTTTAAAATAAGTAATCATTACGTTATTTCTTATTATTTAAATTTGATTTTGTGAAAATTGATACTTAATTTCTTAGGTCTAATGTTAATTGTGTAAAGTGTTCAAATAATTAAAATCATTAAACTGTATTTGACAAACGATTGTTTTTTTTTAGTTGATTTCCACTTCTGACTCTAACAATAGTATATGTATTCCATACTAACTATGGTCGTAGCGACAATATATTATTATATTCCTCTATTTTATTGGAAATGTAAATAAAATAATTTCATTGAATTATTATACGCCTTTTAATATCCAATATTTTTCTATATGTCACAAATATATTTATAATAAAAACTTAAAAAAAAAAATAAAAACCGACTTCTAGGCACTGAAAAGTAAAAAATAACTAAACAGGGGTTTTCATTTAGAATAGATACCTAATCAGATATTTTCGAAGTCGGTGTGCTTTGATTTGTATTGGCTGGCACCGACATCGAAAATATCTGATTAGGTATCTATTCTAAATGAAAACCCCTTTTTAGTTATTTTTTACTTTTCAGTGCCTAGAAGTCGGTTTTTTTTTTAAGTTTTTATTTTTCTATTTTTAGTGTAGACGTAATAAGCAGGTAATTTGTAATTTATAAGAAGAAAGATTTTTATTAATAAAAACATATTCGATTAAGCCATTTATTTAAAAACCGCTTGACCGATTTCGATAAAATTTATATGGGACCACCGGGGAAGAATACCCTTTGAAACAAAAAAAGAATTTTCTAAATCGGTTCAGCCGTCTTCGAGTAATCCGTGAACATACATAAAAAAAAAGGAAGAAAAAAGACTCCGACGAATTGAGAACCTCCTCCTTTTTGGAAGTCGGTTAAAAATATTTAAAAAATATATTAACCGTTGAAAAATACCTAGGGGCGAACCCGAGTCAAGCGAGAGTGAGTCGCTTGAGTCGTTAACACAATATTATACTAATATTACATATGCGAAAGTTTGAGAGGATGTATGGATGTCTGGATGTATGGATGTTTGTTACTCTTTCATGCAAAAACTACTGAATGGATTTTAATGAAACTTTATAATAATATAGCTTATATATCAGAATAACACATAGGCCACTTTTTATCCCGGAAAAATGTGCGGTTCCCGTGGGATAGATTTGTTTTTGTTTTTCTAGAGGCAAACCCGACCGAGGGTGAGTATGATGTATATGCAGCCCGCGCGCACCGTGCAAGGGCAGTAATAAACGAGAGTTCAAGTAGTACGGTTGTTTCATTACGCTCCATACATATCATTGGCGAACGTCGTTGGTCTACCCACGCATATAAAATATATATTAAAATGAATTCGTACTTAGGAAATTTAACGGTTTTCGATCACAAAACTGGAGAATGGCAAATATATAAAGGTAAACTAACGCAGTTTTTAAAAATAAATAGTGTGGATGTGGAGAAAAAGAGTGGAATTTTATTGACTCATCTCACAGACGAGACATACCGCTTGGTGCTTAACCTCGCATTTCCAAAGCAGTTGGAAGCGCTAAGCTACGAGGACCTCATTGAATTACTCGATAGTCATTTCAAGCCAAAAAAATGCTCTTTCGTGGACAAGGCGAAGTTTTATGGTGCTAGTAGGGAGCCAGGCGAGACCCTAGGAGAGTGGGCGGCGCGATTAAGAGGATTGGCAAGTCATTGCGACTTTGGCACCGCTCTTGAAACGAATTTGAGGGATCGTTTCGTGCTTGGTCTTAATTCTGGGCCTGAACGCGATAAGCTGTTTGAACAAAGCCCGTCGACGCTTACAATGGCGGGGGCTATAGAAATAGCGGAGCAGGCGGCGTACGCTAAAGAGGCAAAGGCTACGTTGAGCACAAGTACTGAGGGTATTTCTATCAAGGAGGAACCATTCTACCACGCGTCATTCCAGGGCAAGTCAAGTCAAGGACGTGGCGCCGGCGGTGCTGGTGCGTTAAGCCGTAAAGAAAATAAACGGTGCCAGGTTTGCGGAATGAAAAATCATGATAGTGAAACGTGTCGCTATAAGGGCTATAAATGTCAAAAGTGTGGTGTAAAAGGTCATTTAAAAAAAGTGTGTGGTAATCTTAAAGGCTCATCGTGCATTTATCATGTCAATTCTAATGAGGAATGCAGTGATAATCGGGCTCAAGATACGGTTTGTGAGGAGTGCCAGAACTTTAATATAAGGTATGTGGCTGATAAGCCTATTCAAATTGAATTAGTCTTAGATGATCAATTTATTAAAATGGAACTTGATTCAGGATCTGGCAGCAGTGTAATTTCAGACAATTTGTATTCTTCTAGGTTTCCACATTATCAATTACACAAAAGTAATGTAAAAATGTGCTTGTACAACGGACATAAAATTTCTCCACTAGGATTCTTTAATATTAAAGCAAAGTTTAATAAGATTGAGAGACACATTAAAATCTTTGTAGTAAAGAATGGAGGACCACCTCTTTTGGGTAGAGATTTCATGTCCGCGTTTAATTTAATAATAACAACTAACATTAAGTCTTTGGAGTGTAGTGATAGTGACATTCTTGAATTACTAAGTCAATTTCCTAATCTGTGGCGGGATGAATTGGGTTCATTTAATAAATTTAAAGTTAGCCTACAACTCAAAGAAAATTCGATTCCGAAGTATTATAAGCCACGAACTGTACCCTTTGCCCTAAGAGATAAGGTTGAAAAAGAATTAGAACGGTTAGTAGGTTTAGGTATTTTAGTATCTATAGACCACGCGCAATATGCCACTCCGATTGTGCCTGTATTAAAAGAAAATGGGCAAGTTAGAATAGCAGGGGATTTTTCCGTTACGTTGAATAAAGATCTCGTAATTGAAAAATACCCTTTACCAAGGATAGAAGAGGTTTTCGCCAAGATTGGCGGCGGCAAGCTTTACACTAAGCTTGACTTAAAAAACGCGTACAATCAGTTTATCTTAGATGAGTCGTCTCAGGAACTTACGGCTATTAATACACATAAGGGGTTATTTAAATATACGCGTTTGGTTTACGGGCTAGCTAACGCGCCGGCAATTTTTCAAAAATCTATGGAGACACTTTTAACAGGTATAGACGGTGTCAGTGTTTGGTTGGATGATATATGTATTACAGAGCCCGATAGAATCTCGCATATTAAAAGATTAAAGGAAGTTCTACGCAGACTAAGCGATACCGGTTTACGTCTTCAAAAAGAAAAGTGCAATTTTTTTCAAGAAAGTGTCCTATACTTAGGCTATGTTATAAGTAAAGCGGGATTAATGACAAGTTCGGATAAAGTTAAGGCCATATTAAGCGCTCCTGAACCAACCAATGTAGCCGAAGTAAAGCGGTTTCTGGGCGTAGTTAACTATTATAGGAATTTTATTCCCAATGCTTCGACATTACTTAATCCTCTAGACGAGTTATTACGAAGCGGTGTGCCATGGGAGTGGGGAGAGAGGCAACGGCAAGCTATGGCGGCCGTACGCCGCGAGTTGTCATCAGAACGTGTATTAGCGCACTTTGAACCAACAGCCCAGCTCATACTAACAGTCGACGCAGGTCCGGCCGGGCTCGGCGCCGTACTCGCGCAGAGGGGGGAAGGCGACACACTTGAACGTCCTCTCGCGTATGCATCTCGTTCTCTCACCTCTAGTGAGCGAAATTACAGTCAGATACAGAAGGAGGCGACTGCTATTATATTTGGTGTGAAAAGGTTCCATCAGTATTTATACGGTCGTAGTGAAACATTCATCTTAAGAACCGACCATAGGCCTTTAATTTCTATTTTTGGAAGTAAATCAGGTATACCGACAACAACAGCGTTGAGGCTTCAAAGGTATGCTATTACATTATCGGCTTATAATTATGTAGTAAAATATGTGTCCGGTGATAATAATATAGTAGCAGATTTTTTTTCTCGCGCGCCTTTAAAATGTACAGACAATTCAGAGGATACCGATGAAATAGATACCTTCTACGCGCTCAAGTTCTTGAATGAATCATCGCCCGCTACTACGGTGAGGGAGATAACACATGCGACGAAACTCGATTCAGTAATTCAAACAGTCATTAGGTACATGCAACTAGGTTGGCCTCGCAAAATAAGTTGTAAGTTGGTTTTACCCTATTTTCATTGCAAATCTGACTTGCAGTACGAAAACGGTTGTCTTTTTAGAGGACATAAGATAGTTATTCCGTCTAGCCTACGAAATAGTATGTTACGTGAATTGCACGATACACATTTAGGTATAATAAAAACTAAAAGTAACGCGCGAAGTAGGATGTGGTGGCCGGGCATCGATGACGACATCGAGCGCTGGATAGGATCGTGCACAACATGCGTCAGAGTGCGGGCCGCGCCACCGCGTGACCCCCCCGCGCCCTGGCCCGCCGCCACCGCCCCTTGGCAGCGCGTACACATAGACTATATGACTGTGGGTCAAAGGGTATATCTCATGCTTGTAGATTCATTTAGTAAATGGGTGGAATGCCTTCTAATGCACAATGGAACGTCAAGTAAAGCGTTAATAATGAAACTAAAAGGTATATTTTCAACCTTTGGTATACCAAATGTTCTGGTGTCTGACAATGACGTTAAAATTAATTCAAATAAGTTCAAGACATTCTGCTCGTGTAATGGCATAAAATATATGACATCACCCATTTATCACCCGCCCAGCAATGGTCAAGCCGAAAATTCGGTTCGAACTTGTAAAAAAATGTTAAAATGTATTTTAAGGGATAACTTACCGCTGTATCAAATTAATGAACTATTGTTAGGTTATTTATTTAACTATAGAAATACCGTGCACTGTACCACCGGTGAAACGCCCTCTAAATTAATGTTCGGTAGAAACTTACGATCACGCCTTGATTTAATTACACCAGCGAAGGATTTACATGTTAATTCTTCTACAGCGCCCGGGAAAAGACAATTTGCGATCGGTGATGTCGTTTGGACCCGAGGGTACAGCGCACGAAAGGAAATTTGGCAGTTAGGTATTATTAATAATAGAATAGGTAATAAAATGTATAAAATTTTTATTAAAGAATTAAATCTTTATTGTATAAGACATGTCGATCAGATAATGAAATATACCGGTAATAATAGTAAACAGCCTACAATCACAAATTCTTGTGATAACGAGTCTCATCAGTTTCAGTCGCCTTCTGTTTCCTTATCCGATAGCATTGCAGAACAACATTCATGCTTACCAGCAGTGGAGAGTGAGCAACAGAATATTAGTTCACCCGTGGCGATTGAAACTAATGACGCGCCAGTAGCATCAGGAGCGGAGAATGTCGCAGATGATGGGGATGGTGAGGAATGGGGTGATTGTGAGGCGAACGAGAATGAGGGAAGGCCTGTTGAGAATATTTCCGAGCCGGAGTTGGTACAGTCTAAGATTCAGGTGTCCCAGAGCGACCAGTCTCCTAATACCAATACACGTAATATTGAAGTACCACCATCATCACCCACATTCTTACGCCCAAAACGTACTAGGAAGATAGTAGATTATAAAAAGTATTTTTAATGAACAATATATATAATATATAATAAAAATAATAGTGTATTTTAGTATTATTATTTTATGTTATATAGCGTACTTAGTTTCTTTAGTCATGTTATTACATATTGTCACCAGGTTTCAAAAGTTAAGTGTGAAGGAATGATGTATATCGTCGGCCTAATTCGTTAACCTGCTAAGTGTAGTTTTGCAAAGTTTACAGGGCGAAGAAAAAACTGAATTATATCATTTCATTTTTAGATATCAAAATTCTAAAAATACCGTTGGTTCCTATAACTTTCCTTGATATTTTGAAAGTGATAATAGTTGTATATCTTATGCACAGCTCAGTAAATTAAAGAAAACAATTTTTTAGCAGCTTTTCGTTGTGAAGATCCAATTTGGTTAAGGACATAGCAGTTTTTAGACTTAAATGAGTAGGTATGGAATGTAAATTAGTTAAGACGTTTTTAATCAGATCAATGCAATTAGCATATTAAATATTAGAAAATGGCACATAAACAATATTCTAAATACTTTAAATTAACAACCCTCAAAAATTTGTCATTTCAGTCTGAAACTTTGGTAAAATATAAAATTGTTACTGTTAGCCTACATCATCCTGCAAAAATAGGCCAAATTAGATCGAATTTGTCCCATTCATTTCACCATTTAGTTCGTGGTCTGCCGTAACACCGCCTTCCTGTCTCAGGGTTTCACTTTGTGGTCACTTTGGCCCACAGTTCTGCAGGCATATGGCAGACATGGCCAGCCCAGTCCTATTTAAGATTTTTGGCTTTTTAAGCCACGTCAGTGATTTGTGTTTTGGAGTGTAGTGTAATATTTCGAACTTTATCAGTTAATTTAACGCCTAAAATGCTACGCTCTATTTTATGTTGGTAAATTCTGAGTTTTAACATCGGAGTGTCTGTCAAAGATCAAGTCTGAGCTCCGTATGTCAGTATGGGAAGTATGCACTTATCCTTAAGTTGTCGCTTTAGTGACAATGGAAGGTCACCCTTCATAATATCTGTCATGGACGAGATAGCTCCTCCAGGCATTTCCAATTCTTCTTGATAGGTCTTTGTCTTGTCTGGAATAAAAAGAAACTATCTGGCCCAAATGGATATACTCTTGAATATAGTGTACTTCCTCTCCGTTCACTTTTAGGCGGTTATGGGTTCTATTAGACATCAGCTTGGTCTTCAATATATTCATCTTCAGTTCAACCTCAAGGCTTACATCACTAAGTTGTTTAACATTAGCTTGTAAAGAGGTGAGTAATGAGATGTTCGAGTGTCGACGTAAGACTACTTTATTCATGCTAGGATTACTATTATATTTATTATATTACTAATAGGAGGGAGGCACACACCACTACACCTCCCCCGATATTTAAAAAAAAAAGTTCTCTATGGACTTTTTTTTACAATTTATTTTGTTGATACATAGGATAAAAAAAATTACTTCTGATTAAATATACATTAAATTGTACTAAAATATATTGGTCATCTAATATTGTTATCAATAATATGGACATTACAAAATGAAATATTTAAATATATTTTTTTATGAACCCTGAATCTTATATCATAATAATACATTTAATATTGAAGATTAAAATAAAATACAATGGAACTTAGGCACTAAATTTATATAATTTCAAATCTAGGTAAAATAAAGTAATTAAAAAAAACATAAAATTAATTGAATAAAAAAAAATAAAAAATTATAATATAATCTTATGATCATGATCAGGTTATACATATTAAGTCAGTCCAGGATACGCATGCGATTTTATTTCGTTTACATTTTCTATGTCGTACGTTACAACAAAACGTTAACATGAACTTATTGCATAGCTAATACCATATCATAGCTAATACCATATATTCATATATTTTTTTTTTTATATTTATTTTCTCTCGAGATTTATTTCATGAACTATAGTTCCTCGTACATACTTCTTTCTTTTTTTTTACATCCCCAGTTCTATATTTTCAGGGGTTCACGGCCTTGTACTTATTTTTACATTTATTTATTTTTATATATGGAGAGCCCGGAACACTCCCACATTTTAAACATTTCTTTAATTCTTGGTTAACCTTTTATATATTTTTAATTATAATTTTATATTAGCCTTTCACACTATAACTTTCACGCAGACGTCTCGCGTACAGCATGATCAAGTATATGTGGGCAACAATAATAATGCGTTTTGCATTTAACTCGATACCATACGTACTTTTTATCCCTTCCAAAACCTTGCTGTCTAAAAAAAAGTTCTCATTGACTTCTTAGCATTGCCATAATACTCGGTTGCGCACCCGACTATCAGTGAAAAAGCTAATTATCAACCAGATCCTGTGCTTTACCTATTGACATTCCGACTTTTATTCATTGCTGAAATAAGTTAATATTTCAATTTACACTAACCAATGTGTTTAAAACACTACTGAATTTATTTTTATCAGTCAAACCTTTCAATAAATTATACAATCCTTGCCAATCAAAACAATACTAAGTATCTTAACGTGTCCTATCCCATACATAAAATTAAAGAAAATAGTTTTTCTTCAGTTATTAATAAAGATATTTCTTTTGTTATACTTGTACTTTTTTTCTTATATTTATTTTGTTAAAAAATCCATAAATATCGATTATATTTAAATAGTAGATAAGTAAAGTCATTACACAATACTAATGTTCAAATATTCGCTGATCAATGCAATTGGAAACTACAGCGCGAGCGATTCATGTTTGTTATGAATGCCATTCCCATACACGATTTTGTAATCTTTTGCTATATGAGAATCAGTATTAAGTTTAACAAAACAATCTGTTATTAAGAACTAGCTATTTGGAAATATTTTTAATAGATCGATTCAAAATAATAATTTTATGTTTTCACATCTTTCTTTATGGCAAATACTTGTATTATTTTATAAATAACTGTTTACACCTCTACTTGATTTACCTACTGATATACTGATATAGTGGAGTGCACTGATATTTTATTTATAAGTGACATTTTTGCTTAACATTTTTAATTTTATTATATATTTTTTACTCACTAAATAATATGTTAAGTTAGTGCATGCATAATATGTATATACGAGTATGCCAATCAATGAGATTAAATTGACATTAGAATTAAAATAAATTTAAAATGTATCTAAGCCGTGTTAATTTTCATGATTAAAATATATATTTTTTTTTAATATTGATATTTAATGAACATCGCGTCAGAAAACCGTGTTTTACCAAATGTAATTTAAAAAATTTATCATGGTTTAAATTATAATTAATCATTCAGTCAAATCAAATTTTGCACATTTTCGTTTATATTGTTATTTTTAATATTTTCTACATGTTATGTATATTCCAATAGTTTAAATTAAGGTTCAACTATTAATTTAAAATATTCTTTATAAATTACAAGATATTAAAAACTTAGATATTGCAATTATTAAGCTTTTGTGGAAAAAAAGACTTACCTATCAGTACAATTATACATAAAATACGTCATTAGCGGCTAATATTAATATTTAGAAATTCCTTGGTAAGCTTTTCTTTTAAGTTTTTTTTTTTAGTTTAGATTTTATAATGATACCTATACAATTAAAAATATTATTCTAATTTTCCATACCGTTAAATCACAGCAATATTGATTTTATTCAATAATCTTAGTTATACCTTGGCTTAGCATTCTTTGTTTATTTCTTTTTATCCTCTTCATCTTAAGTCCCGACGACCTCTCTGGAACATTGGAGTACGCTGGAACTGGTGGCGGCCACTGTTCTCGTTGCTCGCTGGCTCCAGCTCGTCCAGACAGCCTCATATGAATTTTCTAAATGCATCTTCTTTTTTCTGTAGCTCCAAAATGATGAAATGAATCACTCAGCCAGTAGTTTCTTTAATTAATTATTTAATTAATTTGCGTCTCCGTAATTATAAGTAGAGTCCGATGTCATAATTTTCCCCACTTCATAGTTCATCGTAGGTTAAATAATATATTGTCCATATCCTTGTTTTTATATTCTCCTCGCTATAATATTCTTCTTTTAAATTTTTCATTTTTTAATATATGTATATTTTTTTATGATATTTTATTATGTTTTCTTTATTTTCCTGAGCGATGGGCGGTGCGCGCGCTTCGTGTAGATACTGCACGCGCACCGCCTGGCAGGGTCGCCATGTAAAGAGGTGAGTAATGAGATGTTCGAGTGTCGACGTAAGACTACTTTATTCATGCTAGGATTACTATTATATTTATTATATTACTAATAGGAGGGAGGCACACACCACTACAAGCTCCAGTCCTTTCGCTGTTGAAGAAAACAAGACAATATCGTCAGCAAAGCAAAAGTTGGTTAACTGCGCTCCACCGACATCATTGCCTCCGCGTTCCCAGCTAGGTGCCAGTTTTTTTGGAAACTTCATCTAATGCGCTCGTAAAAAGTTTAGGTGACTCCTTGCTTAACACCTTTTTGAATATGTAAAGAAGGACCGATTGTATGTGTTTTGATGGTAGTTGTGCTATGGGCGTATACAATTTGGAGCAAATTTATGTAGGTAAATTCTATTTTTTGGCAATAAAGAACATTAAAAACAGCATTATGTGATATGCTATCAAACGCTTTTGAATAATCGACGAAGACGAGGTAGGCCTACAATGGTATATTGAATTCTTGATGTTTTTCTATGATTTCATTAACAGCTCAATAAAGTAGTAATTTAATTTAATTTCTTCTCATTGGTACTACTCATGAGGTACATAAATTGTCATAATACGCATGATAGTTAGATGGAAGAGTCTTTTATATTTCCTGCAAGTCCTCAAACTTCCGTGCAGCAATTTTACATAGATTCTGGTGCGACTGCGTTCAGTCCCTAATCTCACAAGGATGACATTGTAATGACCTCCTCTGTGGTAAAGGTCGCCATTCATCCTTATTCTGTTTTATAAAGAATCGATTTAAATAAAACAAAATATTTAACTATAAATCATGATAAAACTTTGAACTATGCCACAGCTCACGTAAGTCAGTGAACATTTTCAGTCAAAAACTGAGGCCTCTATAGGATTTAGCAGTTTTTCTGTGTGTAAAAATGCTATTAAACAGAAAGCAGGTTTTCGGGCGTGATATTTCTAACCTTTCTATATTGATATCGTTGCTATTCCTTTAACATAATGTAGGTAATCGTCTGAACTTTTTGACCGGCATAAAAAGTAAAATTGCTCAAAAATGGACTTAGCAGGTTAACGAGTTAGGCCGACGATATGCAGCCCGCGCGCACCGTGCAAGGGCAGTAATAAACGAGAGTTCAAGTAGTACGGTTGTTTCATTACGCTCCATACATATCAGAGTAGCTAGTTTTAAATAATGCGTAGTCGTAGTTGGAAGAACAACTGGAAATGTTATCCTTTGCTTTTCCTATAGAATTATTATATGGACTTTAAAATCGTAAAAAACAATGAAATGTGAATAAGACGACAGCTCTCGGATAAGCTAGTCCCATAATCCCATAAATATTATTTGGTGGTTGTTGCGAGATATGACAAAACACAAATAAAAGTCTATGTACGTCACGAATTAAATTGTAATGAAAAAGTCAACACACACGTAAAAAACAGTACAGAAGGGATAGCTTAGGGAGATACACAATATACAAAGAGTTACAGCACAAACGCAAGAAGTCCACATACAAAAATTCACGAAAAACGATTAAATTATATAAAACAAGTAATTAGCGTCAGATAGTAAAGCATCGACTGTTTGCTTAGTAAAAATCACAAGTGGCCGGTAGGAGACAAACAAATTCCGATCTGACGTATACTACGGGTTTCGCGCGGCTATGCTTGTGAATTATTGGAAAGTGAAGAAATATTAATTAATAAATATAAATAATTAAGTTTATGTGTTGTGTGTATGTAGGTGTGTGTGTAATATAATATTAATACGTAAATTAAATAAAATATAAATATTATATGGAAAGTTTAATATATAAATATGATAAATTAAATATATTATGTCATAAGTCACCTACATCACTCCCCTCCAGAGGCCGTGTCTACGGACGATAAAAATCAGGGAAGTGTACTCTGCGTCCCGAACGTGTTGTTTTTACAGGACATTCCTTAGCAGGTGAAATGTCCTGTCGGGGTGAGTATGAGTCAGATGACAGTATATAGGCCGGTTTGAGGCGGTCTATGGATACTGTCTCATCTTTATTTCCCACGCGAATTGTGAAGGTTTTAGCACCTCTCTTAAGCACTTCGTATGGCCCAGTGTAAGCGGGTTGAAGTGAGCCACGTAGCACTTCATCCCTAAGGAATACGTGACTACAGTGGGCTAAGTCTTTAAAAACGAAGGCTCTGCGAGATTTGGAGTGGTGCTGAGGTGGAACTGGACGTATGCTGTTGGCAAATGACTTCATACGGGCTGAGAAATCCGTGATGTCGGTGGTGCTGGGCGCGACATCATGGCCTAGAAATTCGCCAGGTAGGCGCAGTGGCTCACCGTACACCAACTCAGCCGATGAAGCCTGGAGGTCTTCTTTGAAGGCACTCCTGATGCCGAGAAGCACGAGTGGAAGTGACTCGGTCCAGTTCGCGTCGGCGTGACAGGTAATTGCTGCCTTCAACTGCCGGTGGAATCGCTCCACCAAACCGTTGCACTGTGGGTGGTAAGCCGTCGTCCTACGGTGATCGAAACCGATGGACCTAGACAGCTGTTGGAATAAGGCCGACTGGAATTGCCTGCCTCGATCGGTTACGATCTCGGTAGGACAACCATATCGGGCCACCCAACAGGAAATGAACGCTTTGGCCACTGTTTCGGCGGTGATGTCGGTAATAGGCACAGCTTCCGGCCATCGCGTAAAGCGATCGACGGCTGTGAGGCAATACCGATAATCACCAGCAGGCGGTAGCGGGCCGATCAGGTCTATATGGACGTGTTTGAAACGCGCTGAAGGTAAATCGTGCGTACCTAAAGGTGAGGCAACGTGTCTAGTTACCTTCGAGCGCTGGCACGACAAACACGCCTTAGCCCATTCACGGCAGTTTTTCCGCATCAGTGGCCAGACGAAACGTTGGGAAACGAGTTTGGCTGTGGTATTGGCGCCAGGATGGCTGAGTGAGTGAAGGCAGTTAAATACCTGCTGACGCAGTTGTTCGGGAACGAAAGGTCTGGGTGTCGGTGTACTGACGTCGCAGTACAAGACAGTACGACTCCCAGGAATGGTCGTTCTTGTTAGGCGAAGAGAAGAATCGCCTTTGAGATGCTCTGCCAGCTCTGGATCTGTGGCTTGGAGCTTGGCCATCACTTCAAGATCGACTGGCACCTGCAGTTCATTGACACGCGACAAAGTGTCGGCGACCAAGTTGTCTTTGCCGGCAATGTGGACAATGTCGGTGGTGAACTGCGAGATGAAGTCGAGGTGTCTATACTGACGTGGCGAACAGTTACTTTTCCGCTCATGGAAAGCGTAACATATTGGCCTATGGTCAGTATAAACCGTGAAGTGAGTGGCTTCTAGCATGTGCCGAAAGTATTTTATGCTCTCATAAATAGCAAGGAGCTCTCTGTCGTACGGAGAATATTTTACCTGCGATGGGCTCAACTTGCGAGAGAAAAATGCTAACGGCTGCCAGTCTCCATCCTTCAGCTGCTGCAAGACTGCACCTATCGCCGTATCAGAGGCGTCAGTGACTAGTCCCAGTTTAGCTTGTGAGTCTGGATGGGCTAAAAGGGCAGCATCACAAAGACTCTTCTTGCAAGCCTCAAATGCACGCAGGGAATCCCCCTCTATGACAACTGGATGGGAAGCTTTGACCGATCCGGTCAGCAAGGCATTTAATGGCGCTTGAATTTGAGCGGCGTTAGGTAAAAATCGCCTGTAAAAATTCACCATCCCCAAAAATCGTCGGAGTTCTCGGACGGTTTTTGGAGGTGGGAACTGCGATATGGCCTGTACCTTGCTGTCCAGAGGTTTAGTGCCCCTTTCAGAGATTTGATACCCAAGAAACGTTACCTCAGACGCGCCGAAAACACATTTGGCAGTATTAACAAGTACGCCATAATCGCGCATACGTTCAAAAAGTTGACGTAGGTGGTCTTCGTGTTCGCGTGCAATTTTACTGAATATTAAAAAAATCGTCTAAGTATGGGTAACAAAAATCGAGTCCGCGAGTTAACTCGTCTACAAATCTCTGAAAGGTTTGACCGGCGTTCCTAAGTCCAAACGTCATATAGGGGAACTCATATAGACCGAAAGGTGTGGTAATGGCGGTCTTGGGAATATCCTCTTTTGCGACAGGGATTTGGTTGTAGGCCTTAACTAAATCTATAACTGAGAATACCGTACAACCAGACAAATTATGTGAAAAATCGTGAATATGACGAATTGGGTACTGGTCCGGTATTGTTCGCGCGTTAAGTTGGCGATAATCGCCGCAAAGACGCCAGCCATTATCTTTTTTAGACACTAAGTGAAAAGGTGAAGCCCATGGACTATCAGACGGTCGTGCGGTCCCATTCGCTAACATAACATCGAATTCGTCTTTTGCGATTTTTAGTTTGTCGGGGGCGAGGCGTCTAGGGGTGCATGATACAGGTGGACCTGGTGTAGTACGTATGTGGTGTGTAGTGTGATGCTTTGCGATTCCCGGAGTACCAGCAGGGCGTGTTATTTCCGGAAATTCGGCTAAGATTTTGTGATAAATACTATCACCACCCGTTATTACCTTAACACTAGATACATTATTTCTTACATCTAAACATGCTACAGTGCTGACATTAGTTAGGCTATCAATAAGTTTTTGTTGGCTGACATCAACGATGAGGCGGTAATGTGATAGAAAGTCTACACCTATAATAGCTTTTGTGACGTCAGCTACGACAAATTGCCACGGATAGTTCCGACGTAAGCCTAAATTAAGATTTAGCTGTATGTAGCCGTACGTATCAATAGCAGAACCATTGGCAGCACGAGCTGATATGAGGTTTTACACCTGCGCTCACGAAGCGCGGAAAGTGGGTACACACAAATATCACTACCAGTGTCAATTAAATATTGTATACCGGTGCTGCGGTCCTTAATGAAAAGACGACCCGTGCTGGAACTGTGACAGTTGTTGGTCGTCATTACCAACTGCCCTGAGCGTTTCCCGCCTTATAATCGCAAGGCTTAATACACTTATGTGCCTTGCTTCCGTGTCTCGTGTGGTACCAGCAGATTGGGTACCTGCGATAGCTCGACTGGGAACGGGATGTTGAACGGGACGTTGAACGACCGTGTCGACTTTTATCTCTGCGACGTTCAGTCGGTCGCGAACGGCGTTGAGATTGCATAGTCAAAGCACTCACCTGCCTTGTCAGCTCTGATACCTGACGTGCTAACTGATCAATCGGTGATACTGCTGCTGATGATGTTGCCGCGGCCGCTTCAACGTGGTACGTCGGCACTGCGATGTCATGGACGCGGTCAGCCAGGTCGGCGAGTGCGTCCAGGGGTAGCGTCGCCTGCGACGCAAGAATCGGTTGCATAGATGTCGGCAGTCGGCTGGTCCAAATGGTTCTCACAAAATCCTCGGGTATCTCGGGTCCAGCAAGATGTTGTAGGTGGCGCAGGAACTGTGATGGCTTACGAGTGCCGAGCTGCTCGTGTGTTAGTAGCTGCTTAACCTTATTCTCACGAGATGCTGATAGACGCTTGATAAATTCGTCCTTTAATCGCTGGTAGTCTGGGGGTCCGGTGAGAACGTCCTCAACCTCGGCAGCATACTGTCTGTCGAGTGTAGCCAGAATGTGGTAAAATTTTGTCGTGTCATCGGTTACTTGCATGATTGCGAATTGTCCTTCAACCTGCGCGAACCATATTGCTGGTTTTTCAGGCCAAAACGGTGGTATCATTATCTGCGGAGGTGGCTGTGAAGGTGGAGTACATTTAACGGGCGTCGCCATCTTGGCACGCGGTCGACGTTGACGCAAAGTAACATGACTCTGCGATTTTTCCGCCTCCGATCCGCTCGATCCCTGACTTGCTGAGTGCATGGACATTAGTCTCCCTGCTGTTCTGTGCGGGGTCACCAGTTTGGTGGTTGTTGCGAGATATGACAAAACACAAATAAAAGTCTATGTACGTCACGAATTAAATTGTAATGAAAAAGTCAACACACACGTAAAAAACAGTACAGAAGGGATAGCTTAGGGAGATACACAATATACAAAGAGTTACAGCACAAACGCAAGAAGTCCACATACAAAAATTCACGAAAAACGATTAAATTATATAAAACAAGTAATTAGCGTCAGATAGTAAAGCATCGACTGTTTGCTTAGTAAAAATCACAAGTGGCCGGTAGGAGACAAACAAATTCCGATCTGCCGTATACTACGGGTTTCGCGCGGCTATGCTTGTGAATTATTGGAAAGTGAAGAAATATTAATTAATAAATATAAATAATTAAGTTTATGTGTTGTGTGTATGTAGGTGTGTGTGTAATATAATATTAATACGTAAATTAAATAAAATATAAATATTATATGGAAAGTTTAATATATAAATATGATAAATTAAATATATTATGTCATAAGTCACCTATAATTATAAATGCGAAAGTCTGGATGGATGGATGGATGTTTGTTACTCTTTCACGCTAGACCGCCTGAACTGAACTGGTTGAAATTTGGCACAGAGATAGATTATAATCTGGAATAACACCTAGGTTAATTTTTATCCCGCAAAAACGTACGGTTCCCGTGGGATAGATTTGTTTTTGTTTTTTACAGAGTCAGGAATCAACTATCTATTCAATACATAATTTTAATATTTCAGTGCTCATCTACACATTTTGACGACACGCTTGGCTCAGTTTGTAGTGATCCTACTTGCTGTGCCAGCGGTCGCGGGTTCGAGTCCCGCTGGGGGCATTTATTTGTGTGATGAGCACATATGTATGTACTCCAGTCATGGGTGTTTATATTTATAATATGTATGTATTTAAAGTTATATATGTTTAGTGTATCAACTATCTGGTATCCATAACACAGGCCTCGTAGCTTATCGTGGAACTAGATGGTGCTGTGTGTTAATGTCCCAATATATTTATTTATATTTAAACTATTGGTGGATAACAACCATGATCATTATTAAAAAAATGTGAAAATTATAAAGGAATGGATTATAGAATTTATATATCTATATAATAAAAACGGTTTCCAAATTTTATTTTAATGACACTAAAATTTATCAATACCTAAAAAACAAAACAAAAAATAAAATCGGTTGTCAAACAGAAGAGAAAAAGTTACTGAACTGTTTTTTCTTTGCTTATTTATCTACACTAATATTATAAAGAGGAAGGATTTGATTGTTTGTTTGTTTCCACCGAATAGGCTCCGTAACTACTGAACCGATTAAGACGAAATTTGGTAAGGAGATATAATGATACCCTGGGAAGGATAAAGGATAGTTTTTATCCCGGAAATCATCCTTTAAGGGGGTGAAAATGGGGATGAAAGTTTGTATGGGAAATAAAACAACATTAATAATTGCAAATGTTACATTATAATTTATTATTCAAAAAGATTTTATCCCGAAGAACTTGCAGCTAGAGCTAACGCTTTACTTTTATTACCAGTCGATTTGGCATATGCCAAAGCAATGGCCTCACTATCATTAGGCTTGTCATCTGATTTTGCATCTTTTGGTGTGCCAGTTGGTTTTTTGTCCTTATCTTTGCAGTCATCATTTGATTTTTCGCCTTTTGCTTTATCGTCTTTTGATTTGTCATCTTGTGATTTATCGTCTTTTGTTTTCTGGTCTTTAGATTTGTCGTCTTTCGATTTGTCATCCTTTGAATTGTCGCTTGGTTTATTTTCTTTTTGTTTGTCAGGTTTGGGTTTATCATTCCCTTTGTTATCCTTATCTTTGCAGTTGAGTTTATCGTCTTTTGGTTTTTCGTCTTTTTGTTTATCGTCTTTTGGTTTATCGTCTTTTTGTTTATCGTCTTTTTGTTTGTCAGGTTTGGGCTTATCGTTCCCTTTGTTATCCTTATCTTTGCAGTTGGATTTATCGTCTTTTGGTTTTTCGTCTTTTGGTTTTTCGTCTTTTGGTTTATCTTCTGGTGTCTTATCTTTGCAACTATCTTTCGGTTCTGGTTTCTTATCAGGTAAAGCCTTGGGTAGATCATGTTTGTGGGACTTTGATGCTGAAAATATAAAAACTACAAAGAAAAAGTATTTCAAACACATTGATTTTTTAACATAGCATCATTTTAAAAATATTTTTGATGCTATGAGAATATTTAAAAGTAATGTAATTTATGGAAAGTTTGCCATACGTACAAAATAGTGGATACTTTTAGTGTCTACAGGTTTTTCTTGCGACTTTACTTCGGTGATATTTCAAATATAATTACCCTTTATCATTGTAAAATCTCTATATATCAAAAAAAATAATAAAAATAATAGCGAATGATGTATGTATACATTATACAATATACATAGAGTAAATAGTAGTAAAAATTTAAAAGTTCTCTACATGATATTTTTGAATTTGTACTAAAATAATGATATTTTAAATAGAATTACTTACATGGTACAATATTTGGTATAGCATGCACGGCATGCACCGTGGCGAGCACCTGAAAACATATGTTATTACAACACTAGCGACTTACCCTAGCTTCGTTCGGGTGCGTTCCTAGTTATTTCTAATTTTTTTGAGCGGAATCCTAAGTCTTTTTTTAAAAATAATATAGCCTAAGTTACTCCTTATAACATTAGCTATCCGCGAGTGAAAGTTCTGTGAAAATCAATTCAGCTGTTTCGAAGATTAGCCGGAAAATAGACAGATAGACAGACAGAGAGGCAGACAGACAGACAAAAAATTTTAAAATCTAGTTTTTCTTATAAGTACCGTATATAAATTCATATGCATTTAGTAAAAAGCTTTTATTTCGACATTACAAACAGACACTTCAATTTTATTTATCTGTATAGTACTATAGATAGATAAAACAGTTACATTCATAGAAAATAAATCTTTTTTATTTTTAAATAGTGTTCTGTGCTATTTAAAATTTGAGGAAGAATAAAGTTTAGTTATTCTGAAAAAAAAAATCCAATTTTTTTTAATTGATAATACTAAAGCTCAATAGCCACTAAACAAAAACAAACGGATGACAAACAGGGGTAAAAAAATATTTTTTTTTTCAAAAGATGATGAAATTTGGTATGATGATAGCTGGTTATCCGGGTCAACATATAGGATACTTTTTACTGCGGGAAAATATCTCATCTCTGAGAAATCTATACTAAACGTTAAAACGTAGGTAGGGACGAACCCGAGCGGAGCCAGGGTGAGTCGCTAGTCACCTATAATTAATGTACTACTGTCTGTTTTGTTTTCTGTGTATGTTATAATATATTTAGTATGTACTTTGTTGGTGGTCCAATAAATCCGTTGGTGGTCTGTGAGGGATCTATCACCGGTTTAAAAGGCAGTTTAGTTCTCAGCAGAATTGCCTTCCGTTATGGTGTTAGATTCCTCACGGACGTATATTTAATTTATACATATAATAAAATTGTAACTAAGCCGAATCTGTACATTAAATATTTTTTGGAAAATCTTATTGAAATAGACATGATTAATACAGAAACCGAATCTATAGTTTTTAGAATTTTTGTCTCTCTGTCTGTCTGTAACCGCATCACGGAGAACCTACTGGAGGGATTTTAATGAAATGTGGTATGATGATAGCTGGTTATCCGGGTCAACATATATGTATGATCCGCGTTACGCGGAGTAAAATATATATAAAACTAACGCTAATAAATTATAATATAAAGTGTACCTTGTACGTGGACTTAGCCGTGGAAGCGTTGCCGGGCCCGGAATCCTTAATCCTGCGTAGGCACTGATCACTAGGGGTGTTTGTGTGTATGTGATGTATAAATATATAAGCCCATAATTAATCCGACCGAAAATACTTATTTTACTTTGTAACCGAAACAATTCAAAAGAGAGGAGCACTCGTTACACCGACCGAACAATCCCGAATCCAATTGACAACTGTCATCTGTCATTTCAGACATGACTTAAGACAATAATACCATATATAAAAAATACTAAACATTCCCCCGCCCAAGCAGTCCCAAACTGCTTTAACCGAAACTAAACTAATCTTAAATTACCCTAACATCAGCCTAAATACTAATATCCTAATCTAAAGGCAAACGTGACAGCTTAGAAACTGCACGTTGCAAAATCGTACCTTTAGCAATCCGTATTTCCGCGAGCCTGACCACACCATCTGTTCCTGGGTGTAAAGCTATTATCCGACCTCGACGCCATTGAAGAGGAGGAGTATTTTCCTCCTTTAGTAAAACCAAATCTCCAACCTTAGGTGGATTTATTGAATCATTCCACTTAAAACGTTGCTGCAGGGTGTGGAGATACTCCAAATGCCATCTATGCCAAACTCTTTGTGACATTTGCTGTAGAAGTTGAAACCGAGATAATTTAGAAAATTTTATATCCTCTAGTGGATATTCGGGAACCGCATTCAACGGCTGGCCAATTAGAAAGTGACCAGGAGTTAATATTTCCAAATCATTGGGATCCGACGAAAGAGGACATAAGGGCCGTGAGTTTAACACCGCTTCAATTTTACAGAATAGAGTGCTGAGCTCTTCAAAAGTTAAGGTAGTTTCCCCAATAACACGTTTTAGATGAGTTTTCGCCGATTTAACTGCAGCTTCAAACAAGCCTCCCCACGATGGACACCCAGGTGGGTTAAAGATCCATGTAATTCCACGTCGAGATAAATCTTGACCTATGTGACCTTCACTTTTATCCAAAAAACTAATTACTTCCTTTAAATATCTATCACTTCCCTTAAAATTAGTACCACAATCCGACCGAATAACCGAAGGTAGGCCACGCCTAGAAACAAACCGAGTAAGAGTGGCAATAAAAGCCTCCGTTGATAATTCCGAAACCAATTCTAAATGAACAGATTTAGTGGTCAGACATACAAAGACGCATAAGTAAGCCTTGATGATTTTTGGATTACGATGTTTATGTGACCGTACAAAAAAGGGTCCCGCAAAATCAGTCCCAACACCTTGAAAGGGTTTAGCAGCTACAATTCGATCTCTTGGTAAGTCTCCCATTAAGGGTTGCATCGTAATTCCCTTTAACTTATAACAAGAAACACATTTAAATGTAACCTTCCGTACTGCCCTTCGAGCAGAAAGTACCCAATAATTCCGTTGCAAAATAGCTAAAAGTACGTTTGGTCCAGCATGTGAATTTTTTAAATGTAAATCCAATATTAAAAGATTAATAAAATATCCCGATTTAGGAAGCAACAATGGGTGTCTTGCGCTATAAGATAAATCCGAATTTTTGAGTCGTCCTCCAACACGAAAAAGACCGTCCGAATCAATAAATGGGTTAAGCCGTTTTAAATGTCCGCTCAACGCTTGTCCGTTCCGAATACGTTTCATTTCCATATGAAAACTCTCCGTTTGAATAAGCCCAATCAACCTTAATAACGCATCTTTACGTTCTTGAGGGAGTAAATAAGCCGTAAGTCTCCGATTATCTTTCCGTTTACAATTATTAAGAAATCTCCGAATCCAAGCAGTAACCGATATAAGTTTATCTAAGGAACTATAACGTTCAATAAGAAATCCAAAATAAGGGACAAATTCCGAAGTGGTAGCTACGAGGCATTTCATACCAGGCAGCTCCGAGTGAGTAACTTGAGATGTGGTTAACACAGGCCAATGTGAATCTGGATATGACAGCCATTTTGGACCCCACCAGAGATTATGATGCACTAGCTCCGACGCATATAAGCCCCGTGAAGCACAATCTGCAGGGTTTAAATCTCCCGGTACATGTCGCCACGTAATTGGTACTGAAGAATTTTGTATTTGTGATACTCGATTCGCCTCGAATACTTGAAGAGTATGAGGAGAAGTTCTTAGCCAAGCTAAAACTATAGAACTATCAGTCCAACCGAACACCTCCTGGACATCAACGGTCCTTTTCAAACAAAGGCAAACGTGATGTAGAAGTTTTTGCAAGAGCACGGCTCCGCACAATTCCAGCTTTGGAATTGTTAGTCGTGATCTAATTGGGGCGACCTTGCTTTTAGCCATAACCAAATTAACTGAGGGGCTACCATTATCTGAAACCGCACGCAAGTAAACAACAGCAGCATATCCTGCTTCCGAAGCATCCGAGAAGCCGTGAACCGTAATACATTTAGCCGATTTAGGAATAATACATCGCGAAATCCGAATATCTCTAATATAAGAAAGGTCATTTCTAAAATGATTCCACTCATATTCAATATCTCCAGTTATAACCTCATCCCACTGAAAATTACCGAGCCATAAACGCTGTAATAAACATTTAGCCTTAAATATGATAGGGCATATCCACCCACTGGGATCATACATCCTAGCTACCGTTGATAGAATTTTACGCTTGCTCACTGTATCTTTGAGATCCAAATCCATCCGAAACGAAAAGATATCCTGTATAGGATTATATTGTATACCTAAAACCGAAGTTAAACTTGGCAAATCTGGGTTATCAAATATAAGAGGTAACTGTTGATGATCATATGGCAAATTCCGAAGTAAAATTGGATCGTTCGAGATCCACTTGCGCAACTCATAACCTCCCGAATTCATTAGCTTGATCAGCTCTTGTTGAAGCTCGAGCGCTTCGCTTTGTGTGTTACAACCAGTTAAAATATCATCGACGTACACATCGTGCTTCAAAATTGAAGCAGCTCTGGGATAACGTTCGCGCTCCCGCTCAGCCAATTCCAATAAAGACCGAATCGCTATAAATGGACTAGACTTTAAACCATAGGTATTTGTGTTGAGCTCGTAAGTAAGAAGAGGCTCATCAGGAGACTCTCTCCACAGTATAAGCTGGTACCGTCTATCCGTTTTATCAATAAGTGTTTGCCGAAACATCATCCTAATATCCGATATAAAAACAATTTGATGCCGTCTAAAATTAATCAAAATTTCCGTTATATCCTTATGTAGCTTTGGACCAGCGTGCAAACAGTGATTCAAAGAAACACCCGAAGTAGTAACACAGCTACCATCGAAAACAACACGTAACTTAGAGTTTTCATCCGAAACTTTAAATACCGCATGATGAGGTATGACAAAATATTCTTGGTCACTATTAAAATCAAAGTTTGATACCGACATGTGTCCGAGCTTTAAATATTCACGCATGAAATCAATATATTTTTCTCGCAATACGGGATTTTTAGTAAACCGTTTTTCTAAGGCAAAAAATCTTTTTTCCGCCGACACTCTCGAATCACCTAATAAAGGTCTATTAGACAAGAAAGGTAACTTAGTAACAAACCGACCGTTTTCTAACCGAAAAGTATTATTAATATAAAAGAGTTCACACTCCTCATCAGGTAAACCCAAACGCGATGCCATTGGTGGTTCTTCCACCTCCCAAAACCTTTGTAAGGTATCCGCAATAGAAACACCGAAATATTCCGAATTATCAATTAAGCTCGATTCAATATATTCCACTGGACCTAAAATAATGTATCCGAAAACCGTACTATACGCCGTAAGACCAGGAGAATTTAATATAATTTTATCACCTCCGACTAGTGAACCGAAAACATCCGAACCAAGTAAAAGATCCACTGGCTGTGGAATATAAAAATCTGGGTCTGCGAGACTTAAACCCATAGTTAAATCCGTTACCGATTTATTCAAACAAATTAACGGTTGATCACCGACAATTGTATCCATACATACTACCGTTGTAGTTACTCTAGGAAATGAATTATTTAATGGAGAAAATGTAACCGAGGACCTTCCGATAATATTAATATTTTCAATACCTCCTACTCCTTTAACCCGTTCCGTACATTTTTCTAAACATAACCCCAACCTACCCAATAACTTAGAGGTGATCAATGACCCTTGAGACCCTGCGTCCAATAAAGCCCTAACTGTAATGCCCCTTTCCGAATCCGAATTAAAATAAACCTTAACCAATGCTGTAGGTAATAAAACAGTAGCTTTAGGGCACGTCTCAAGAGGGTAGGTGGGAACCGTATCCTAGCGCCGACCTGGTGAGTAACCACGTGAGTCAGTATAAACAGCCTCACGCGTAGCGTTCCGTTCATCATAATGTTGACCATGGTTTCGACCGTTAGAGTTACCACCTCGCTCCACTTCTCCTCGTTGGTGCGGCGAAGAAGGTGACGTACGAGTAGGTGAGTTCCGAGGAGATTTTCTAACTGTTCTATTATAATAGCGACCACCCCCGCCCATGCGAGGAGGTGACCGTTCCGTAGAGTTCCGATTAATATTCCGCCTTTGTTGGGTTCCCGACCGATTGAAACAAAGCATTGGATGACGCTTATTACTACCACAATGACAATGAGGAATTCGGCTGCACACTCGATAAGAATGAGGACCTAAGCAAAAGAAACAAAGACGTTTAAGGTTAACTAAATCTTTTCTCGCGAAAGGTGTCATTGCTTTAAATTGAGAGCAATGATTCAGAACAGAATGTTTTGTTTCACCACAGCAAGCGCATGGAGGAGAAACTTCAACCGCAGCATAATGACCAGCCTTACGTGAAGGCTTTGTTTGCCTCGCATTATATTCATTATACAAACCATGCGTAGATTCCGAACTTGCACATTCTAAAAGCCGACATTCCGTTTCCAAAAACTCAACCAATTCCGAATATTTTGGTATAATATCTGTTTCACATCCGAATTTCTGTTCAAACCGAGATTTTAGTGTAGTAGGCAATTTTGACAAACATATATGTAAAAGTAAAAATGACCATTCCTCGACAGGAAAACCAAGCCGCTCTAATTGATTTACCGCCATAATTAATGGATATAAAATTGAGTCCGAAGTCCATTAAGGCGAATAGAAATTACAGGTAATTTTAAAATCTGGTCAACCTGAACATCTGCCAGCCGTCTAGTATTTTGATAACGCTTCATCAAAAGATTCCGAGCAATACTGTAACCTTCATCCGAAATTCTAATATGTTGAACCAGACCGCGAGGTTCACCGGAAAGACATGACATTAAATATGCTAATTTCTGCGCAGGAGATAAATCCGACCGCTTATCTACAAGGCTATCAAAAAGATTATTAAATCCAACCCATTGATCCATATCACCATTAAAGGATGGGAGCCGAAGTCCTGGTAAATGTGATAACAAAGCATCCAGTTCCATCCGATCCGATTTAATATTTTCCGAAGTAGAAGCCGACGTAGGAGGAGATTGTTGCAATTTAATCGTCATTAATTTATCAAAAGCTTCCAAAGCACGAGTATAGTCCGCCCGGGCCGCAACCACTATTTCTCTGTCCGCCGTAATAGTCTCATCCGCGAGTTCAAGAATACGTTGGTAAGACGTCTCAAAAGCCGTAAATTCCGAATTCACCGTTAAAAGCCGTACCGATAAACGCATAGAAAGTTCTGGCCTATCTATAAGATCAGCACTATCTAACAACCATTGCAACTTTACTCTAAATTGGGACCAATGAAACCGTACAGACATGATAAATAACTATTATTAATCAAGCCAAACCAAAAATAAAAAAAATAAAAATGTTTCAAATAAAATATTAAAATATTCCGAACGTTAAACTATATATAATATTTTATTACAATTATAATTTCTATAAACCGTTAATGCTAATCTTTAAACACAGTATAATATAAAGTATATAATACTTCTTAACTTTATATCATAAATTTAACTTTCAACAATGACATCTTAAACCGTATGAAACAACTCGATAATAATTATCCTATATATTTCACGAACAACCTTTTACTTCTTATTCCAAGTTTATAATATGTATATTTCAATTAATGCAATTTTAATGCTAATTTCATTGAATGAAATAATGAACCCACGATTAGTAACATACATAAATCCAAAAATCACCAAGATATAATCCGATAACCCAGTGGCGTAGCGTGCGGGGGGCGGTAGGGGCCGCGGCCCCAGGCGGCATTTTTAAAGTGGCGGCAAAATTTCACAATAAATATTGTGTACCAACATGAAATAGAGAAAATTAATTATTTGTCACAAAAATCACTACCAACACATTCTATCGGGTTATTGCTAAGTAATTTTCATTGCTGAATAGGAATTCTGATCATGCCGCCCCCTATATAAGCTACTGGACTATGATTACGAAAGACTTTTTACTTTTGAAATATAACGGTGCGAAAAAATTAAAAAAAAACTTGACAAAGAAGAACTACTTATTTTTATTATTCAACGAGGTTATAACATCATTGTTATTATTTACTAAATTATAAGATCTCATAAATAAATGGCTCAAACGAAATCTTTAAAATTTTGACATCATCATCATCTTTCGTCCATTTAATTTTACTCGGAAGTTTAGTCATTTTATTCGAAGACTAATAATAAATAATTAAAAAAAAAAACCTTTCCGCCCTGGGTGAATCTTCATACGCAAAAGGCGTGAAAAGTGGAAAACATGCAAAATTAAATTAAGTTATTTTAGTGTGATAAGGAGTAGGTAGTTATAGTTATTATTAAACAAAAAGCAAATGTTTTGCATCATTTTTGTAATTACTGATCGGTTATTTTTCCACGATTAACTTTGGTTAGTATAAAATTGAAAATACAAATTTTTGAGAATATTCTGTGTTCGAGTCCCAGTTTAGACCAGAGATAATAATTCTTTTTTCTGTGAAGAAATTGTCAGTAACATCCCGAAGTTGGGAAGTTGACACTGCTTCACCTTACCTCAAAGAACGCCTCAGAGAGAACGTTTTTCATGGAATATGCGAACACCACATACTCTTTTTCCTTGCCATTATTTGAGATTTTTTATTTTAATTCGGGCTAAATGAGCCCATCGTTGCAACTTTTAAGAGCTTTGAGAGCAGTTGTGCTATAAGTTAGTACTGTGCTTTCAGGTCCTCTTTGCGTAGAATGCTGGCATTTTTGGTGTAGTATGCCAGAGGGAGATTTCCTCTTTTTCTCACGGTGCTCTCAGGTGATGTTGGTGTGAGATCCTGACATTATTGGTGTAGGTTGCCAGCTTCCCGATTGGTTTCTTTGGCTTCCTATGCTGGCACATTTGGTTTAGGATGCTAGCGTTCTGATTAACTCTTCGTCTTATCATCTTTAGTCATTGTAGTATATTATAGCCCTATTTAAGGGGTTTGGTTTTTCCTTCTTCCAACTTTTCTAGTTGCACGAGACCGTGCTTCACATTATAGAGCGCCATGTGATTGGCGGCGTTGCTCCATGGTTTGTTGCCCCTAATGTATTCTGATGTTGTAATGCTTTCAGCAAATCCTCGTTTCCAAGTTCGAAAGGCTTGTCTGATATTTCACATGTTGTAAGGTGCGTTTTCCCAGTTTCTCTCACAACCGCTATATATAGGCGTTTTGCATGTGGTGTCTGGTTTCTTTGGTTGGTGAGAGGTTTGGTGTAATAACCTGTCCCGTGTCGGCTCCTGTCCTATTTGTCTTCCTTGTAATTTTCACTTTTAGCTTCACCAGGCTTATCGGTGTTTGGGGCTGTTTGTGGCTTTGTTCACGTCCCGCTTCGTAAGCCTACCTACTGTGATCGCCATGGCAGGCATCTTCTGTTGCAGGCGTTTTGCGCTACTTTTCTCACGTCACTAGGATATGTGGTATAATGTTTCTGGGGATCTCCCCCGATCATATGCGTAGCAGACTGCCGATAGTATAAGCTGATGTAAATTACTTTCGTGTACGGCAGTTCGTTACGATGAATGAATTATATATTAATGGTAAATGTTCAACCTAATTCTTTAATTTCTATCCACAAGTCACAACCTTTGCTAGATGCCGTTCCAAGTTCTAGTTTAACCTTTTCACCATTCCATCAGACAGCAGATAACATGGCATAATTATCAAGCATATTGTACTCTCATATTATAATCTTACAAACTTCTTGAAGCACATGTGATTTACAGTTTCTTCTTTGATCGCCGTCATTTAATTTCCAAACAATTTGTGATCCCGGACCTGTAGCATTATAGATTTTAACCTATTTTGCGCAATTAAATGCTTCTTGATTTGGAATAGCAAAAGCATTGGGCCTTATTGTTAAATGATTAATCCATAATAAACTGAATTCTCACTTGATGTGGTCGAATCGCTTGCCAAGTTATTAATCGGAAATGGTCCCGATTTATTGGCCTTAAATTAATTGAATTAATAAGATGGCGGCGAATTTGACTTCGGCCCCCGGCGGCATAAGTGCACGCTACGCCACTGCGATAACCATCATAAGTTTATTATATAATTATTATATTGACAATGTACGTATAAAGGTAACGAACACAGTTCAACGCCGTATCAGCTGTCTCCGCAACGCGTGACAAAATGTTAACACAATAAGGGGTAGATATAAATTACCGATTTCTCGCAAATTAAAGATATCGTGTATTATACACGTAAAAGACCGAAAATACAACCACGCTCTGCTACCAAAATGTATGATCCGCGTTACGCGGAGTAAAATATATATAAAACTAACGCTAATAAATTATAATATAAAGTGTACCTTGTACGTGGACTTAGCCGTGGAAGCGTTGCCGGGCCCGGAATCCTTAATCCTGCGTAGGCACTGATCACTAGGGGTGTTTGTGTGTATGTGATGTATAAATATATAAGCCCATAATTAATCCGACCGAAAATACTTATTTTACTTTGTAACCGAAACAATTCAAAAGAGAGGAGCACTCGTTACACCGACCGAACAATCCCGAATCCAATTGACAACTGTCATCTGTCATTTCAGACATGACTTAAGACAATAATACCATATATAAAAAATACTAAACAATATAGGATACTTTTTACTGCGGAAAAATATCTCATCTCTGAGAAATCTATACTAAACGTTTAAAACGTTTACATTTAAGATGTAAAAGTTAGTAAGTAAAAGTTTATTTGAATATAGTATATCTTGATTTGATTTGAAATAAATAAATAAATGTACTTACAGTTATACACAGTACCAAAAGCAGCTTCATATTGACTGAGTCACTTCTGACTTTGACTTTTTGTAAAACTCCATTCCATTTATATCGAAGATGCTGAAGCGTTTCAAAATTATATGTAAATAAATATGCGATGAAATAATACAAAAATGCATATTTTATTTCTTTTAAAGTTGCATTATTAAATATTTAAAACTATACAGCTATGTAATCTATACTAATATTATGAAGTTGAAGAGTTTGTTTGTTTGTTTGGTTGAACGCGCTAATCTCAGGAACTACTAATACGATTTGAAATTTTTTTTTTGCATTAGATAGCCCGTTAACTGAGGAAGGCTATAGGCTATATATCATCCTGGAAAAATGTACGGTTCCCGTGAGATAGGTTTTATTTTGTCTAGGGACGAACCCGAAGCGAAGCGAGGGTGAGTCGCTAGTTGTATTTATATAATATAGATAGTTTTAAAATAATGTATGGAAGTCTGCTCGATTTGTTGACATTTATGATTACTGCTCCGCTCCCTTGGGTAGTGGCATGATGATATATAGCCTATAGCCATCCTTTATAAACGGGCTATCTAATGTAAAGAGAATTTTTCAAATCGGATTATTTCCTGAGATTAACGCATTCATACAAACAAACTGTGCCTCTTTATAATATTAGTATAGATTACGGCACTGTATCATTTTATTTATTTACTAGCGTTGCCTCGCGGCTTCGCCCGCGTCTTTTTATTTTGTGTACTCTCTCGTAGTGTGATATATGTGATATTGTTTGTTTATTTGTTTGTCCTTCTTTCAAGTCGCAACAGAGTGACGGATTGGTGTGATTTTTTGTGTGGAAATAGTTGGAGGGCTGGAGAGTGACACAGGCTAATTTTTACCGCGGGAGATTATCTCATTCCCACGGGAAAACACGTTATAATACAACTCAAAAAAATATTTATGATCAGAATTATTTGAAACTTGTCTTGTATTGTACTAGTTGTACTTGCTATTAATGCTCTTCAATACAATTAAATAAATACGTGTTTTAGCATTTTTCAAAATTCATCCTATAAGGGAGTAAAATAGGGGATGAAAGTTTGTATGAAACCTACCTTTTTAGAGTTTTTTTTGTAGTTTTAGCGCGAACAAAGCCGCGTTTTCTGCTAGTAAATCTATATATAAAAATCGATGTGTGTGTATGTTCCCCATAGACTCCAAAACGGCTGGAGCGATTTTGATGAAATTTTCAGGTAATCTTCAGATTAGCTCAGCGAGTGATCCTGTGAAGTTTGGTAGCTATCGGAAGTTTGGACGCGGGCGAAGTCGTACTCCTAGTATTCCTAGTATGCTAAAATACTCTTAAAATACTCCTAAGCCGTACTCCTAGTATGCTAAAAAGCAAAAAAAGATTTTTTCAAATGAACCAGTAGGTCTAGAGATTAGCGCGTTCAAGTGCACTCCCTTGCACCCCTCTCCCAGCGCCCATGGCCACTTCGCTTCGCTCGCGTTCGTCCCTAGTTACGTTTTTACGGTTAGTATAGAATAAACTATTTATATGTACATACATAGGTATAAAAAAGTAAGTACCTACTGTAAAAATATATTTATATCCCTTACTTGAGAAATAATTCCCCATACAAACTTTCATCGCCCTTTTCACCGCCTTAAGGGATGATTTCCGGGATAAAAACTATCCTATGTCCTTCCCAGGGTCTCAACCTATCTCCATACCAAATATCATCTAAATCTATTCAGCGGATTAAGCGTGAAAAGGTGACAAACAGACAGATAGAATTACTTTCGCATTTTTAATATTAATATAGATATACAGCGACTCAACCTCGCTTCGCTCGGGTTCATCGCTATGAATCATTAATAATAATAAAATATTTAACAATATTATATTAATTATTATTATTATAAAAATACTAAAATCGCGATTAAAAATTGGGGGGGTGGTGGAAGGAGGGTGAAACGTATATTACGACCTACCTACCAAATATACAAAAAAAAAATCATTAAATCGGTCGAGCCGTTTCTGAGGAGTGCGGCCACAAACATCGTGACACGAGATTTTAATATATTAGACTAGCGACTCACCCTCGCTTCGCTTCGGGTTCGTCCCTAGATAAAAACAAATCTATCCCACAGGAACTGTACATTTTTCCGGGATGATATATAGCCTATAGCCTTCCTCAGTTAACGGGCTATCTAATGCAAAAAGAATTTTTCAAATCGGACAGTAGTTCCTGAGATTAGCGCGTTCAACCAAACAAACAAACAAACAAACAAACTCTTTAGCTTTATAATATTAGTATAGATTTCATAATTTATATTTTAATTTATTCATTAGCAAAATAGTCTAGCGGACAATGCATTAGTTTTATGTTCACATTCATAAAGGTTCTTTATATGTCATTGATATTGCTAAGAACTAGCGATCCTCCCTGACTTTGTTCAGATTCTAAAAACATTCTACATCAGTCTTTTCTGTGACCACGATTGCTGTAAAGCATTCGAAACGTCGGGAACCAAAAATCAATATAAATCCCCGAAATAATCCGAAAAGATAGTTTCCAAACCTAACCCAAATCGGTTAAGCCGTTTCTAAGATTAGCGCGCACAAGCGCATAGACAAACAGACAAAAATTCTAAAAATTATTGTTTTGGGTTCTATTGCGTTAATAAAGACTGGGGGTCTTATATTTGTTTTTCTCATTTGGTGGTTGTTGAGAGATATGACAAAACACAAATAAAAGTCTATGTACGTCACGAATTAAATTGTAATAAAAAGTCAACACACACGTAAAAACAGTACAGAAGGAATAACTTAGGGAGATACACAATATACAAAGAGTTACAGCACAAACGCAAGAAGTCCACATACAAAAATTTACGAAAAACGATTAAATTATATAAAACAAGTAATTAGCGTCAGATAGTAAAGCATCGACTGTTTGCTTACTAAAAATCGCAAGTGGCCGGTAGGAGACAAACAAATTCCGATCTGCCGTATACTACGGGTTTCGCGCGGCTATGCTTGTGATTTATTGGAAAGTGAAGAAATATTAATTAATAAATATAAATAATGATGTATACGTGTTGTATGTATGTATATATGTAGGTGTATAATATAAATACAAAAATTAAATATTTAATAAAATATAAATATTATTAAATGGGAAGTTTAATATATAAATATGATAAATTAAATATATTATGTTATAAGTCACCTACACTCAAATATCTTCCATGTACAGACAGCGATCACTTACAATTTTATTATATGTGTACTTATCCAATAGGCGCAGTATAGTTTTTGGTGCCGTGATCTTAAATAATACGAATGATTTATTTTAATTTTTGTAAGTCTATCTAAAGCACCTGCTGGCGTTAGATGAAATAAGAAAGTTTTTGTTCTATGAGTAAGAGTACTGAAGACTGACACATTCATTTTCTTTTCTTCGTCCTCCTAATGTCACCTTCTTTTGTTGGAAAGTGATAATTATGGGAGTAAACTTTGCTGTTAATTATAAATCGATTAAGATCGAATAGATCTTAGTTCTTTTTTTAATGAATAGTTATTCAGCTGCAGCACTGCTGGGCACGGGCCTCCCTTCAATACGAGAGGGATCAGGCCATAGTCCACCACGCTGACCAAGTGCTGGCGGACTTAACATGGCAAAAACTTGCTAAGTTCTCTCAGACATACAAGTTTCCTCATGACGCGAAGTTTTCCTTCACCGTAAGGCAAATAGCTGTCATATTGAGTGACTGGCACGTGAGATTATCATAGGTATGAAACCCGGGATTCGAACCCGTTTCACTTAGTTTTCCAAGCAAGCGTGTTACCACTTGGTTACTATTGCCTTCTCACTTGGGTAGTCCCATATAAATGTCAAAAGAAATTCGCTTCTAAGGGTGAAATGATTTAATTTTAAATGATTTCAAAGACGGTGTATTATTTTTTTATTAAAAAGCATTAAAAAAAACCAACTGGTAAAAACCACTGGAGGACATCCACATTCCACCAGAGACCTTCCAAATCTCAAACAGCCAGAATTATTTAATTTTGATATATTTAAATTCATTTCTTTCTTTATAATTTGATGATACAAGTGTTTTTTATTTGTTTTCATTACGTAGATACTCGTATATCTACAGATTAATATGTGCATCTTTTGATAATTTTGTTTTGTTTTGAAATGTTTTAAGGGTTAGTATAGATTTCTCAGAGATAAGATATTTTTCTGCAGTAAAAAGTATTCTATATGTTGACCCGGATACCGGATACAGTTTGATGGTGCAGTTGTTTTCTCGTGATGCGTTCCCATTCAGAAGACAGACTGACAAAAATTCTAAGAACTGGAGATTCGACCTCTGTATCGATAATAATTACTATTTCAATAAGAGTTTCCAAAGAATTTTTAGTGTACAGATTCGACTCAGAATTTTATTATATGCATAGATTTTGTACTTTCTGAAAAAAAAAAACATCAAAGTAATACAAAAAATTCGGTATCGTCCAGCAGTCCAGGCAGGCTTGAAGCGAAGAGACCTGGTGGCAGGCCACCTTGATGGACCTCCGGATATGTACCACGTAGGTTGCTCCTGGTACTTCTTTAATAGAATAGTGCATCATGAGAGCAACCCTTGGTTATTGTGGCCTCGACCGGCAGCTGTTGGGGCGTGGTGGTTGAGTTCGTAAGCGATTCTGCGAGGCCCCATTAAGACGGAGTTCTGTTGGGTTTTAATGGGTATTATTCATTCATTATTCATATTAAATAAATAAATAAATATAATTGGACATTACCACAAAGCACCATTCAGTTCCACGGTAAGCTACGAGGCCTGTGTTATGACTTATGGATACCAGATAGTTGATACACTACACATATATAACTTTAAATACATACATATTATAAATATAAACACCCATGACTGGGGTACAAACATTCGTGCTCATCACACAAATGAATTACATCCCCCCAGCGGGACTCGAACTCGCAACCACTGGCACAGCAAGTAGGATCACTACAAACTAAGCCAAACGTGTCGTCGGTATCACTGGGTTTTCCAGCTAGTGACCTATCGTACAGGTGGTATGAGCTCCAATCATTTCCCATCGATAAAAAAATGTATAAACTATTTATTAATTTATACATGTAGATAGATCTAACACTTTCTTAGATTTACGCGAATATTTGACATTTAAAATAAAACTATCTTTTCGGATTATTTCGCGGATTTATTTTGATTTTTGGTTCCCGACGTTTCGATTGCTTTACACCAATCATGGTCACGAGAGAAACTGAGGCTTTAGACATCTCAAAGGCGTTATATACTTGTTATAGACGATGCCTACCCACAATTTTATTTTATTAGATAGATCTACCCAAAACACACACAATAATTAATATGCACGTCCAATTTTGTGCCATAAAGCCGAATTTCTAATATAAAAAAAAATAACAAATTAGAATTCTCTGAATAGCTGTAAATTACTCTGTGTCATTTATTCAAGTGTACATTAAATTATGACATAATTATTTGTATAGAAATATGGTTCTATACAAATATAATAAATATGTAGACTATTGTGAATATAACATGTTATTATAAATAATAATTATACTAGCGACTCAACCTCGTTTCGCTCGGGTTCATCCTTAGACAAAAATAAATCTATCCCACGGGAACCGTACATTTTTCCGGGATGATATATAGCCTATAGCCTTCCTCGGTTAACGGGCTATCTAATGTAAAAAGGATTTTTCAAATCGGATTAGTAGTTCCTGAGATTAGCGCGTTCAAACAGACAAACAAACAAACAAACTCTTCAGCTTTATAATATTAGCACAGTCTATAAAACAATACAGTCATCCAACGAAGCCGTCTAGACAGGGCAATCGTGCGGGGTGTGAGGGGTGAGACGCGGGTAGGCGAGCCCGAGCTGCATACATTTCTGCCGCCCGAATTAGTTAGTAGCTCGGGACACGACTTTAAGGGCTGTCGCATGTTTGTTGAATAAGTGTTTACATAGAAATCCGCGGATGTGTTTAATAATGGCGCGGATTCTCGGGGTGTTGATTACGAAAATGACATCCATTTTCAAATCCAAGATCGCCGACATCTTTTTTTTTCAACAATAACATGGGCATCATTTTCGCGGTTTTTTGGGGTGCTGATTACGAAAATGACATCCACTTTCGAATCTAAGATGGCGCACATTTGTTTTTTTTCTCAATAATGACATGGGTGTTATTATCGAGGTTTCTCAGGGTGCTGATTACGAAAATAACACCCATTTTCAAATCCAAGATGGCGGACATCCGATTTTTTCTCAATAATGATATGGGTATCATTTTCGAGGTTTCTTAGGGTGCTGATTAAGAAAATTACATCCATTTTTAAAATCCAAGATGGTGGACATCCGTTTTGTTCTAAATAATGACATGGATGTCATTTTCGAGGTTTCTCAGGATGCTGATTAAGAAAATGACATCCATTTTCAAATCCAAGATGGCCGACATTTTTTTTTTCACAATGACATGGGCGTCATTTTCGCGGTTCCTTGGCGTGCTGATTACGAAAATGGCATCCATTTTCAAATCCAAGATGGCGGACATCTGTTTTTTCAAAAATTCTATCGGTGTCATTTGCAAGGTTGATTACGAAAACGACATACATTTTCAATCCTAAGATAGCGGACATTAATTTGCTAGTAAAATGATATGGGTGTTGGAATCTAAGCTTATAGTTATATTTTTTTATTATTTCATTTACGAGTATAAGACTATATTATATCAAGCAAATAGAAATTTCAAATCCAGTAAATCTAGAATCCGAAAATATTGTCCGTTGCCCATTTATAATTGGTGATTTGGAAATTTATTAATTATATTATATTATATAAAACTAACTTTGCTAAAAAAATAAAAATAATGATAAATATATAAAACTAAATCCAATTTATCTTATGTAATATAATTTGCTAGATTTAATTTATTTTTATGATAGCTAAATTTATTTCATTCTAATTATCTAGTTATTCATTAAATTAATTATAATGTTACATAAAAATTATTAAACTAATCAAATCAAATACTTGTTAAACCAATTGTATATTTTATTTTTATACGAAACATTGTAAAACTCTATTTGAATTTGCCTCCGCGAAATGCCTTTTTGTATTCATTGCTATGAAGAACTTCGATAAATAATATTATTATATTTTAATTAAATTATAAAGCAAACTGTGACAACCCTGCGTACTGCGGAGTACGCCACGCGGTGTCGGCTTTTACTCAAACATCAAAGGCGTTAGCTCACTGTTATGTTTTTATACACTGTGATATTAGTATAGACTTTAGAATTTTAACTTATACCTAATAGCCATAACACCATACGACGTTTTTAGTACTAATCGATCTCAGTACATTAACTATTTTTTAAAGACTCAGATATATATGTATGTATTCAGCCCTTTTTAACGTCCCACTGCTGGGCACGGGCCTCCCTTCAATACGAGGGGGATCAGGCCATAGTCCACCACGCCGGCCAAGTGCGGGCGGACTGAACATGTCTGCAGACAACTTGCTTGGTTCTCTCGGATATGCAAGTTTTCTCACGATGTTTTAGGTTACTGTAAGAATCATTTCGGAAATGATTTATACATAAAAAATCAGAAATGCGAGTCCCGGGATTTGAAACCGTTTCACTAGGTTTCCCAAGCAAACACGTCACTACTGGGCTACCACTGCCTGGAAATAGATATAAATAAATAAATATGTTGGAACATTAACACACAGCACCATCTAGTTCCATGGTAAGCTACGAAGCTTGTGTTATGGATACCAGATAGTTGATACACTACATATATAACTTTAAATACATACATATTATAAATATAAACACCCATGACTGGGGTACAAACATTCGTGCTCATCACACAAATGAATGCCCCCAGCGGGACTCGAACCCGCGACCGCTGGTACAGCAAGTAGGGTCACTACAAACTGAGCCAAAATATGTACGTTGATTTAAGAATTTGGGAACAGGGAAGGGTTAATTTCCGAAGCGGCTGGACCGATTTTGATGGGACTTTCACTGGCAGATAGCTGATATTATAAGGAGTAACTTAGGCTACTTTTATTTTAGAAAAAAAAAATTAGGGATCCGCGCACAATCATTTAAACTCATGAAATTGTAAACAATATCCGCGTACCTAACGAGCGAAGCGAGGGTAAACCGCTTGTTTAAAATATATTGAAATTATTGAAAAAAAACAATATGCACGTAAATTGAATACTTCTTTTTTGAAATCGGTCAAAAATAAGTTTTAAAGCAATTATTATAAAGTCAATATGAGCCTCATAAGAAATATTCATATGACGATATTTGCTGTGAAGCCAGATGTTAGCAAATAAAATGTTGTGTTATATAAGTTATTGACCGAAAACAAGACACAATTATTTCAATAACAGACTTTTTCATACATTCATATATAAAAATGTAAATGTCTGTTTGTTCAAAACAGCATTGAAACTTTAACATCTATACATATCATAAAATTGTAACTAATCGCTGTCTGATGGAAGATATTTGAGAAAAACTATAATTCGGGGTCGTTATTAACACAATAGAACCCAAAACAATGATTTTTAGAATTCTTGTTTGTCTGTCTATGCGTTTGTGTTAATCTCAGGAACGGCTAAACCGATTTGTAGTAACATTTTTTTTTATAATCTTTATTGCTTTACCAAACTTCGCCAATATAACTCCGATAGTCTCCGAGTAAAATGTGTATACAGACAGATGGACAGACGAACATCAACAAATTATAAGAGTTCCATTTAGATTTCTGTTGAATCCTAAAAATAACTGACATAATATCAGGATATTTTCGACCGAACATTTACGAAATGCTTCTAAACTTAATCTATTTTTCCGAAATATGTAACCATTCAGTGCCATATTTTCTTCCACACGGGAAGACAGTTCATTTTTGTCCCTTTTTAACGTCTTACTGCTGGGCACGGGCCTCTTATTGACCAGTGTGTTGGACTATGGTCCACTACACTGGTCAAGTGCGGGTGGACTGAGCATGTCTTTCGAGAGCTTACTAAGTTCTCTCAGACATGCAGGTTTCCTCACGATGTTTTCTTTCACCGTAAGGCAAGTAGTAATCATGTTGGAAATGATTCGCACATGAAAATATCAGCGGTACGAACGAGACTCAGGATTTGAACTCGCTTCACTCGGTTTCCCAAGCGAGCATGTAACCTACTGGGCTACCACAGCCTTCAAGCTTCTTCCCATATTATAGTACAATTATATAGTACTTCGCTCACGCTAAAACTCATTCCCCATTTTACCCGCTTATGGGATGAAAAATGCTATAATACGTATTTATTTAATTGTATTGAATATTTATAAAAGTATTGAATATAAGAATAAATGCAAGAACAAGAACTTACAAGTTTATTAAAGAATATTCGGTATTCGGCATATTATGGCTGAATATTATATTTGTTGCAGTCTAATTTTAACTATCGAGGAGTTTCATCATCTATCTCAGCTGTTGAAGAGTTTCAAGCATTTAAATAAAACTATCTTTTCGGATTTTTTCGCGGATTTATTTTGATTTTTGGTTCCCGACGTTTCGATTGCTTTACAGCAATCATGGTCACGGGAGAGACCGAGTCCCGTTCAGTCTCTCCCGTGACCATGATTGCTGTAAAGCAATCGAAACGTCGGGAACCAAAAATCAAAATAAATCCGCGAAAAAATCCGAAAAGATAGTTTTATTTAAATGTCAAACATTCGCGTAAATCTAAGAAAGTATTGAGTTTCAAGCAATTCTGATCGAAAATATTTTTTGGGTTTTATTATAACGTGGAAATGAGATAATCTCCCGCGGTAAAACTCTCAGCCACTCATTCACTCTCCAGCCCTCCCAAATGTCTTTACACAAAAAATCACGCCAATCAGTCAATCCGTTTCGACGTAAAATAAGGACAAAGAAAGAAACAAACAAACAAACCAACAGACAAATAAACAAACTCTGTCTATATATAATATTAGCATAGATTTTAAAAGAAACTATAATTTCGGATTTTTTGCGTATTTATTTTAATTTTTAGGGTTCCGTACTCAAAGGGTAAAACGGGACCCTATTACTAAGACTCCGCTGTCCGTCCGTCTATGTGTCTGTCTGTCTGTCCGTCTGTCATCAGGCTGTATCTCATGAACCGTGATAGTTAGACAGTTGAAATTTTCACAGATGATGTATTTCTGTTGCCGCTATAACAACAAATACTAAAAAACAGAATAAAATAAATATTTAGGGGGTTCCCATACAACAAACGTGATTTTTTTGCTCGTTTTTACTCGATATTGATAACGGCAACAGGTAGACGCTTGAAGCATTCACGGAATATTTAGTTTATATATTCACTTTAAAAATAAATAATTAAATTAAAATAAAACCAATTTTTAGGGGGGGCTCCTATACAACATGATTTTTTTGCCGTTTTTGTAGATAATGGTAGGAAACCCTTCGCGCTCGAGTCCGATTCGCACTTGGCCGGTTTTTTTGAGTTCCCGACGCCACTTTTGGAATTCTTTAGAGCGATAAATTCGCGAAAAAAATCCGAAAAGATAGTTTTATTTATAAGTAAAACAGCTGTATACCACATGTTTATAGAATCAATTGCATTTAATATGCAGTCCTTTGTTCATTGTTTGTTTTTTTCAAGTATAAAATACCTACTGATATTTTCTAAAGCACATTACAGTGCAAATAGAGTGCAAGATGAAGTACTTAGCAATAATCCTGTCATTGGTAAGAAATATTGTCACCTTAAAAATTAATAAATTAAAATATACTAGTGACTTACCCTCGCTTCGCTTGGGTGCGTCCCTAGGTACGATTAAAATAGATTTCTAAGAACGAGTCGATAGTACCAGTTATTGGGTTTTCCCGTGGGAATAAAAGATTTTCCTGTAGCAAAAGGTATCCTAAATGTTGACCCGAGTAATAAGTTATCACTATATAAAATTTAGTTAAAATCGGTTCAGTACTTTTTTCGTGAAACGCGCACATCGATGTCGCTAAGTTACTGTTTTATTATATGTATAGATAAAAATAAAGTACCGACGACCTAATACGATTAAGACCCTTAAAATCTTTATATGTTATCGGCCAAACTCAATTTCAGGCCAAACTAATGTGTCTTTTTTATATTGGGAAATTTTACGCATACCACCTGTAGACAATACAGGTGGTCATGTGGGACTCACCGTCTAGGAAAGCCAGTACTATCCACTAAAACCCAACAAAACCGACTTAATGGGGTGTCGCAGGATCGCTTACGCACTCAACCACGACGCCCCGACGGCAGGTCTGCCGAAGCAGACCACAACAACCATGGGGTTGCTCCACAGTCCACTCTGCTATCACAGAAGTGCCAGGAGCAACTGGCATGATACACCACCCACCGAAGTGGGCCACCTCCCTACGCGTTCCTGGCTTCTCACTCAGCTAAAGTGCTGAACGCTAATGGAGCCACTACGACAAAGTGAATGCACGTTGGGGGGGGGGGGGGGGGCTAATTAGTCCTAGGCCAAACCAACTCATCCTTAGTGTGTGAGGATATACTAGTTTAGCCCCGAATCTATCTAGTTTGTCCTTAATTCTTTAGGCTTAACTAATTTAAAAAAGGCAGTGGTAGCCCAGTATTAACGCGCTCGTTTGGGAATCCGAGTGAAGCGGGTTCAAATCCCGGGTCTCGCACCTCTGATATTTTCATGTGCGAATCATTTCTAACATGATTACCACTTGCCTTACGGTGAAGGAAAACATCGTGAGGAAACCTGCATGTCTGAGAGAACCTAGCAAGTTTTCGAAAGACATGTGAAGTTCACCAATCCGCACTTGGCCAGCGTGGTGGACTATGGCCTGATCCCCCTCGTATTGAAGGGAGGCCCGTGCCCAGCAGTGGGACGTTAAAAAGGGCTGAATAGGTAACTAATTTGGCCTTCGGGTTTGGCCGATAACACATATAAATAGGCGAAGACAAATCAATATAGTTCACAAAACCTTTTTCTTCACTTTCAACTGATTTTCTTTTTTTTTTATGTTTAGTAGCCATTGACGAACTTTAGTATTATCTATACTAATATTATAAAGAGGTAAAGTTTGTTAGTTTGTGAGGTTGTAGGGGGTAATCTCTGGATCTACTGAACCGATTTAGATGAAATTTGGTAAGATGATAGTTTGAGACCCTGGGAAGGACATAGGATACTTTTTATCCCGAAAATCATGCCTTATGGGAGTGAAAATGAGGATGAAAGTTTGTACGGAGAAGCGTGGGTGAGTCGCTAGTTATAAACAATGTTTCCTCATATTTTCAATACTGATGAATTATCCAATTGTTTTTTCTTTTTTGAAAAATTGAAAAGAATGGTCTTACTTCGATCAATGGTTAAATATGTAGTCGAAGATACTCATATATAAAATTGTTTCAGTGTCTGTTGGCAGTCCATGCTACGCCAAGTAAGTATAAAAGCTCATATTTCTAATTTATTTTTTTCTCCTCTGTTTGTCAAACGATTATTTTGTTTAGTAACTTTAATTGACGAACTTCAGTGTGATAATTTTTTTTTCTAAACAGTGTTTTTTTTTTTTAAGTAGGTTTCATTATTCCTATCCAAATCAAGTACTGACAAGTAAAAGTAAAACAAAAATATTCAAAATATGGTTTTTCTTAATATATTTTTGTGCCTTGTAATTTAAGATACATATATCGTACTCATCATACCAAATTTGATCAAAATCTGTTCAACAGTTTCCTCATGATACGTTCCCAGACAGACACACGAAAATTCTAAAAACTATAGATTCGTCCTCGGTATCGATAATAATGGCTATTTTAATAAGATTTTCCAAAAAATATTTAATGTACATATTCGAGTGAGTAAGAATTTTATTATATGTATAGATTTTTTTTTGTTCGTTTTGTTTTGTATATCAAGCAGCGAGAGTGAGTTACTAACGTTACTATATATATATATAATACTAATTAGAAATATAAAGCTAATGACAAGTGACGTCCATACTTTCATCAGTAATCATATATAATAATATAAAATTTTATTTTTGCAGCTTTCTATCCGCCTACTGGATGTACTGGACGTAAGTATTATTAATAACAGAAACAGGATTTGCAGCCGAAACAGAAACCGAAACTTCGGCCTCGGTTTTAATTTCGGTCGAAACCGAAACCGAAACTTATTTAGACATAATATCTATAATTTTTATTTATGCTACAATATAATGTATGTATACTTTACATCTTATATAGTTAACAAGTACATGTTATATATATATATATATATATATATATATATATATATATATATGTATATACATATATACATAAATATATACATATCGATATATGTATGTATATATATATATATATTAGAAATATAAAGCTAATGACAAGTGACGTCCATACTTTCATCAGTAATCATATTAATAATATAAATTTTTTTTTTTTTTTGCAGATCCCTGTCCGCCTACTGGAGGTAAGTCTTACTAAGTATTATTAATAACCGAAACAGGATTTGCAGCCGAAACGGAAACCGAAACTTCGGCCTCGGTTTTAATTTCGGTCGAAACCGAAACCGAAACTTATTTAGACATAATATCTATAATTTTTATTTATGCTACAATATAATGTATGTATACTTTACATCCTATATAGTTAACAAGTACATGTTATATATATATATATATATATATATATACGTAAATATATACATATCGATATATGTATGTATATATATATATATATATATATATATATATATATATATATATATATATATTAGAAATATAAAGCTAATGACAAGTGACGTCCATACTTTCATCAGTAATCATATTAATAATATAAAATTTTATTTTTGCAGATTCCTGTCCGCCTACTAGAGGTAAGTCTTACTAAGTATTATTAATAACCGAAACAGGATTCGCAGCCGAAACGGAAACCGAAACTTCGGCCTCGGTTTTAATTTCGGTCGAAACCGAAACCGAAACCGAAACCGAAACCGAAACTTATTTAGACATAATATCTATAATTTTTATTTATGCTACAATATAATGTATGTATACTTTACATCTTATAGCGTTATCAACTGAGTAGCGACTAATATAATTCCCTCAAAACACGGCTCACAAATATACAAACACACAAATCCGAACGAAGCGTGAAAATGTACGTACCAAACTTAACTGACATCGAAACTGATATTACGGCCGAACCGAGATTTTTTGACCGAAACCGAAACGGAAACCGAATTATTGGTATTATAGTATTGAAATATTAGTAGAAATTAGTATGTATTTTTTGTCATTTTGTAGGATGTGATACATGTGGTGGAGTAGCTTCTGGAGGAAATTCAGTATATCCAACAGGTGCAGGTGATAGTGTAACATCAAATGCCGAAGCAAATAGTAAAGGGTCAAATGCAGGTTCAGCAATTGGAGGACTTATTAATGCAGGAGTTGGCCAAGTCAACCTCGCACAGCAATAATAATCATAAATAATTATTTAATATTAAAATTTATTTTAATATTAAATAATTATTTTCCTCGGGGGAGCCTGTAACCCCTAAAGGACGCGTCCCCAGGTGGCGGATAGGGGAAAACTCGTCGGCGCTTCAGTAGAAACGCCGGAGGGTAAGAGGGAAATAAAATACCTCTCGTGGACCAACAGGCACCCCCTCCGTCGAGCCGCTCGGACGTATTCTGATACCGGGTCGATGGAGGACAGCGGCGTCAGGCAGGACGTCGTGTAGAGGATGGCGGCGGAAGAGCAAAAGCCAACGGTGGCATCCTAAGCCCCAGTTAGCAAGAGGGGTTACTGTCTTGGCGTCAGGTGGCAACCGGCCGTAAAACCACAGCCAATCTACATTCTCCTAATCATGAAATACAACAATGATAAGAAACGGTCTAATACTAGGGCGTCCCCCGGAAGCGACGCACACGGCAAGATGCGAGAAAATGCGATTAATACTAGGGCGTGCCCCCAAAGCGACGAGAAGAACCATGCAGCCCACATGCCAAAAGTCCGCATAGGAAGTTGGAATGTGGGTTCCATGACGGGACGCAGCTTAGAACTAAGCGAAGTGCTGCTCAGAAGACGCATCAGCATCTGCTGTATTCAGGAGACGAAATGGAAGGGGTCTAAAGCGCGCAGTATTGGTAACGGCTACAAGTTCATTTACAACGGCACGAAGACAAATCAGAACGGCGTCGGCATAGTAGTAGACAAAACTTTCCAGAACCGTATAGTAGACGTGAATAGAGTCAGTGATCGAATTATGGCAATTAAATTTGCACTTGATAACCAACCATGCATGAATGTAATATCAGCGTATGCTCCACAAATAGGGCTGCCACAAGCAGAAAAGCAAGCTTTCTGGGACGATCTTCACGAGCTGACTCAATCTATACCAACATCGGAATCAAAATACATCGGAGCAGATTTCAATGGGCACGTGGGACAAATTACGCACGACTTCTTCAGGGAAATTCACGGTAACCAGGGATACGGAGATAAAAACTCCCAGGGTGATGATATCTTAAATTTCGCGTACACATTTAACATGGCAATAGTCAATACCTTCTTCACCAAACCAAAAGAACATCTAATAACATATAAGAGTGGAGACAATTGCACACAGGTGGATTACATCCTAGCGGACAGGAAACTACTAAAGTCCTTTAAAACCTGGTGAACCGCTGACATCTCAACATCGACTCCTAGTTGCGGATTTCATAGCACAAACACCAATTAAAATCAAAACGGCAAGAGTTTCCAAAATACGTTGGTATAAACTAGATCAAGAAGAAGGTGAAAAATTATGTTCAGACTTGAAAGAGCACATTTACGAGATCCAACCAGACAAAGACGCAAACGCAATGTGGAATGAGTTTCACGAGCGCAGCATCCAGAAAGCCACAATTTACCTAGGCATCTCAAATGGACTCCCAAGGGAGAACAAAGATCCAATAATATGGGACCCGGAGGTCCGAGAAAAGATCAGATCCAAGAAAACCCTTTTCAAAACCTGGCAAAGTACAAAGAGCGATGACGACAGAAAAACATACCTAGACGCAAAGAGGGAAACCAAGCGCACAGTGGCGCAGATCAGAGCCAGAAACAGGGAGGATTTTCACGCTAAACTAGAGAATGCTACCAATGATAAACAGCTGTTTAAAATTGCTAAACAAAGACATCGAGATGCACAAGATATTAAGGCAGTAAAGTACATCAAAGATCTGCAAGGAAACCTCTTAACATCTGACAGGGAAATAAATGATAGATGGAGAGAATACTACGCTAAATTACTAAACGAGACATACCCCTGCGAACCAATAATGGAGCTACCATCAGTGAAAGGTCCATGGCCTGTCATTACGCCGGAAGAAGTCAAATTAGCGTTAAGCCAAATGGCTAACAATAAGGCAACCGGCCCTGATGATCTGCCGGCGGAGCTGTGGAAGAAACTGGGAGATGCTGGAGTGTACTTTTTAACCACGCTGTTCAACAAACTACCATCAGATGGCATCCCTCAGTCATGGAAAAAAAGCTTCTTGGTCCCATTCTATAAAAACAAAGGCGATATTCGACTCTGCGGGAACTATCGAGCCATAAAACTAATACCACATAGCCTCAAAATATGGGAACGAGTGATGAACCGGAGGCTACGCCAGATAACGAGCGTTACAGAAAACCAGTGTGGGTTTGTAACAGGAAAGTCAACTACGGATGCAATTCACACCATCCGCATCCTAATGGAAACCCACAGAGATGATAAGAAAGACCTCCACATGGTTTTTATAGACCTAGAAAAAGCTTTTGACCGCATCCCAAGACCACTGATTTGGCAGGCGTTACGAGCGAAGATGGTACCCGAATGTTATGTGCAAATAGTGGCTGACATGTATGACAACGTTTCCACAAAAGTACGGTGCCCAGCAGGAGTCGGTAAGGAATTTGGCGTTGAGGTGGGACTCCACCAGGGATCAGCTATGAGCCCGCTATTGTTCAACCTTGTCATGGACTACCTTACATCTGAGATACAGCAACCCACACCATGGAGTATACTTTATGCGGACGATGTAGTCCTCATCGACAAAGACCCGATAGCACTCAAAAAGACGCTGGAAAAATGGAGATCAACCTTAGAAAGAGCCGGACTAAAGCTCAGTAGAGAGAAGACCGAGTACATGCACTGTAAATTTTCAGATAGCAACACCCAACATACCATGTACCTGCAGAATATGGCGCTCAAAACTGTCGAGAGTTTTAAGTACTTAGGCAGTATGTTGGCAAATGACGGCAGTATCGACGCAGACGTCGCGCATCGAAGAAACGCTGGATGGCTTAAGTGGAGAGAGCTAACAGGAGTGCTTTGTGATCCAAGAATGCCAATACGCGTCAAAGGCAAAGTGTACAAAACCGCAATAAGACCCGCAATGACATACGGTGCGGAGTGCTGGCCACTCAAGAAACAACAATCGGACAAACTACACGTCGCCGAAATGAGAATGCTAAGGTGGTCTGCCGGAGTCACCCTTTTGGACAAAGTGGACAGATTTGGACAGATAACAAATACACAGCGCCCTCTGTCCAAAACTTTTCATTAATCTTCCCCATTAATAAGTAATTCAACTTTTTATTATCCTTATATTTATTATGAATTAAATTATTACAATCTTATATTTTTATTATGTTAATTTTAAATTATTTTTTATTTAATTTAATTTTTTTAAAGTTTTATTATTTTCACTTAATTATATGACACATATTGTTAAAGTTTTTTTTTTTATAATGACGTTATGTTTATATTATTTTAAAAAAGTGCATTTATCTCTAACTTTGTATATGTAATAACAAATGAATTAATGTAACTTTTGTTGGTTATTCTAATAAAATAAATAAATCATAATTCTAAGGACTGATCTGATAACGCACAGAAATCAAAATAATAAACATCTTATATACTAGAAATAACAAAAAAAATGTTCTTATTATTAAAACCATATCAAATTTTTCTTACATAATTCTAAATATATTTTATTTGGTACTAGAGTCTTCCCTAATTTTTATTGAAGTAAAATTTGTTTAGGCGTGACTGAGGGGTAAGTCGATATATTGGGAAAATGAGTGTCGCCGAGGTGTGAGTCAAATGTATTATTAATAATTTTAAAAATAATAAATAAATATATTGGGACATTAATACACAGCACCATTTAGTTCCATGGTAAGCTACGGGGCCTGTGTTATGGATACCTGATAGTTGATACACTACACATATATAACTTTAAATACATACATATTATAAATATAAACATCCATGACTGGAGTACAAACATTCGTGCTTATCACACAAACGAATGCCCCCAGCGGGACTCGAACCCGCGACCGCTGGCACAGCAAGTAGGCTCACTACAAACTGCGCCAAACGTGTCGTCAAATATATTATATTTATATTTTTATAATAATTATTATATATAAAATTATATATTTATTATTAATAATGCTATAATAATTATTACTTTTAAAAATAAATATTTATTACTGTGAGATGAATGTGCATAAATGAAATAAATGCTGTTATGACTAATTGTTGCCATGGTAACCGTTGTTATTGTCTGACAAACGATAAATAATATCAAATTTATATTCTTTCAGACAGACAGACAGACAGGCGGACGAACGGACGGACAGGCAGACAAACAAAAATTTTTAATTTTGTTTTGTTTGTTTTAAATTGTGTTTTTCTTATAAGCACCTATCGCCCTCTTTAACGTCCCACTGCTGGGGGTGGGCCTCCCTTCTATACGAGGGGGATCAGTCCATAGTCCATCACGCTGGCTAAGGGCAGGTTGGCGGACATCACATGTCTTTCAAAAACTTGCTAGGTTTTCCAGATATGCAAGTTTCCTCACGATCTTTTCTTTCACTGTAAGACAAGTGGTAATCATGTTGACATGCACACATAAATATCAGAGGTGCGAGACCCGGGATTTGAAGTCGCTACACTCGGTTTCCTAAGTGAGTAAAAAACATATAGGTATAAATAGAATTTACCATTCTATTTAAAAAAAAAACTATGTATTTTCCAAATTTTTTTATTGAATGAATTGATTTTTTTTATTGAATTAATTAAATTTTTTATTGCTCGTCAATAACTACTAAACAAAAAAAAATAGTAATTTTAAGTAACCCATCGACACAAAAAAATCTAATAAGTAAAAAAAAAATTATACATCGGGGGACCGCTAATTCTTTATCATTATCAATCTTTTTCTAATTGTATTTTGGTTTTTATTTTATTTACTTAGTGGTCCACCGACGCGGCGACGCTCATCATCAAAATATTAACAGGTACTTTTAATGAAGTTAAAAGGCCAAGAGAGAAATATTATTTTTTTCTTTTTAGAGTTTTTTTTTTGTGTCGGGGGATATTTAAAATAATTTATTTATTTTTATTTTTTATTTAATTCTTTTTAAATTACTCGCGGACACTTAATTTTAACGGATAACTCTCATTGAGACTATTCTTATGAGCCCAAAGACGCTATATCTGCTGTAAGCTTCTGAGGAATTGAGCATCCTGCAGACTACTTGATGCTGCAGCATCAGCTCAAGGTTAGCATGTCTTGGAAATATCACTGAAGCAACAGTACACCAAATTTCAAATCAATCGAATCTGTGATAGTTATTAAGACCCTTTTGTCAAGTAGGAAATGAACACCAAACGCCTGAACAGATCTTCATTAGTTATAGCTAAAAACTATCTCGATCACGTCAGCTTTCAAACAAAAAAACCCCGCATCAAAATCGATCCATTCGTTTAGAAGCTACGATGCCATAGATAGACACAGATAAACAGATATACATGTCAAACTTATAACACCCCTCATTTGCGTCGGGGGTTAAAAAAGAAAATCGTTTGAAAAACAGAGGAGAAAAAGATACTGGACTGTTTTGTCTTTGTCTATTTATATATGGATTCCCACGGGAATCGTACATTTTTCCGGGATGATATATAGCCTATAGCCTTCCTCAGTTAACGGGCTATCTAATGCAAAAAGAATTTTTCAAATCGGATTAGTAGTTCCTGAGATTAGCGCGTTCAACCAAACAAACTAACAAACAAACAAACAATCAATCAAACAAACTCTTCAGCTTTATAATATTAGTATAGATTTGCAATTTATTATGACTAGAAATTGTTTTTTTTTTCTTTCAATTAATTAGTGGAATTTCAGCATCTTTCATTCAAACGTCATTTCAAACGCGAGAACATAACGGATTTCGAACTGATAAATCATAAAAAGATAAATATTGAAAAAATAACGTGTGTGTATACGTTATGTACGTACGTAAGAAGTTATACATCTTTGGCGTAACAGAACAAAAATAGCCAAAGATTTCATATCGTATGTCACAACTGTCTGTTTGTAAAAACAATGCAGCTAACTTTATCATGTCGCTTTTTGGCTGTCGGTGTGCGCGTGCGTTGTAAAAATTTTACACTCATATTATTTTCCAAACGTACCAAAAGAAGTATAACTTCAAAAATATTTTTTGCTCACATATTTAAAACATTTCTAAACATTAATGAATTAAAATTAAAAACAATACATTCATTTAATCTATTATAATAATACTTTGGCAAATATGTATTTTAAACTAAAATTTTTAGTTTGAACAGCTTTGATTAAATTACGTAAATTTGGCTCGACGTTAGTATAAAAGAACACACATTCGATATTCGTTACTTCTATTTCTACTACACTATCAACATGAAGGTTCTACTCCTAGCTTCTTTGGCACTTGTGGTGAGATACTTTTGATATTTTCATACAAATATACCACCTATAACCTTTAAACCTTAAACCTTTGAGATGTCTAAAACCTCAGTCTCTCCCGTGACCATGATTGCTGTAAAGCATTCGAAACGTTATCTATTATATTCTCTACTACCGACTTACCCTCGTTTCGCTCGGGTGTGTCCCTAAGTAGGTTTTAATTTTTTTGAGCGGAACCCTAATTCTTTTTCTAAAATAAAAGTAGCCTAAGTTACTCCTTATAATATCAGCTATCTGCCAGTGAAAGTCCCGTCAAAAGTTGGTCCAACCGTTTCGGAGATTAGCCGGAACCAACAGACAGACAGACAAAAAAATGTGTTTTTCTTATAAGTACCGTATATAATTCCATATTTAATATAAAGCTGTTATTTTGACATTACATACAGACACTTCAATTTTATTTATCTGTATAGATTATATAAATCTTTAGCTATTTTTGTTCTGTTACGCCAAAGAAGTATAACTTCTTACGTCCGTACATAAGTGCACAAACGTTTCTTTTTAAATTTTATTTTAATAAAAATATTTTAATTTCCCATTTTAGTATTATTATTAATTATTTGTTTTTTTTTATTATTATTCATTTATCTATTTTATTTTGCCATAAAGAGTTGAAACGATTCAAAGAATTTATAAGGAATTCCAACTCCAAAAAAGGTGTCTCTAACAAAAAAAAATTAACATTTTTACTTATAACTAGTTTTCACCCGTTTTGAATTTCAATTATAAATTTAGACGTTACGAAGCATGAAAAAGTGACAAACATACACTCACAACCTTTCATAATGCTATTTTAATGTAATTTATTCATGTTTTCTTGTTTTCACAGTGTTTGATGGCCGTCCAAGCCAGACCAGGTGAGTTATTGAAACTATAATAATTTTATATTGACACTAGCGACTCGCCCTCGCTTTGCTTCGGGTTGGTCCCTAGATAAAAACAAATCTATGCCACAGGAACCATACCTATATTTTTTCGGAATGATATGTAGCCTATAGCCTTCCTCAGTTAACGGGCTATCTAATGCAAAAAGAATTTTTCAAATCGGATAAGTAATTCCTGAGATTAGCGCATTCAACCAAACAAACAAACAAACTCTTCAGTATAGATTAGCAGTACCCGCGGCTTCGCCTGCGTTCAAACTTCCCATATAAACATCAGTTTTACAATGTATGGAAGTCTATCCGATTTGTTCACATTTATGATTACTGCTCCGCTCCCTTGGGTATTTAGATGATATATAGCCTATAGTCTTTCTCAAGAAATGGGCATTCTAATGAAAAAAGAATTTTTCTAATCGTATAAGTCATTTCCGAAATTTCCGCGTTCAAACAAACAAACAAACTCTGTCTCTTTATAATATTAGTATAGCTGTAAGTACTCTAATTTTATATTGATAGGGACTTGCTTCACTGGGATACTCTAGCCTTTTGTTATACATTTTTTTGCTAACAGTACCTTATACTACTCCAGGCTATAGTCTATCTGCGTATAACAAATTTTACCCAAATTCGTTCAGCCGTTTCAGAGTGAAAGCGTAACAAACATACGCTCACAAATTGTTATATTTATAATAATAGTATGATAATTTATAAAATATTATACAACTATGAGTATCTCGGGTCAACCATATACGAATATAGGCAGAAAAAAAAACATTTTGAACAATTTAAAACACTCCTGTACTGTACAACAGTAGCAAAAACACACTCAAAATAAAAACCACGATGAAATCCCAACAGACAGTTTCATTGAAAATATATTTTGAAATTATACATTCAGGTCTTGATAATGGCGGTGGTAGTGGCGCAGCTGCTGCCGCTGGTGCCGCTGGTGCCGCTGGTGGTGATAGTGCTGCTGCTGCCGCTGCTGCCGCTGGTACTGGTGGTTCTGGTACAGGTGCTGGTGGTAATGGTGCTGGCACTGGTGGTTCCGGTCTAACCGATGCCATAGGAAATGGTCAAAGTGTTGCCACTGACAAAGGAAGGGGACTCCTGGGACAAATAAACGTTGGTGCTGCCCTTGCAACTAGCCTCATCTCATAAAAAAAAATTCTTTAAAATAAATACTATTATTTACGCCATATTTCTTTTATCCTTTAAAGACTGATCAAGACGAAACGATAATTTGAAAAGCAAAAACATTCAATTTTACATGATATTTTATGTATTGTGTATCAGATATTTAGATTCAATTTAAAAATATTTTATTCAGCATTGAATTATTACAATTTTTTAATGAACGTATGTCACTTTTATTTTATTGAAGTGAAAACTTCTTTTTCTAACTTAGGCAATAGTGCCCATACTGGGCACTATGGGTAAAAAGCACTGAACTCGCGTTACCGTCACGCTCAGAAATGTAAACAATTATAATTAATTATTCTTTTTAATTTATTTATTTTATACTAGCGACTCACCCTCGCTTCGCTTGGGTTCGTCCCTAGGTACGTTTTAACGGTTATTGATTCCCATACAAAATAAACAGTTCAGAACTTTTTGATTTTCCAGCTGTTTATTTTTTTGTTTTCGCTAATTTTTTTTATATTTAAACCACCCCTGACACACCTCCAACAAAACAAAAAAGAATTATTCAAATCGGTCCAGCCGTTTTTGAGTTTTAGCGAGACTAACGGACAGCAATTGATTTAGATTATATAGATTAATACGTTGATAAAAATAATTTATAATAAAAAATACTTCCTAAAAAATATTTCTTAACAACCCAAAAAAGTTTTTTTTGTGTGTTGTTTATAAGTTTGTAAAGCTAAGAAGTTTTCACTTCTGAGTCCAGTCCTACGACTGACAGTTTTGTCCTGTTGGGACATACTAAAGGCGTACCACCTGTATACATACAGGTGGTTATGTGTGACCCACCGGCTAGAGAAGCCAGTACTACCCACTAAAACCCAACAAAACCTCCCCCGTCTTAATGGGGCGTCACAGGATCGCTTGCGCACTCAACCACGACTCCCCGACGGCAATAAACGTATATTTTATTTTATTTTTATTTATTACAGGGAAACAAACAGTATTATAGTACAGACAATTTACATTAAAAAAAAACACATTTACCAATTAAGTTTCTACAAATAAAAAATACATAATATTAGAAGAAAGAGTAGAAAGCATAAGACTAAATTAAACAAAAAGTTGACACATACGTATACACATGTAAGTATACTATAAACATAATTAAGTATTAAATATTATGAAAATTATTGGACTATGTTATTAATAAATTTCTTGAAATTTAGAACGGAACAGTTTATTATATCTATATGGTTAAAGTGAGTATTATAATCACGACATGACCTAAGTAAGAACAGATTAGAAGCAAGATTTGTTTTGGTAAAAGGTACATGGAATAGATCTTTTTTACGTGTGTGGAAGCTTGGACATCTAAAGTAAATATTACTCAAAAGATATGGAGAGTCGATAAGGTTGTTAAGTAATTTAAATAAAAATAATTGATCTTTCATTCTGCGACGATTCAATAGAGACTGAATAATAGGACACCTTTGTTGGAGGGAACGATTTCGAAAAGTCAAATGATTAATAAACTTACGCTGTACTATATCAATTGCATCGATACTGAATTTATATTGAGGGTTCCAAACTACTGAGCCATATTCTAAGATCGAGCGTACCAAAGTATTATACAATAAGATGATTGTAGAGATATTATATATATGACTAGCAACTCACCCTCGCTCCGCTCGGGTTCGTCCCTGGTTACGTTTTAACGTTTAACTCAGAGATGAAATATTTTCCTGCAGTAATCCTATATGTTGACCCGGATAACCAGCTATCATCACACCAAATTTCATCAAAATATCTCAGACACACAGACAGACAGACAGCAGACAAAAATTCTAAAAACTATAGATTTGGCTTCTGTATCGATAATAAAGTCTATTTCAATAAGATTTTTCCAAAAATATTTAATGTACAGATTCGGCTTAGTTACAATTTTATTATATGTATAGACTAGACTAACTAATAATATAAGAGATATTACAGTGCACAAGTGTACTCCCCTTTCCTGTAACGCTCACACTTCATTAGAAAGACAATTTAGCACTATTGGTGTGAGATCAGGTGTAGGACTCTCCGAAGCATGAGCTTGACTGCCGTCTATATTCTTTATTGCACAAATATATGTATATATATATATATATATATATATATATATATATATATATATATATATATATATATATTAGGTTTTGGGTCGAAAACCTATATGGTAGTTCCCATTGACCTAGAATCACGAAATTTGGCAAAAAGCAAGGTCTTACAGTACAAATAAAGGAAAAATTCCAAAAAAATAAAAAAAAGTTGAAATTTAAAGGATATCCCCATACATACATACTTGACGCCAATTGAGGTAGTCCTCTGAGTTGTATGGGCAATCGTTATTGGACTGTGATTTGAACCTACGGCTTGGAAGGAGGAGCCGAGCGCTTACACATCTGCGTTGCCCCATCGCTGACAACCATACTCTAAATAGCGCTAAGTTAAGAGCAATTGGCGTCTTTTGAGTGAGCTACGGAGAAACTGACAGTGCTACGACGCGGTGATATGTGCTATGTAAGCCACACCTATGGTGTTATACGCTACGTGAAGACTTTACATGAAAGATATCTGTGCCTTTAATATAGAAACAGTTGATTGTTTTTTCGCCTGGACACTTTAAATATTTTAAATACTGTAAAGCCAGTAATATACATAGAACATGACAAATGTACAACGCACACCATCCCAAAAATCCAAAACACCCGCCCGCCTCACCCGCGTTCCGCTGGTATATTTTAACGGTTAGTATAGATTTCTCAGAGATGGGATGTTTTCCCGTAGTAAAAAGGACCCTATATGTTGACCCGGATAACCAGCTATTATCATACCAAATGTCTTCAAAATCTGTCCAGCGGTTTTCTCGTGATGCGTTCCCAGACAGACAGAAATTCTAAAAATTATAGATTCGGCCTCTGTATCAATAATAATGATTATTTCAATGAGATTTTCCAAAAAATATTTTATGTACAGATTCGACTTAGTTAGAATTTTATTATATATATAGATTACTAAACTTAAGACAATTTTATGAATTTTTAACTATAACTTACATTTATGTATGCGCAAAAAGTTCTGAAAAAGTTTAGAATACAAGCTTCTAAACCAAAGTACTGTAACCATTTTATCAAACCATTTCAAAGTAGTAAAAACCATCCGTATTAATATTATAAATGTGAAAATTTGTATGTATGTATGGATGTTTGTTACTCTTTCACGCCAGAACGGCTGAACGGATCTGGATGAAATTTGGCACAGAAATAGATTATAATCTCGAATAGCACATAGGTTACTTTTTAATTTTTATCCCGGAAAAATGTTCGGTTCCCGTGGAGTACATTTGTTTTTATTTTTCACAGGGTTTTTCTACTCAATACTAACAGTTAAAACATAACTTAATAATTCATGTTTTATAATTCTTTAAACAAAATTTGAATCGTTGAACTTATTTAATGTTAAACTAATTTGAATATCAAATAAAGATTCTTAACAGCTTAGTCTATTATTAAAAATACAAGCGACAGACGCGCACTGTGTGCATAACCTCATACAAAATACAAATACAATAAAAATATGATAATTGCAATGAACGTGTATGTTCCCTTGTGGAGTGAGTCACCATTCCAATACAGCCTTATTAGTCTAGTGTCTAGTAACACGGCTGCAGATCTAGAGGTCCTGGGTTCGAGTCCCGGGTCGAGCCAAAATGGTTACTAGGCTTTTCTGTTACGAAATACTCCAGCTGTCTGGAGTTGGGAAGCTGTTGGGGGGAGGGGGGAGGGGGGGGGGGGTATTTGTAAATAAATAAATAAAAAAAAGTAAAAGAGTGCGTGTATGAATGTGTACACGCGCAAGAAGTAAAATTTTCGTAGGTTATCGGTACTCTTTACGACATTCAATTTATGTTTTAAATAATTAAGATAGGTGAGATACTAAAAATAACGCATATTAGGCATATTACAATCATATATTTATAGAATATCATTCGAGGAAAGAATATAATATTATATATCATGTGTCGGACAATAACAACGGTCACCATGGCAACAAACGTACGTACACGTTCCCGTAACGCATTCACCAGCTTACCGTCCAAGTCGAGCGTGCGTACACAAGTTTTATTTCAATAAATAAATATGTTAGGATATTAATGTTATATAAAATAACCACTATAATATCTTCTGCGCAGATGCCTAGTCTCAATGGACAATGAGACTGGACCGAAAGATAATAAGCCCGATCAACATTATATATATATCGGTCTGGTAAAGTGTTTTTATACAACTGACATGTAGTTTTATAAAACGGACTGCGATCGGCGCTATAGTTTGGATCGGCCCTTATTATACAAAATCGATCGATCGAATCGAATCGATATTCATCGAAATTCACCGGGAGTGAAGTCAAAATAATGATGAAAGCACAATTTTTTTTTGTTTGCGTCTCATGGCTTCAGTCGGCTAGATTGAGCTTGAGGAAGCTACTGATCAATAAGGTCAACACACATTCGAGGGAGATTTTGAGTGCTTTTTTATAACTGAAACCCAACGGAACCTTCCTCGTCTTAATGGAGCATCGTAGGATCGCTTCAACTACGATGCCTCAACGGGTGGGTTGCCGAAACAGACCAAAACAACCATGGAGTGGCTCCCACGGTCCACTTCGCTATTAGAGAACAATAAAAGCAGCCCACGTGGTAGGTAGGTGGTCTATGAGGTCCACCGAGGTGGGCCCGTCTTCAAGTGCATTTTTTAGCTTCACGCTCGTCTTCAAAGTGCATTTTTTAGCTTCACGCTAACCCGGATAAAGTTAACATACATATATTCTGGGAAAAATTTTGTGTTTCTAACGCAATCTGTTGTTTACGAAAATATGTGCACGTGTAAATTTTGGAACGATCTTCTTCTTGAGGTTTCCCTGAATGCAATAATATAGCTCTTCAAGAGTCGTGTCTTCGGTTCCCTGAAAGGCCGGCAACGCATTTGCAACTCCTTTTATGTTGCAGATGTCTATGAGTGACGGTAGCCACTTACCATCAGATGGGTCATTTACTCGTTTGCCCCTATATAAAAAAAACAAATCGACATAACTATACGTTTTTATAGCGAGGATCTTGTCCGCAACGTCCGAAGGAGTACTAGATATCAGTGTCAGTCCGACAATACTTTGAGCCACGACGGTCGTCTTTGCTATCACGCTTGTAATATGATTATTTTAATCAATTCCTAGATTAAAATCTATTTTTGACACTCTATTAGCTCATATGATCTTTATAATCTATACTAATATTATAAAGCTGAAGAGTTTGTTTGTTTGTTTGGTTGAACGCGCTAATATCAGGAACTACTAATCCGATTTGAAAAATTCTTTTTGCATTAGATAGCCCGTTAACTAAGGAAGGTTATAGGTTATTTATCATCCCGGAAAAATGTAATGTTCCCGTGGGATAGATTTGTTTTTGTCTAAGGACAAACCCGAAGTGAAGCGAGGGTGAGTCGCTAGTGTTAGAAATGCAGACAATGACGCATGTATAAACAAGTCTCAATTTAAAACGGAGCCTGAAAAATTTAATAACTGTTCTCAACAAAGGATTTTATGGATATTTTGTCAAAATCAACTGTAGCACTTACGAAAATTCTGTTATTTGTTCAGCTTTTTGGAAGGATTTTTATATAAAAGGTGTTACTGTATGTTGTAGAGCATTCTTGAATCCGTCTTCCATTTAGAGCATCATGAGGTGGACTCTGGCTCTTTTGGCACTTATGGTGAGATATTTTCAGATACTAAAATCTATACATTTAAAAAAATTCTGAGTCAAATCTGTACATTAAATATTTTTTGGAAAATCTTATTGAAATTGTCATTATTATCAATACAGAGGCCGAATCTACAGATTTCAAAATTTTTGTCTCTCTGTCTGGGAACGCATCACGAGAAAACTACTGGACGAATTTTGATGAAATTCAGTATGATGATAGCTGGTTATCCGGGTCAACATATAGGATACTTTTTACTGCGGGAAAATATCTCGTCTCTCAGAAATCTATACTAAACGTTAAAACGTACTTTATAAAATTAATTAGCTTAATCAAAGCTTATAATCATTATACAAAAGAAAGTATAGTTTAAAATGCAAAAAATATAAAATAATATATATATATATATATATATATATATATATATATATATATATATATATATATATATATATATATATATATATATGAGGAAGCATTTGGCCAGTAATATTATGTACAAAGAATTTTGAATTGTCTCAAAGCTTATTTGTTACATACTAGTATATCTAAATTATTTTAATATTGTAAATAACATTAATCTACATATATAACCAAATAAATCAGCGGTCGCGGGTTCGAGTCCCGCTGGGGGCATTCATTTGTATGATGAGCACGAATGTTTGTACTCCAGTCATAAGTGTTTATGTTTATAATATGTATGTATTTAAAGTTATATATGTGTAGTGTATCAACTATCTGGTATCCATAACACAGGCCTCGTAGCTTACCGTGGAACTAGTTGGTGATGTGTGTTAATGTCCCGACATATCTGCCTACATAGAATAAGTGACTCATTCTCGCTTCACTCGGGTGCATCCCTCAACATTTTTTTTAATTTATAATATTATATCCAGTTAATATCACCTTTCAGCAAATTTTGTTACTAACAATAGTTATATATTTTTCCAAGTCATAGCGTATCTATATACAAAATTTCATCTAAATTGGTCCAGCCATTTTAGCGTCAATACAAATATACACAAACAATAAAAATGCAAGTAATTATGAGTAGTATTTTAAATTTTTAAACTAGCGACTCACCCTCGCTTCGCTCGGGTTCGTCCCTAGGTTGCTTCCCAAAACAAAATTAATTAATTAATTTGGTTTTAATTTTTTTTTCCTGCGACCCTATTTTTTTTTTCTAAAATAAAAGTTACCTAAGTTACTCCTTATTACATCAGCTATCTGCCAGTGAAAGTCCCGTCAAAATCAGTCCAGCCATTTCAGAGATTAGCCGAAACAAACAGAAAGACTGACAAACAAAAATTGTAAAAAAAATGTTGTTTTGGTATATGTACCGTGTATACATCCATATGCATTTAGTAAAAAGCGATTATTTTAATATTACAAACAGACACTCCAATTTTATTTATCTGTATTAATGTTATATTTTACAGTGCCTAATAGCTGTCGATGCGAAACCACACTTAAGCAGTAAGTAAAAAAATTATATTTATTCGTACTCTTTATTAATATTTAGTTTATTTAGTACTAGCGAATCACCCTGGCTCCGCTCGGGTTCATCCCATATGTTTTAACGTTTAATATATATTTCTCAGATATGAGATATTTTTCTGCAGTAAAAAGTATCCTATATGTTGACCCGGATAACCAGCTATCATCATACCTAATTTCATCAAAATCACTCCAGTAGTTTTTTTGTGATGCAGTCACAGACAGACAGACAGACAAAAATTCTAAAAACTATAGATTCCGCCTCTATATCGATAATAATGTCTATTTCAATTAGATTTTCTAAAAATATACAATATACAGATTCGGCTTAGTTACAATTTTATTATTTGTATAGATCTAGATTTATATAGTTATCTAGCGTTAGCTTTGCTTCGTTCAGACATGCGCAAGCGTATTTGCAGGTCATAGAATATGCCTGTGCAGTTCAAAATTTTCATCAAAATACATCCAGTCGTTTACGCGTAGGAATAACAAACATACATACACATGGTTGTAAGTGTATACAAACTTCAATGGAATTCCACCCTTTTTATCCTGGTACATTCTAAAATTCTTTGTCTTAGGTTCGATTCCCAAATGGCAAATGGCAAGTATGAGCGAAAGAATTTATTTTTTCTTACCTTTGTGCTCTAAAATATGTCTCATGTATAATTTGTTTATATCATTATTAGGGCTAGGCGCCGGAGTTGGAGCCGGTATTGCCGCAGGTGTTGCTGAAGCTGGTGGAGTTGCTAAAGACGCAAAATCAGGCCTTGGTATTGGAAGTGGTCTTGGATTAGGAATTGGGATTGGAGCAGGAGCAGGATCAGGTGCAGGATCAGGAGCAGGAGCAGGATCAGGAGCTGGATCAGGTGCGGGATCAGGTGCAGGATCAGGAGCAGGATCTGCAGCGGGATCAGGTGCAGGATCAGGAGCAGGATCTGGAGCAGCAGTTGGAACTAGAGTAGCAGTTGGAACAACCGCTGAAAACGCAATCGAGTCAGGTGCTGGAACAATATCTGGAGCTGGAACTGGTACAGGAACCAATGCATCATCGAATTCAGATAAAGAATCAAGTGCCAACGCAACATCGTGTTCAGCTGCTTCAACAACCTTAGATAAAGGAAAAGGATCAGAAGCCAAGGCAGCATCGGGTTCAGAGACATCAGCAAAATCAGATAAAGGAAAAGGATCAGAAGCCAAGGCAGCATCGGGTTCAGAGACATCAGCAAAATCAGATAAAGGAAAAGGCTCAGAAGTTAGGGCAGCATCGGGTTCAGAGGCATCAGCAAAATCAGATAAAGGTAAAGGTTCAGAAGCCAAAGCAGCATCAGGTTCAGAGGCATCAGGAAAAGGATCAGAAGTCAAGGCAGCATCGGGTTCAGAGGCATCAGCAACATCAGATAAGGGAAAAGGATCAGAAGTCAAAGCAGCATCGGGTTCAGAAGCATCAGCAACCTCAGATAAAGGAAAAGGATCAGAAGTCAAGGCAGCATCGGGTTCAGAGGCATCAGTAAAATCACATAAAGGAAAAGGTTCAGAAGTTAGGGCAGCATCGGGTTCAGAGGCATCAGCAAAAGGATCAGAAACCAAGGTAGTATCGGTTTCAGAGACATCAGCAAAATCAGATAAAGGAAAAGGATCAGAAGCCAAGGCAGCATCGGGTTCAGAGGCATCAGCAAATTCAGATAAAGGAAAAGGTTCAGAAGTTAGGGCAGCATCGGGTTCAGAGGCATCAGCAAAAGGATCAGAAACCAAGGTAGTATCGGTTTCAGAGACATCAGCAAAATCAGATAAAGGAAAAGGATCAGAAGCCAAGGCAGCATCGGGTTCAGAGGCATCAGCAAAATCAGATAAAGGTAAAGGCTCAGAAGCCACAGCAGCATCGGGTTCAGAGGCATCAGCAAAATCAGATAAAGGAAAAGGATCAGAAGTCAAGGCAGCATCGGGTTCAGAGGCATCAGCAAAATCAGATAAAGGTAAAGGTTCAGAAGCCAAAGCAGCATCAGGTTCAGAGGCATCAGGAAAAGGATCAGAAGTCAAGGCAGCATCGGGTTCAGAGGCATCAGCAACATCAGATAAGGGAAAAGGATCAGAAGCCAAGGCAGCATCGGGTTCAGAGGCATCAGCAAAATCAGATAAAGGTAAAGGTTCAGAAGCCAAAGCAGCATCAGGTTCAGAGGCATCAGGAAAAGGATCAGAAGTCAAGGCAGCATCGGGTTCAGAGGCATCAGCAACATCAGATAAGGGAAAAGGATCAGAAGCCAAGGCAGCATCGGGTTCAGAGGCATCAGCAAAATCAGATAAAGGAAAAGGCTCAGAAGTTAGGGCAACATCGGGTTCAGGGGCATCAGCAACATCAGATAAAGGAAAAGGATCAGAAGCTAATGCATCATCGGTCTCAGAAGCTAAAACTGGAACAGAAAGAGGTCCGGGGGCTAGAGATAGTTCTAGCGGAGAGTCAGGATTAGGGTCAGGAAATGGATCAGAAACTAGTGGATTACCGAAATCAGGACCTGGTAAAGGACCTTACAAGACACGTTGTAATCGTAAACCTTCTGTCTCCAAAGATCATAGCGGAGGTGCCAGTACATCTTTAGGACCTAGTAAATCGTTCGGTCTACATACCTCTAAAGGCGTTGCCGCTGGCGCATCATCAGCTCTTGGACACTTCCTATAGACTTAATAACAATTATATTCTTCAATAAACAAAGCATATTTTAAGATACGTGTATTATTTTTAAATAAAATATTAAAATAATTATAATTTTTCTTTTAATGAATCTCACAAATTTGAAAAAAAGGTCATTGAGGTCTTTTAAGATAGAGGCTCCCTAGAATCAGTATTCATTTCTATTTCTATGTAACGGCATCCGTGTTTCCTGCCACATATAATATAAGTAACTTCAAGGCAAGAGTGAATAGGCATCTTCTAGGCAAGCGCGCTCCAACCTAGACCTCATCAGTGCTTTTCAAAGTTGATTGTCGTCAAGCGCAAGCTTATCTATCAATAAAAAAAAACTGAATCTTTAAACGCGATTTTGACCGACTTCAAAACTTAAGTTTGAACTGAAACTTTGTATATTTAATAAAGACCGATGAAAATGCAATAATTTATAAAAAAAACGTGTGTGTGTACGCATGTAAAAAGTTATACTTCTTTGGCGTAATAAAATAAATACATACAAAACAAAATAGTTGAAGATTTCAACCCGTATGTCATAACTCTTTGTTTGTAAAAGGAATGCAGCTAACTTCATCATGTCGCTTTTTGGCTGTCGGTGTGCGCGCGCATCGTAAAAATTCTACTCTCATATTTTTTCCTAAGCGTGCCAAAAAAAGTATCTTCAAAAAAAAATATTAAAAAAACTTAAAAAAAACACGCGTAAGTAGCAGACTAAACTAAAAAATTACCAACCGAACTAACTAAAAAGAAAAGAATATTTTTTTGTATAAAAATAAAGTGATTAACGAGAAAATGAATGTTTTTGCGAAAAAACGTGGGGTGCTCGTTATTAATTTCTATTCATTTATACGATTTGCAAAAGTAGAGATAGTAAAAAAATATTGTACAAAGCATCTCTGTTAATTAAGGTTAAACAATCATAAACAAAAAAATTATACTTCGTAGTTTTTTTCTTTTCAATACTGAAGCGTACTCGCTCTTTGGCTCCAATCGGCCGATATTTTACACAATCTGTGGAAGAGAATTTTTTTTCCTTGACAAAAAAATATATTTGTTTATATCTATACATATAATAAAATTGTAACTAAGCCGAATCTGTACATTAAATATTTTTTTGAAAATCTTATTGAAATAGACTTTATTATCGATACAGAAGCCAAATCTATAGTTTCTAGAATTTTTGTCTGTCTGTCTGTCTGTCTGTCTGTTACCGCATCACGGGAAAACCACTGGACAGATTTTGATGAAATTTGGTATGATGATAGCTGGTTACCCAGGTCAACATATAGGATAGTTTTTACTGCGGGAAAATATCTCATCTCTGAGATAAACGTTAAAACGTAACTAGGGACGAACCCGAGCGGAGTGAGGGTGAGTTGCTAGTAGAATATAAATAAACTTAAAAAGCAAAACCTTATCTAAATACAAAAGATCGAAATTATTAGAGTCGTTTCCGAGATACACGAAATAACTTTATATTATATGTATAAGAATTACTCATTTAATATTATAAGATTTTGACCTTATACTAAGACCTATGGATATTATAAACAGATAATCAAATTATGTATTCATATTTTAACTTCCCCCTGTGGGAGGTGGGCCTCCCTTTAATACGAGGGGGATCAGGCCATAGTCCACCACGCTGGCCAAGTGCGGGTTAGTACACCAGATGTCTTTCGAACACTTGCTAGGTTCTCTCAGACATGCAGGTTTCCTCACGATGTTCTCCTTCACCGTAAGACAAGTGGTGATCATGTTGGAAATGATTCGCACATGAAAATATCAGAGGTGCGAGATCCGGGATTTGAACCCACTTCCCTCGGTTTCCCAAGCGAGCGCGTTACCACTGGGCTATCACTGCCAGATAATAAAGATATGAGGGATTCTAAAAATTATAATAACAGATAATGTGTGTTAATTTGATTATATTTTATTATATTACGCCCCCTTTCACGATTTCTATCTTCGAAGTGACGAATGATGTCAAAACAAATGTTGTTAGGTTGGGGGATGATTTCTCTATGAGATAAGGTTTGAACAAATTTAATAATTGACTCGGATTGGAGAGTTTCGTAGCATGAAATATTAAATTTATTTTATATTTTAACATATATAACTTACTAGTGGCTCACCCACGCTTCGCTCGGGTTCGTCCCTGGAAAAAAAACAAACCTATATATATATATATATATCGTCGGCGTAGGTGGAGAACTAAACAACTCAAAATTTCTAGTTTGGAGAAAATCGCAATTCACTGTTTTTTTTGCCAATTTTTTGGCGTAATTAATAAATGAGAGAAAATTTTACTGTCGGCAATTTTATATACTTTAGGTATCTTTGCTTTTTATTTTATGCTTAAACAAACCAAACTCTATCTTAAAGTATAAAAAAATAAAAAATAAAAAACCAAGTTATCTAATTTTGCCACAACTAATTATTGCAATTAACTATTTATTTAGGCTAGTTGTTTAGTTTTCCTACGCGTTAGACGCATACAGTAGAATAAATTAAGATCAAATAAGTGCAGTTATTGAATTTGTCAACTTCAAGATATCATTTAACAATTGTAGAATTTAAAATGTATGAATTAAACAACTCAAGTTATTTAGTTTTCCGTGAACTCTGTTTATTTTATTATAACATTTTGAGTTGAAGAAAAATTAAACAACTTATTTTATTTAAGTCATCAAACATTCAACTGGTCATAAAGCATAGTTTGCGATTTATTTGTTGAGTTGATTATTTTTCCTTCTACTGTTTAGTGCTACTTTTAACATATTTATTTTACCATTTGGAATACAAAAATGGCTATATTTCTGAAACGGGATAAGATACGAATATGCTTGTTAGAGTAAAATATGGGGCATTTTTTGGATGTTACGAAAATGATTAAATGTCAATTTGGCCAAAACCGCAGTTGTTTAGTTTTCCATCTACGCCGACGATATATATATATATATATATATATATATATATATATATATATATATCGCTAACTAGTAACATATGTTTTTAAGTGCTCTATATTTTTATAGTTTTTAAAATAAAATATAAGAGATAAATAGTGATATGTGCTAGTAAATAAACCTTAAACCTACCAGCTTAACATTCCTCTATAATATACAGACACTTGTCCACGTATTAGCAGAAATTATAAATAAAACATCAACACAGCTAAAGTATATATTGAAATCAAAAAATAAAACAAAATGGAGTCCATGAAGCACACAATTGCTGAGCTCAGTGAACACTTCAACTCAAAAATGGCAGAGTTTCAAAAACAACTCCAGACCTCTTCGGCTGCAGCTACAAGTCCAACTACTTCTATTGCTACCCAATTTAGCACTTTTAGAAGTTTTGTTTTGACTGCATTAGATGGCCTCCAGAAGCAGCTTGATGTCCTCTCTAGACAACAGGATGAATTTGAAATGAGGTCCCGGAAGAAAATTCTGCTAGTCCATGGTATTAAAGAGAGTAAGAATGAGAAAATTTCTCAGATTACTACTAAAATAATCTCTGAGAAGTTAGGTATCCCTCTCAATGAAGATGTTATTAGTCATTGTCACCGCTTAGGGCATTCTAGAACAGATAAACCTCGAGCAGTCCTTGTTAAGTTTAAAGATTTTTCTCTCCGTAACAAAATTTGGTATTCGAAGTCAGGCTTCAAGAGTACTGGAATAACGCTGTCCGAGTTCCTTACCAAGGGAAGGCATAGTACATTTGTGGCAGCCCGACAACGGCTGGGAGTCTCCAAGTGCTGGACAAAAGATGGATACGTGGTGGTTGTGGGGGCTGATGGTTCGCATAACCGCATATTAACGGTGGCTGAACTTAACGCCATTTCTCCTCTGCCCCATGACGCACCATTGTCGACCTCCGGCGCACCTAATGTTTCCTCTGGCCCCAGCAACACAAGCAAACTCCCCAACATTAGGACGAAACGAGCCATCAAAAAGTAACACGATTCACTTTCATTTCCGTCTAACTTTGCATGATTTATTTATGATTATTGATTATTACCAATATGGCCTTACTCCTATATTTATTTAAGTAGTTTTATAATATATTAATATTTTAGTCCTTTAAATATATTTTAGTCGGTAGATTAACTTTTGTTTACTTTTATACCTTCGTGTTGTGTATCTATTTTTCTTATAAGTGTAAAATGTCATCTGTCAAATCTCAACGTTTCGTTTCATGTTGTTATCTTTTGTATTTGTGTGATGGGACTATCTCTTTTTCTTTATATCTTTGAAACTTGTTTATTTTTGTTTTTTTTGTTCTTTAATTTATTTCTGTTAATTCTTGTTTTTTTTTCAATTGTATTAATTGTTAATTTTTTTTTTTTATTATTCTTTTTTTTTAATCTGTATTATTAATTTCTTGTTATTTCTGCTGGTGGGTGAAAGGATTAATTCTTATATCGTTTTATACATCAAATTTATATTTTATCTATTACCATATATTATATTATTTTTAACTATATATTATTCTTATTTTATCTCAATTATATATTAATTGTTTATCTATATATTTAAATATAATGCATACAAATGATAGTTCAGACGACGACATCAGCTTCCACTCAGCATCATCTTCAAATGATAGTTTTCATAGTTCCTCGATTCCACTCTCCTCCCTTCTTGATTCCACCTTCTCTCCTCTTCCTAAGAATTTTAATGTTGTGCACATTAATGCTCAAAGCATTCCTTCCCATTATCCTGACCTCGTAACCTCTTTCACTAATAAAAATATACACGCTATCCTTATCTCTGAAACATTCCTCAAACCGTGCTTACCCTCAGTTTCCTTTGCCTTACCCAATTTCCATTTAGTTCGTAACGATCGCACTGGCAAAGGTGGTGGGGGAGTAGCTATTTACATTCGAAATCATATACCTTTTACTATACTTCATACGTCTGATTCTCAATACTCTGAAACTGCTGAGCATATTTTAATTGAAGTATTATTTGGTTCTATAAAATTGCTACTGGGTGTTTTTTACAGCCCATCTTTATTAATCGATTACTTTGCAACTTTCGAAAATCTGTTAGAGCAATTTGTGCCTTCTGTTGACCACACCATAATTATGGGTGATTTTAATACCTGTATAGTCAAAAACGACTCTCGAGCTAAACGCCTTTTAAACATAGTTAACAGTGCGAACCTTCATTTAATAAATTCCAATCCCACACACTTTTTTCCCAACTGTACCCCATCCCTTTTAGACCTTATGTTTGTTTCCTCTCCTGATCTTGTTTTACTCCATGGGCAATTTCCAGCTGACTCATTCTCATATCATGACCTAGTATATTTATCCTATAAAATCCGTCCTCCCAAATTAAAACCAACGGTTGTGTTACGGCGTAGCTTTAAAAATTTTGACAACAATGCTTTTATGACTGATCTTAACGACATTGATTGGCAATCTATTTTTGACGCTAACAATATTAACGAAAAACTCGAAATATTTAACTCTATCTTGATTAACCTTTTTGACAAACATGCTCCTTTCCGTCCTATTAAATTAAAACACCTTCCTGCACCTTGGCTCACGCAAGACATAAAAATATTAATGGCTAAACGTAATGCAGCTAAATCTAAATATAAATTAAAACCTTCAGAAGAGAACCTGCTTAAGTATAAACGACTCCGCAATCGATGCAGTAAAATATGCAGAGACGCTCAGCGAAATTACATTTATGCTGCAATTGATAATAGTAATCCTGCCAAAACCTGGAAGTTGTTAGAATCCTTCGGAATTGGTCGCAGATCTAGGAGCGCCTCTTGCAATACACTTGATCTCGATGCTCTTAACCGATTTTTTGCCTCTGCTACTCCTATGGATATTAATGTTAGACTTCACACACTGAACCAACTCCGTTCCGCACCTCCTCCTACACGTCCCAGCTTTAACTTTACTCCTGTAAGCACATTTGACGTTAAGAAACACATCTTAGCAATTAGATCTGATGCTACTGGTAGTGATGGAATAAACCGCAAAATAATCCTCTTAGCTCTTGATACCGTTACTCCTGTACTTTCCCATATCTTTAACTTCTCTCTTTCCTCCAATCAATTTCCCTCCACGTGGCAAACTGCCCGCATTATTCCTATTCCTAAGAAGAAAAATCCCTCTTGCTTCTCTCACTATCGTCCTATCTCCATTCTTCCATTCTTGTCGAAAGTTTTAGAACGAATTGTATATAATCAACTTAGTGACTATTTAGACAAGCATAATATACTTTCCCCTTACCAATCTGGTTTCCGTAAAGGTCATAGCACTGTAACAGCCCTACTTAAAGTATCTGATGACATTCGCCTTAATATGAATGATAAATTAATAAGCATTGTGGCTTTGCTTGACTTCAGCAATGCATTCAACACAGTTGACTTTAAACTCCTGTTAGCTGTTCTTGAAGCAATTAATGTATCAAGCGATGCCGTCGGGTGGTTTAGCAGTTACCTTTACGGCCGTCAGCAGTGTGTCCATGTTAACAACAAATCCTCCTCCTATGTTCCTCTTTGCGCCGGAGTTCCACAAGGTAGTGTCCTTTCTCCTCTTTTGTTTTCTATATTTATTAACACAATTTCCACACTTCTTTCATGTCCCTATCACCTCTACGCTGATGACCTACAGATTTATGCTGCGGGTCCCTCCAGTGACCTCAATAATACTATTGAACGGCTTAACAGTGATCTACATAAAATTCATTCCTGGAGTACGTCGTATGGACTCTGCGTCAATCCTGCTAAGTCACAAGTCATTGTTATAGGAAGCCAACAATTGACCAACAAGATCGACTTCAATACCTTGTCCCCTGTTAGGTTCGGCAATTCTGACCTAACATATAGTAACTCCGTCAGAAATCTCGGATTGTATTTGGATAACTCCTTCTCTTGGACTGTGCAAATTTCAGAGGTAAGCAAAAAAATGTTTGCTACCATGAGTTGCTTAAGACGACTGAAAAATATGTTGCCTATTAAAACCAAAACTGTATTGGCTCACTCACTACTGCTACCAATTTTGGATTATGCTGATTGCTGTTACCTTGATATTTCAGAGGAACAGCTTAACAAACTCGAACGCCTGCAGAATATGTGCATCAGATTTATATATGGTTTGCGTAAATTCGACCACATCTCCGAATACCGTATACAACTAAAGTGGCTTTCAATCAGACATCGTCGCAATCTGCACGTTCTCTCCCTCCTTTTCTCCATCCTATATAACCCAACTACTCCCTTTTACTTAAAAGAACGTTTCAATTTCCTAGGATCTGATTCTGACATTCAACTTAGATCTCGGAGTGACAACCGTCTGAAATTACCACCTTGCACCTCAAATTACTATGGTAACTCTTTTACCATTAAAGCTGCAAAGCTTTGGAACACGCTCCCTCGCGTTATTCGCCATTCAAAATCGCTAGATTTTTTAAACGTCGTCTGACTAATTACTATCTTTCTTTGTAGATAAAGTGTATATATATATATATATATATATATATATATATATATATATATATTTACACGTATGTATTTATTATATATTATGTATTTTTGTATATATATGTATAATGTATATATGTATGTTTATTCTATTTATTTATTTATGTATATATTTGAGCCTGTATATATATATAATATTATTGTACCGTCCTACTTACGGTTTTCATTAATCCTTTCACCAGAGGTTGTCTGTAAGAAATTGCTTATAGCAATAAGACCGCCTTTGCATGCCTTTTGTTATCTTTCTTTCTCTTTGATTTTATGTATTTTCCTTGTGTGTGCAATAAAGTATTTATAAATAAATAAAATAAATAAACCTATCCCACAGGAACCGTATATTTTTCCAGGATAAAAAGTAGCCTATGTGCTATTCCAGACTATAATCTATCTCTGTGCCAAATTTCATCCAGATCCGTTCAACCGTTCTGGTGTGAAAGAGTAACAAACATCCAAACATACTCACAAACTTTCACATTTATAATATTATATTAGTAGGATATACTAGCGTCTTACCCTCGCTTCGCTCGGGTGCGTCCTTAGGTACGTTTTAATTTTTTAGAGCGAAACCCTAATTTTTTTCTAAAATATTAGTAGCCTACGTTACTCCCTATAATATCAGCTATCTGCCAGTGAAAGTCCCATTAATATTGGGGTAGCCGTATCGGAGATTAGCCGGAACAAACAGACAGACAGACAGACAAAAATTTTAAAAATTGTGTTTTTCTTATATGTACCGTATAATATAATTCCATATACATTTAGTAGTTCGTCAGATTAACGAGTACAAACAAACATTAAAACAAATAATCTCTTAGTATTATAATATTACTTAATATAGAATATTGCATCATCACACCCTCAAAATATTTAGACAATAATAATAGGTATAAAATCTAATTATTGCACCCATTTTGATGGCTCCCAAAGAGCAATAAAGTTAAATGTAGAGGAAAACCGCGAGGGGATGATTAGAGGGCGGTAAGCTGATAATAGTTACTTTGTTGATAGATTATCATTTTCACGTGTTAATAATATTATATAGCAGTAATATTTGATTGAATTCGGCGGATTGACCGATTTGAAAAATTCTTTTTGCATTAGATAGCCCGTTAACTGAGGAAGGCTATAGGCTATATATCATCCCGGAAAAATGTATGGTTCCCGTGGGATAGATTTGTTTTTGTGAGTCGCTAGTATTTAAATAAAAACTCGTTAAAATGAAATTACAAAGATGGCAAAAAATTGAAGAAAGAACACTTTGAAGAAAATTTTGGAAACAGCTATTTGTTTTTAAATATTTTTTTAAATAAAATAGTATTCTATTCACATATATTTAGTGATTGCAATCCGGCGTCATTTTCAGTCCGGCCGGATCCGACCGGATCGATGGGAATCCGGACGACATTCGAGCGCAGCGTCACTGTCGGAAATACTTTTGAAAGTGCTATCGAGATGTGGTGGGCGCGGCAAACGCGATACGATGATGAACGTCTTTCGTGGCCATCCAAAGTCACCAAGGCGTCACTGACACCAGTCAACTTACGCGGCGTCGGTAACGCTATAAACGCCGCATTATTGACGCTTGTTTCGAAAGTCTAACTTTAACAGGGTTGAATCTCTTCTGCATAGGGCCTCTACATGCAACATCTCTATTATTTTGCCAAAAAATTGCTAAAAATTGCAAGCACCGGATCCGGTCGCCGGATCCGGTATATTGGTACCGGATCCGGTGAGCGTTTAATGATGCCGGATCCGCCGGATTACCGGATCCGTTTTTCCGGATTGCAATCCCTACATATATTATACATATATACATATATTTTACACAAATTTTAATAATGATCATGGTTGAATTTCAACCAGTGGACGAAACAAGTTAAGTAAACTAAAAACACTGAGTTTGTACAAATAAATAAAATTAAAGTCTCTGTGTGTAATGTGTTACGCAACCCTAATACATGGGAACTACCTCGCGTCGACCACCCACATCGCATTCCATTCGTGTGAACTTTTATTGTTAAAGACTTTGTTTCGCAACCGTAATGCATGGAAACCACCTCGCGAGTCGCGTCGACCACCAATATCGCATTCTTTTCATATTACAACATAATTCTTGTAAAGTGACAGTGATGTAACATCCGAGTGTACCTTATTCTTACAGACCTTTTTCCGTTCATTGCATTTGTCACACTTCGACGGTGCAATCACCTTAGGATAATTAGTTTGTATTAAATTATTTTATAAGTAAAGTTTTATTTCATTTGCATCCTCTGACTGTGACTTCTATAATTGGCGCAGTCGGTAGGATCGCTGTAAAGTAGAGTCAGTGAATAGATCACGGCCTTCGGCGATCCTGAATCTACGAGAGTTGCAGTCGGGGTGTATTCGAAAATTAATACGGCAAAAGAAATGAAACTCCTGTAAGTACTCTGAATCTTTCTCAGTCCTTGCATCCCCTCTAGGTTATCCTATATTTTATATTATTTTATTCTATTACGTAATAAAAATTTAATTAGATTTTTGTAATTTAAATTTAAAATATTAATCGAAATATTTTAATTTTGTACTCAAATTAAAGAGTTATAATATAGATAAAATTTTAAATTTATTAATTTAAGTGAACATTTTTTTTTAATTAATTTTGAGTGTAAGAATAGGTACATGCGATAACTATAGTTTTCATAAGATAATTTTTATTATTCAAGATTTTTCACCCTAGAGAATCGCGGGATATTAGATTAAGGCATACTTTTCCTAGCGGTAGGCTCAGCACGATAGACGAGAGGCGAAATATATTATACGATACAATGGCTCATCCTGACTTAGATTCTATTTATAAATCCCTTAGATTATTACCAGAGTTCGATGGTAACCCGCATATCTTAACGCGTTTTATTAATTTATGCGATCAGGTAGTCCTTGCGTTATTTAACACAGATCCTGGACATGAATTAACAAATCTAGCCTTAATTAATGGTATTCTAAATAAAATAACGGGTTCAGCAGCTAGACTGATTAACTCTAATGGTATACCCGATAATTGGCATGGTATTAGAAACGCATTAATTAACAATTTCGCTGATCATAGGGATGAGACTGCTTTATATAGTGATTTATCTTTGCAAACCCAAGGGTCTAGCACGCCACAGGAATTCTATGAACGCTGCCAGAATCTATTTAGCACGATTATGACTTATGTGTCTTTGCATGAGAATATTACTACTACTATAGAGGCAAAACGCGTGCTTTATTCAAAACTCACCCTTCAAGCTTATTTAAGAGGGCTAAAAGATCCCCTTGGTTCAAGGATACGTTGTATGCGACCTGAGACCATGGAGAAAGCTTTAGAGTTAGTCCAAGAGGAACTTAATACATTATATATACAGCATAGGAACGAAGGTTCTATTAGGAAAGATAGTCAATCTTTTAGCCTATCAAATAATTTATCATTAAATAATTTTGTACCAAAAGGGGTAGGTCCTTCTAATATCCCGAGGGAGTTGCTGGACTCCTACCGGGCGCGTCCCCAGGTGGCGGATAGGGGAACGCCACTCGCTCTTCGTGAGTGGGTGGTACCGGAGCAATCCGGCGCGGACCAAAACCAGTAGGCATGGGCGTGCCTTTAGGGGTTTGTTAACCCCACGGCCTAAGGGAGCACACCCTGACAGAAAAGCGCGGAGGTGGGGCGAGTCCGGCGGGTGCTTAACTGCGCAGCTGGGCTAGCACTTATGTGCACCGCTCCTCCCCCGAATCTCGTAATCCCGGATCCCGGTGTCGTTGACATGTCTAGCGGCCGGGAGCTAGGACCGAGAGCCTTGGCTTAATCGCCCGGGCTGCGAGGAAGAAAACCTCTATAAAAAATTACCCCGAATCCCAAGCGGCGCAGCAGCGTGAGGGGATGCATGGCTGATGGGCGGTTCAGTCGTTACTGCTTTCCCCGCTAGGGTACCGGCCGACACTCTAGCGGGTTACGAGGAGGCTTATCTGGGTACAGGGGGCACTGCTCAGATGGACGTCTTTTTCCCCCATACTCGTGGGAACAGTATGGATGATTTTAAAAAACCCCAAAATGACGATGTGCCTGCGACGGGCGGAGGAAACGTGCCAGCGACTGGCGGTGTAGATGTTGGGCCTGAGATGGGCGGATGTGCGGGCGTTGCGCCTGGTAAAGGTGCTGCGGAAGTTGGTGTTTCGGCAACACAGCCGAGAGTCATGTTGACCAGAGTCAAATTGGAGGACCTTGCGTCATCGTATTTCAGGGATTCCGATGATGACAGCTGTATGTCCGTGGGTTCGCTGGGAAGCTTGGATGGATCCCAGTATGTACGAAAGAGGCCAAGGGATTGCCAAGGAAGTCGGTCGGGTTCTTCGGACGAGGAGAGGAGACCCAAGGCAAGGGCTGTGGCTAGTAAAGGAAGGGGGCGTCCTACAACTACAGGGCAATACGTGGGGTTGGCAGAGGCTAAACGAGCTCTTAATGAGGCTAAGAGGGAGGAGCTCCGACTGCGCGCAGAGGAGGAGGTGGCTGGGTTGGCGTTGGCTGTTCAGACCCGAGCCAATTCGCGTATATCAGATGACACTACGGTCATGACCGAAAAGGAAGCAGAGGCGGTCCTGGCGTCGGATCTGCAGAAAAAGGTGGCAGATAGCCTGGATATTATAGAGAAGGTTGCCAAAAAATCGGGCAATTTAAAAGGGACCTTTACGAAGGCCCTCAAAGAGGCAGCGAGCACCATTGCGTTGGCCGTTGACGTCCTTGCGAGAAGAACGGCCTCGGAAGAGGTGGCACAACTACGGGCCAACAATTCCCGCCTTCAGTCTGAGCTGCAGGATTTGAGGAGGGACCTAGCAGCGATGAGGAAAGAGATGGAGTGCTCCCGGGCTGACCTGCGTCTTACACCATCTCAGGCGCAGGTATCGGTAAACTCCCCGCCACAACATCTGGCGGGCGTGGATGAGTTTGCCAGGACGGTCATGGTTCAGGTGGGGAACATGATCAATGCCCGCTTCGAAGCGTTGGAGGATCGCCTTCTGCCCGAGCGGCGAATTCGCCCTCCCTTGGCGGCAGATGTGTCTAGGCGGACGGAGATGTTGGCGGAGTCGTCCGTTACCACCTTGATGGCTCCAGCCAACCCTCCGAAAGACAAAAACAAGGCAAAGGGCAAGAAGAAGAAAAAGAAGAGTGAGAGTCAGGCAATACCATCTGCCGAGGCTCAGTTACCGTCGCAGAGCACTGCCGCAGAACAGGAGCGCTGGTCCGAGGTCGTGCGCAGAAAGGCTAAGGACAAAAAGACGGCCCCGAAGGAAGCACAAAAAGAGAAGGTGAGAAAGCCGAGACTACGCCCTCCGCGGGCAGCGGCGATCTCTATAAAATTAAAGCCGGAGGCTGTGGCTCGTGGTGTCACGTACGCGGGAGTTCTCACGGACCTTAAGCGGCATGTAGACCTAACGACACTGGGCATCACTGACATCCGCTTTAAGCTGGCGGCAACGGGTGCGCGGATGTTGGAGTTACCCGGCGATAAGGGGGCAAAGGCGGATGCATTAGCCCAGCGACTAGTTGGAATTGTAGACCAGTAGTATTGTAGAGGAGTTGGTGCAAGCTATAAGCTGCATCGGAAGCTGTGGTGCTGAGAGCATCAAAGTGGGGGAAGTTCGGCGGAGACGTTCCGGTTTGGGCTCGGCCTGGGTTCGCTGCCCTGTTGTTGCGGCGAAAGCGGTCTTGAAGAGGGGTCGTCTGTTGGTGGGACTCGTTTCAGCGCGGGTTACACTCTTGAAGGATCGGCCTCTTAGGTGTTTCAGGTGCCATTCGGTTGGTCACGTTGCGGCCGCATGTAAAAGCATGATAGATAGGAGCCGGCAATGTTTCCGGTGCGGCCAGGAGGGGCACAGAATTGGACAATGTGAGGGCGTTCCGCACTGTCCAGTGTGCGATTCGTCGGGTCTCCCTGCGGATCACTCCGTAGGGAGTGCTGTCTGCACCAGGGTGCAAAAGAAGAAGAAGGGCGAAAAACGCCGTGATCTACGTAAGGAGCCAGAGGGCGGTCGACTTGGGGAAGTTGGCCGTCCACGGGATCTGGCGTAGTAGCGTGTGCTTGTAAATTCCCGCACGCTACTAGGGCTGGCCGTCGGGGGTGTCCCTTCACCCCTTGACACTTGAGACGGGCCAAGCGGCTCTCGCCGTCGGGGCGCGGACGAATTTGGATACCCGTACCCCGGCCGATAGGCGATCGAGAAGGAACACCGTGTGGTTTTAGTGGGTAGGCTGCTGCGCTTCTCGCGGCAGGAGCCCCACATAACCCGTCCGCTTCCCCAAAGCGGCGGGTACCCGGCAACAGGGTTTCCACACGATAAAAAAAAAAAAAAAAAAAAAAAAAAAAAAAAAAAAAAGTCCTTCTAATATGCCTAACAGGCAACCAGTGTTAATTGCGCCTGGCCCTTCTAGGCCAAGTTCTATGCAGCATAATACTACCCAGGGTTGGAGGCCTAATTTACCACCCCATGTGCAACAACCTCGTGGGCCTACTAGGACACAGCAAATAATGCGTGCTCCTCCACAAAACTATAACCCACAAAGCAATGTATTTAGAATGCCAAATAAACCCTCACAACAGTCATTTAATTTCGGTAGTCAACCCCGCCCAATGAGCGGCGTCACTCACTTTGTTCCTAGACAATTACCACCGACATTACACGATTGGCGTCGATCTGGCAATCCACTTCCTAATAACTATTTTAAAACTAGAGAGTTAAACTTTAATGATTGTTACTACGACTACGATGACTTTGACTATGACTGTTACGACTACGAACAGACCTATAATGATCATGACTATCCTGAATACTTTTACTATCAAGAATCCCCATACTCAGAGACGGCAGTTTTAGAGGAAATAGACCAGCCATCTGTCCCGAAGAGTGACATAAATTTTCAGAAGGATCAGGAATTAGAAAAACCAAAATAGAATTAAATTTTCACGTACAAAGGCAGCTGGGATATGTTAAAATAAATAATCCCCCATTAAAAATTTTAATAGATACTGGGGCTAATCAATCTTTTATAAGCCCAGAAGCTGTCCAAAAATATTTTAAACACATTCCATTAAATTACGAACCATTCGAAGTAACTAATGTGCATGCTACAACGAAAAATGATTACTCAATAACGTTGCCTTGCTTCCCGGAATTCTGCGAACAAGACGATATTACTTTATTCGTTTATAAATTTCACAATTACTTTGATGGCTTAATAGGATTTGACTTACTTGACGTCTGGGGTTCTAACATAGATCTCGGTAATAAACTACTTATTACACGCAACGCTAAAATACCTATTTATATGTACGATTCGCGGATAGCTAATCTTCATGAAGAAATAATTCCTGCTAATTCATCAAAATTAATAAGATTGCCAATAAATTCATTAGACGGTGATGTCCTAGTTGAAAAGCAAACCATTTGCAATTGTTTGATTTCGGATTGTATAACTAACGTAGTAAATAACCGCGGTTGGGTAGAGGTTACTAACACTACATGTAATGACGTCATCTTTTGTATGGATCAGCCAGTAGCAGCTGAGTTATTTAACATAGAAAGCGAGTGTACTGAAATTTTATCCGATCGTGCTAAAGAGGTTTTATCCCGACTTCGTACTGAACATTTAAATCCGGAAGAACGCGTTAACTTAGAACGTCTCTGTGCAAATTACGCAGATGTGTTTTACCTTGAAGGTGAAAGTTTAACATTCACCAACAGGATAAAGCATAGAATAAAAACTACAGATGAAATTCCAGTACATACAAAATCTTATAGGTATCCTTTTGTTCACCGGCAAGAGGTAAGAGACCAAATTTCTAAAATGCTTAGTCAAAACATCATTAGGCCATCGGATTCAGCGTGGAGTTCACCTATTTGGATAGTGCCGAAGAAGGCTGATGCTTCAGGTAAGGTTAAATGGCGCATTGTAGTAGATTTCAGAAAAGTTAACGAGAAAACGATTGATGACAAGTACCCCATCCCCAATATTACAGATGTTCTCGATAAATTAGGTAGATGTCAGTATTTTTCCACATTAGATTTGGCTAGTGGATTTTACCAGGTTGAAATGGACCCTGAGGATATACATAAAACAGCTTTTAACGTAGAAAATGGTCACTATGAATTTCTGCGAATGCCAATGGGCTTAAAGAATTCACCATCGACCTTTCAGCGGGTGATGGACAATGTCTTGAAAGATCTTCAGAATCATGTTTGCCTAGTATATTTAGATGATATAATAGTTTTCAGTACTTCCCTCCAAGAACACATTTTGAACCTAGAAAAAGTCTTCAGAAAACTACGTGAATCAAATTTTAAAATACAGATGGATAAATCCGAATTTTTAAAATTAGAAACAGAATTTTTAGGGCACTTGATATCTAATGAGGGTGTTAAGCCTAACCCTAGTAAAATCCAAGCAATTCAAAATTATCCCTTACCAAAGACTTCTACCGAAATCAAACGTTTTCTCGGACTACTTGGCTATTACAGAAAATTTATCCCAGATTTCGCACGTGTCACTAAACCACTAACACAATGTTTGAAAAAGGGTGCAAAAATAGTCCTAGATCAAAAATATGTAGATTGCTTCGAATACTGTAAAACACTTTTAACCAATGATCCCATTTTGCAGTACCCCGATTTTACTAAGGAGTTCATTCTTACAACAGACGCGTCTAATGTCGCTATCGGTGCCATATTATCTCAAGGCACAATAGGTTCAGATAAACCGATCGCCTATGCATCAAGAACACTTAATACTAGTGAGACTAATTACAGCACAATAGAAAAAGAACTTTTAGCCATTGTCTGGGCTTGTAAGTATTTCCGCCCATATTTATTTGGCCGCAAATTCACTATTATAACAGATCACAAGCCTCTGCAATGGGTAATGAACTTAAAGGAGCCGAACTCACGACTAACACGCTGGCGTTTAAAGCTTAGCGAATACGACTTCACCGTAATATATAAACAAGGTAAACATAATACTAACGCGGATGCTCTTTCCCGTATTGAATTGAATAATGATGAACTTATGTCTATCGTGGTTAATCCATCTGAAAAAACGCCTACGTTAAGTGGCTCTGGAACTATCACAGCGTCGGAGGTAGATGACGACAGTTCTAGGACAGCTACAGTTCACACTAACGATGAAAACCCAATCTTAGAAATTCCGATTTCAGATGACCCATTAAATAAATTCAGTAGACAATTAGTATTTAATATAGTAGGTAACCTTAAGAGTAAGCCTATTACCACAAAACCATTTGACACACATACTCGAATTTCAGTCCAGATATCAGAGTCCAATTTGGAAGAAGACGTGGTTAATGCCATTAAGGAATATGTTAATCCCAAAATCAAAACAGGATTACTAATTAACCCCCCATTAGCTATGTACAATATTATCCCAATCATACAAAATACATTTAAAAATTCATCTATGAACCTAACATTAACTAAAACTGAAGTTGAAAATGTACGAGGATATCTTAGACAACAGGATATCATTAACAAATATCATGTGGGTAAAACGAACCACCGGGGCATTAACGAATGTCATTTAGCTCTATCTCATAAGTATTTCTGGCCAAAAATGAAAGAAAATATTACTAAATTCATAAATGAATGCATAGTGTGCGGACAAGCGAAATATGATCGCAACCCTATTAACCAACAATTAAGGGTTGTTCCGCCTGCGTCTAAACCTTTTGAACTAGTACATCTGGATATATTAACAATTCATAGTGAAAAGTTCCTAACAATAGTTGACTCATTTTCAAAATACGCACAGGCCTATTACTTAAGGGATGGAACTGCAATAAGTGTCGTGCAAGCATTACTTAACTTCTGCACACATCATGGCATGCCACTAACAATAGTCACGGATAATGGTACAGAGTTTACTAATCAACTCTTAGCAGAATTTGTGAGGCTTCATAAAATTCAGCATCACAAAGTAGCATCTCACGCACCTAACGAAAATGGTATAGTTGAAAGGTTTCACTCAACCATACTAGAACATCTTCGTTTATTAAAAGTTAATCAAAAATCGGAATCCGTAACTAATTTGATGCCCTATGCACTTCTAGCTTATAATAGCAGTATACACAGTTTTACAAAATGCAAACCCATTGAAGTCATAACGGGACACTTTGACCCTCGAGATCCTTTTGATTTAGATATCTCTTCGCAGTTACTACAACAATACATGGTTAATCACAAAGACAAGATGACTCTCACCTATAATCTGATACATGACATTTCCAAGACTCATCGAAGAGAACTGACTGATAATATTAATAGAAATCGGGAACCTGAGTCTAGTTATTCTCCGGAACAACAGGTTTTTATTAGAAACCCGATTGCTTCCCGTCAAAAACTAGCTCCCCGATACACTCAAGACGTTGTCATGACAGACCTACCTATTCATATTTACACAAAGAAAAAAAGAGGTCTTGTTGCAAAAAACAGGTTAAAAAGAGTCCCTAAAACCGCCCAATTGTTGCAGGATGATCCTGATCCCCCTTCTCTGTCTACAAACATCGCTAATGCAAGAAATAAAACTTGAATCTCTTGACGACGGACCGGGTATTCTACCATTTAAACTAGGTGCAGCTAGAATGATATCCCACTACCATTCCTTTTTACAATATATTAACCTTCAAGATATAAAAAATAAAATAGAATCAGTTAATAATCAACTAGATAGTATAAGCCCTGAATTACATAATAAAACTAGTTCGTTATTTGAACCTCACATTAATTACCTTAAAAATAAGCTTGATAATGTATTAGAACAGTTACAGACATTTGAGAGTAATCGTGTTAAAAGAGGACTGATAGATGGACTTGGGTCTGTTATAAAGAGTATAACAGGTAATCTTGATTACACAGATGCATTGCACTATAATCAGGCCATTAAATCTTTACAGGATAATGAAAATAAGCTAACCATTGAATTGAATAATCATGTTAGTCTATCTAAGAATTGGACTTCTCAATATTCAAAAGTGTTAGATAATATAGTAGAAAATCAAGATAGAATAAACATATTAGTTAATAAAATAAGTCAAAACGAGGTAACTCGAGATAATGACCTTATAAAATATGCACACCTGGCTCAAGTACTTACAATATTAAGCGACAATGTAGATTCTACGTATCAAGAGCTGCTTAGGTTACAAAATGTATTGGCTTTCGTTAGAACTTCCACATTGCATCATTCAATATTAAATGTGTCCGCGATACAAGCTATAATTATAAAGTTAAGCAAGTTATACGGTAGTGAAAGGGTAGTAGAAATAGATTTTAGGGAATACTTTGATATAATTAGATTAGGGTCTTATTATGTAGGTAATCAGATAGTGATAGTATATAAATTTCCTATAGTTTTACGCCCCATATATGATATGTATAAATTATCTATTGTTCCGAATAAATACAATGAAATCCTTACTCCACCCCTTCCATTCCTTGCCCTCTTTGAGGAAGATTACAAGTACATAGAGGCTGAATGCCCGAAGACCAGTAAATGGTACCTATGCAAAGAGAAGCAGATTTTGCCTATTCATAAACCATCGGACTGCATCCAGCAACTTATCATCACGCAGCAAAGAACGTCGAGTTGCAACCCCACTTCAGTGCTTCTAACCAAGTCGGCTTATGAGGAGCTAGATGAGAAACACTATGCCGTCAGTTTCCCTACTTCAACGAAGGTTCACCTATCTTGTGCTCAAGACTTCTATAAGAACCTGCAGGGTAGCTATCTTGCTATTATACCACATCAATGCTACCTAGAAACACCTGACTTCACCATTTCAAATAGCAACAATCATCTGAAAGGACAAGCACTGAATATCATAGATCTGCCTACTACTACCAAAAAGACGCCGCCCAGAAATCCATTACTGAAGTTAAACTCAATCAAACTCGATTATCTACATCAAATGAATATGAAGGTCGCTATGCAAACGCCGGTACAGCTGACTGACGCCACCGACTACAGTTTATATCACACTACAATACCAATGTACCTAGTGTTGGTAAGTGCAGGAGCACTTATTAGTGGCCTCTGCTATCGTAAGTACTTCACGAAGCAGACACAGAACTCATCTGAAAAACCGAAAGAAGAACAACATGAACTTCAAGCAACCTATGCCCTTCCATCTGTCGAAAGGGTTGATAGAAATCAACCCCCAGCTCAATTTACGACGAGTGTCTTCAATAGTCGCTGTTCTACGGGGGGAGGTGTTACGCAACCCTAATACATGGGAACTACCTCGCGTCGACCACCCACATCGCATTCCATTCGTGTGAACTTTTATTGTTAAAGACTTTGTTTCGCAACCGTAATGCATGGAAACCACCTCGCGAGTCGCGTCGACCACCAATATCGCATTCTTTTCATATTACAACATAATTCTTGTAAAGTGACAGTGATGTAACATCCGAGTGTACCTTATTCTTACAGACCTTTTTCCGTTCATTGCATTTGTCACACTTCGACGGTGCAATCACCTTAGGATAATTAGTTTGTATTAAATTATTTTATAAGTAAAGTTTTATTTCATTTGCATCCTCTGACTGTGACTTCTATAATTAATGTCAAAATAACAGCTTTATACTAAATGCATATGAAAGTGTATAATACTCTGTATTTATAAAAAAACCCCATTTAAAAAAAATATGTCTGTTTGTTGGACTGATTTTCTAACTTTCACTGGCAGATAGCTGATGTTATAAGAAGTAACTTGGCAACTTTTATTTTAGAAAAGATTTAAGTATCCGCCGAAAAAACCCCATGAAATTGTGAACAAAATCCGACACAGTAAGTCGCTCTTACAAATGAAATTTTAAAATTTTACAAAAATACACAATTTTTTGTATAAGTCCTTTATCTATCCGCATAATTAACACCTCATGTTATACCATTAGTCGTCATCCGACACCGCACGTGCCATGTTGATTCAGTTACATGATAATTTATGAGCTTTTAAATTACAAAAAAGTTTTTACAAGCTTTCTTTTGACACATTATTGTTTGTTGTGTTCTTTCCGGTTTAATTTTTTTATTTCAATTTACAATTACTTGCTGGTATATGAATGATTTTTATTTATATATATATATATATATATATATATATATATATATATATATATATATATATATTTACTAAAATTCACTTTATATCTAATATATAAAATTCTCGTGTCACAGTTTTCGTTGCCATACTCCTCCGAAACGGCTTAACCGATTTTGATGAAATTTTTTGTGCTTATCCGGTATCTATGAGAATCGGCCAACATCTATTTTTCATCCCCCTAAATGTTAGGGGTAGTCCACCCCTAAATTTTTTTTTTATTTTTTAGACAAAATTTTTAATTTCTATTTTTTTATGATACAACATACAAAAATACATACAATCCTCAATTTTCACCCTTCTACGATCAACCCTTATTTTTTAATAGCCATTTTAGTAATTTAATCATTTTTCCTCTCCGGTCGAAAACTGATCAATCGTGATTTAATGCAAGCTAGGGACGAACCCGAGCGAAGCGAGGGTGAGTCGCTAGTATATATATATATATTAGAGTTTTAATTAAAAAAAAACATATATTTACTTATATTCAGCCATTTTTAACGCCCCACTGGTGGTCACGGGCCTCCCTTCAATACGAGGGGGATCAGGCCATCGTCCACCACACTGACCAAGTGCGGGTTGGCGGACTTCACATGACTTCTGGTTAAAAACATTTATTTCTCTAAAGATAGTTAGTTGTCCGGGTCAACATATAGGATACTTTTTACTGCGGAAAAATATCTCATCTCTGAGAAATGTATACTAAACGTTAAAACGTAACGTAGATGTCTAAATAAACCAATAATTCTAATGACTAAATGTACGGACAAACTGTACTGTTTTATACTTGGCTAAATTATTAAATATTTATCCAAGGTCATATATTCTGAATTTAGCATTAAAGTGTAAATGTAAGCCCACAATAAAGTTTTCTTTTTCATAAATATCTTATCGATTATTTAGTGATATGAATTTACTGTTTTTTCTTCACAAAAGTATTATTTTAACGTGAAGTAATATTGTAGTGTGAATTAAGCTTTATGTATATTCTAAAGTTTAAATCGTTATTTTTAAATTATATCGATACCTCGGGGCTCAAAGGGCGTAACCGCCATTTTGGCGAAATTGACTTTTTAATGCAGTCCTACTAAGTTTTTTCTCCTCTATCGATCTGTGTATTTAAAGTCTTCCAATTCGCCAAAAAATGGTGTTTAGGACCCTATTTTTTGTAGAAAATAAAACAGATATTTTTAGCTTTTGCTATTTTTGTTACTTTTAAATCTATTCGAAATATAATTTTAGAGTGTTCTGCACCCAAAAAAAAATTAAACTTTTGGTCTTAGAATGGTTTATTTAGGCCAAAAATCAAAAAAGATATGTCGAAAATAATTTTTTTTTTTTGTTTTTTTGCTCTCCTGTAAAATCGAGTTTTGGTGCTTACGCCCCTTGAGCCCCGAGGTATCGATATGTGCTATATAAAACTAATATTATAATTATAAAACTATATTTTAATTATAAAAAATACATAATATAAATAGCCAAGACCTTTGACCGCTAAAATTACATAAGAATTAAGACATGGCTGTATGTTTACCAACATTAGCACCAGAAAGAATTTAGCGTGTGAATATTTTTTTTTGTATTCTGCTATATGCTAATAAATTGCTCTTAAAATGCTCCTCCGAAATCTGCAATTGCTCCACGTCTAAAGTGATTAGTTAATTAATAATTATTTTTTTAAAAAATTGCTTACTCAAAAATTAATTCGCTATAACACGAGAAATAATCATTTTTTACCAAAGTTTTTTTTGCTCAAAAAATTGCTCCTTAAATGCTCTTTCGAAATATGCAATTGCTCCACGTCTAAAGTGATTATTTAATTAATAATATTAAAAAAAAAAAATTGCTTACTCAAAAATTAAATTCGCTATAACACGAGAAATAATCATTTTTTTACCAAAGTTTTTTTGCTCAAATATTGCTCTTTAAATGCTCTTTCGAAATATGCAATTGCTCCACGTCTAAAGTAATTATTTAATTAATAATATTTTTTAAAAAAAATTGCTTACTCAAAAATTAAATTCGCTATAACACAAGAAATAAATCATTTTTTTACCAAAGTTTTTTTGCTCAAATATTACTCTTTAAATGCTCTTTCGAAATATGCAATTCCTCCACGTCTAAAGTAATTATTTAATTAATAATATTTTTTTTTAAAAATGCTTACTCAAAAATTAAATTCGCTATAACACGAGAAATAATCATTTTTTTACCAAAGTTTTTTGCTCAAAAAATTGCTCTTAAGATGCTCCTCCGAAATCTGCAATTGCTCCACGTCTAAAGTGATTAGTTAATTAATAATTATTTTTTTTAAAAATTGCCTACTCAAAAATGAAATTCGCTATAACACGAGAAATAATCATTTTTTTACGAAAGTATTTTTGCTCAAAAAATTGCTCTTTAAATGCTCTTTTGAAATATGTAATTGCTCCACGTCTAAAGTGATTAGTTAATTAATAATGTTTTTTTTTTAAATTGCTTACTCAAAAATTAAATTCGCTATAACACGTGAAATAATCATTTTTTTACCAAAGTTTTTTTACTCAAAAAATTGCTCTTTAAATGTTCCTCCGAAATCTGCAATTGCTCCAAGCATAGTGACCCGTTGTCTATGGCGATCGCTTATTTTGATGCCTGTCAAATGTTTTAAAAAATGATAATTAATTAAATAATCACTTTAGACGTGGAGCAATTGCAGATTTCGGAGGAGCATTTTAAGAGTAATTTTTTGAGCAAAAAAACTTTGGTAAAAAATGATTATTTCTTATGTTATAGCGAATTTAATTTTTGAGTAAGCAATTTTTTTAAAAATAATTATTAATTAACTTATCACCATGGGCGTACCCAGGTAGGGGCAGGGGGGGGCAGCTGCCCCCCCCCCCCTGGATTTAGTGTAATATTCACCGATGAACCGAAACAAAAATATTTTATTATTATTTTATTTATTTATTTAGTACCTCATCTAGATCATGTTAATCACATACCAAATGACATAATATTTATGTTCTAACAATATTTGTCGTTAGAGAATGCACTATCACTACATAGTATAAAACAAAGTCGCTTCCCGCTGTCTGTCTGTCACTTTGTATGCTTAGATCTTTAAAACTACGCAAGGATTTTGATGCGGTTTTTTTTATAGATTAGTGATTCAAGGGGAAGGTTTATATATATAATACATGCATAATATAGTAGAGAAAGGCTGATAATTTTAGAGGTTTCTAATGTGATATCGTAAATAAACACATTTTTTTGCCCTTACATTGCAAACGCTGGCCGAACCCTACGAGATAGATCAAAATAATGTACTACAGTATTGTACACATTAAAAAGGTCTACAAAAAAGTTCGCGATGGCATATATCTATCTCTTAGGCTACGTCCGCACAGACAGGTGGCTTGCTTAGCGCCTAGAGCCTAGCGAGTCACCCAGCTAGTAGCTTAGTAAAACGAACGTTTTAGAATGTTCGCGACCGGCCGCACTGCGCGCTTGGCGCCTAGCTAGTCGCTTAGCAAGAAGCGCCAAGAGCGCAGTGCGGCCGGTCGCGAACATTTTAAAACGTTCGTTTCACTAAGCTACTAGCTGGGTGACTCGCTAGGCTCTAGGCGCTAAGCAAGCCGCCTGCCTGTGCGGACGTAGGCTTAAGGATAACATACTATATCCATTTTAATACTTTAAAAATTTGGCAATTATAATGCGGTAATGTATTGGACGTCGCTCGATATTTCGACCCCTAAGATCCCGATACTCTTATAGATGTTTTTTTTTTTTTTTTTTTCAATTTATTACATCCACAGGCTTTAATTGCCCGTGCTCTTTTTTTATAACATAGTTTTTATGATTGGCGATTACACTTTTTTTTTTTTTTATACTTAGAACTAGCGGTACTTAAGGCTATACATTGAAGGACGTGGTCCGACACTGACTGGCATTAATTAATGAACTTAACATGCAAAAATTTTTTTTTTTGTTTTTTGTTTTTTGTTTTTTTTTTCTTCTTTTTTTTTTAATATACATATCTAGTAGTCCTTATTGTTAGGTTATAATTAATACTTATTCTAAATACAGGTTTTTTTTTGTTCTTTTTTCCCTTTTTTTTTTGTGTTAGTTTCCCAAGGATCCTGCCCCACTCCGCATTTGGGCTAGCACCGCCTCGGTGACTTTAGTGTCACGTTTCAGGATGGACATTTTAAGATTGTGTTCCAGGATGGTTTTGGTTGAGGCCCCCCTCGCTCGTCCAATAAACCTACCGATCGCATCGTCACCGTCGTCGGTGTAATAGACACAGGTTTTAGTGTGTCTAGTCACCGCGACTACCGCGTGTGGCACACTGTCGTGAAGTCGGAGCCTCATGCTCTTTGTCCGGACGATGATGACCTCTCCGTAGGTTTGGCCTTGGGCTTCATGGATGGTCATGACGCGCGACCCTTCACCAGTTCCGTATCCCTGGTTCATCAACAACTTCTTTTCCTCCTGAGTATGGACCAGATATAGGGTTCCGTTTTGGGTAAATGGTATTTGGGCGTCTGTGTACCTTTCCATGTTGAGGGAGTGGACGGCTGGATTTGATGAGTAGATGTTCCCGTATACCTCGCTGATGGCATATGCGACATCCTTGGGGTTCCTATGCGTGCAAGACAAATCACATGTGATGTTTGTCACCAGGGTTGGCCAGCAATACTTTAGCTCAAACAGATATTCTCTGTCGATATAAGGCAGCTGGTTTATATCTCCGATGAGGGCCACTTCTTCTGCTCCTGACAGTCGGGCTGCCATAATTATGGCCCCAAAGTGGTTCATGAGGGCTTCATCAACCGTTAGGCGGTTGCACTTCGTGCCCTCTGGGAAGCCATTGACCAGTATGGAGGCCATGGTGCGCACCTTTGATTTGGCTTTATCGCCAAAGCGTCCCACTAGCTTCTCCCTTAGGTCTCTAGCGCCCTCGACTGTAGTGGTGGCTACTACTTCGTTGTCCTCATCGAAGTGCCTGATGATGTGAGTTGTTTTACCGCATCCAGGTACCCCATTTGTCCACGTTATTTTTGGCAGTTTCCAGTCCACAAGAACGGCTCCGACCCCAGGATCGCACGAGATGGATTGTGCCATCTCGAGCATCCTGTCATCCAGCATTATTCTTGTGCACTTGGCTACTACCACAACAGGGTCTCCCTTGGGTGTTAGAAATTTGGGGGGTCTGTCTTCGTGTCCCTCTGCTTCAACCAGGCCCACAAAGCCTTTTGTGGCGTTATAAGCAGCCATGTACGACCCCGACATTTTCCCTTGGATGACTTGGGAAGTTTCGTTGTCGTAAACGGCTGCCTCTGCTTCGTCGAGTTCCACCTCCAGTAGCTTTTCGCTTCCTATCTGGTAGGTCTGCATAATCTTTTTGCAGGTGGCTATATTAACCTCTCGGGTTGCTTTAACGATAGCCTTGAACTCGATGAAAGCATTAACAGCATGGTCCAGTGGGTTTGACGCTGGTCTTAGCTTTGGTGGTGTGACTTGACCCATGTCTGCTCGCGTTCGGTTGGCGCGTAACGGTTCAGGTTTTACTAGGTGATTCACCTTAAAGAATTCCCTCACCGCTCTCGCCTGCCCGTCCGCAGATGTTGATGGTTCATGGGCAAGGTGGAACGCGAATGACGTCCGCTTATGGGGAGAGAGGAGTTAGTGGATTGTTTTGTCGACAGCCTTCAGCGTGGAGGCCAGGCTTGACCTTTCCTCCCGATAGGTCTTGGGGCTGGAAGCTTGCCTTTCTGCCTCTATCCGCCTTTGCAGGCGCTCTGATCCGCTCAGTGGGGGCTCCACGATTTTGGCTCTGTGGAGGAGGAAGTTGTTTTGACTTCTCCTTTCAAAAAGTTTAGGTCTTCCCCTCTATCTTCATATATGATGACCTCGTGGTTTACTGAGGCCAACAGGCATCCGTAGCGATCGGCTACGTCACCCTTTTCAGAGCCAACCCTCATGGCGTCCACACTCAGCTTTCGTGGGGGGCCACCGTGGCCCTCTCTACTGAGATTTGAGAGCATCGAGCATACTTGTGCGAAGGGGGTTTCCCTTCCCCACTCGAAGAGAGCGATTGCTTTATTTTGCAACCACATCACTCGGTGGGTTCGGTCGCCCACCGTTTGCACGGTAAGTGTGTCGATTTTAGTGCACTTGATGCTCGTTTTTGTTGTGCTCCCTTTCATCAGTAGAGCGAGCCCCGGCGACACCGTCACTCTATCTGGGCCTTCCGGGCGACAGAAGCTGATGCCCACCCTTTCCTGCTCGCAGCTCATGAAGAGAGCCACACCCTTTATCCTTATGCCCGGCTCACCGCTCATTCCCCTTTGTAGTAACTCGGGGAGCGTTGTGAGATTAATGGTTGGTTGGGATGTGGATAGTGAAGATCTCTCAACGAGCAGACTCCGTAGGACTTTTGGAATAGCTCCGAGTCTCTGCTTTACAGTGGTTTGCTTCTGGGTCTGCTGGGAAACAGTTGTTGGGGCTATAACGTGTGTGGTTGGAGTGGTGTTTGTACTTTGTGTTGTGTGTGTAGTATGTGTAGTGTATGTAGCGTGTGTGGTGTGTGTGGTGTGTGTAATGTGTGTTGTATGTATTGTGTTCAATGGTTGCGGTGTAATGGCTGTGGTTGTCGTTAGGTTTGTGGTTTGGGTAGATGTGATGTTGGAATTGGATGTATTTGCAGATGGTACTGCAGTTGAACCGTTTCTTTTGGCTGCCACTTGGACGGTTTGTCGCGCAAAAGTGAGGAAAGGTGTTCTGGTGGCCTCCTTCTCTAAGATGTTAGGAAGAGAAGACTGGTTCAGATCCAGTTGTAATTTGGTCTCTAGGTCCAGCCTTCCTTGGCCAAATCTTGGACATTCCAAGAGTATGTGGAATATCGTTTCCTCACAATTGGGATCGCAGATACAAGATGGGCTATCCTTTAAGCGGAAGCGATGCAGATACGCTGCGAAACCTCCATGGCCGGTCAGAATTTGGACATCGACAGGTGTTAGTGTCATATTTTTAAGGATTTTATTGGCGATCTTAACACTTGGTAAGAACGCCTTCGTGACTGAGCCCGTTGTGGAGCAGTTGTAGCGCAACTGCCACCGCTCTACCGTCCCCTCTCGTATCTGCCTCCTGACAAACGATACTGGAACTTTATCGTAGTCAGGGGCCGTCTTTTTGGTGAGGGCTGCCTTTTTAGCCAGTTCATCCGCTCTCTCATTGCCTGGAGTTCCTACGTGGGCTCTCAACCAGAAGAACCTCACAGTTCTGCCCTCCTCCCGGATTTCCCGTACGCAGTTCTTCATCTCTAGAGCCAAATGATGAGTCACCGATGGGCTCCTCAGAAGGTCGAGTGAGGATCTTGAGTCGCTCAATATGTTGACTGAGCGCGATTTCGATTGCCTCGCCATTCTGACTGCTCTGAAGAGCGCGTAAATTTCCGATTGGAAGACAGTATTGTGTTGTTCAAGTCGAAATGTGGAGTACTTAGATTCTCTTCCCCCTTCCCACCAGGTTAAGGCAGCGCCGACTTTTCCCTCTATCTTGCTGCCGTCGGTGAATATTAGGGGACCGATTATCTGGTGTTCTTCAAAGGTTTGAGGTTCCAGGTTGTCTAAGCGCTCATACTCTGTTGTTACGAGTAATGATGGGTGGGGATTTTGTAATGGTCCCACCCTGCGCTCTATTTCTCGACCTGGTGGTAGGCGATCCACGCAGTGCCCTTTTTTAGTTTTGAATAGGGTAGCGGCCTCTTGGACCCGAAGGTCGAGGGGTAGCAGGCCCGATAGGATAAGTGCCGATGTTAGAGACACCGTCCTGTACGCTTTACAGATTTTTTGGGCAAAGCCTCTTTGCAGAGAGTCTAACTGATTTCTTATCATCTTATAGATGTTAAGAGGAGTGTTCTGGAAATTTGACGCTATAGAGAATGGGGTTTTTTTAGTGGAGAACGCACAAACTTGTGTCTTTGAGGGGTTATACTGGATGAGATTTCGTCGGCCCAATCGGAGACCTGCTCCAGGGAAGTCCCAATTTCGGACACAAGTTGGACTCTGTTCTCCTCAACCTTAGTTCGAGAGATGTTTGCTCGGCCAGTATAATAGGCATCGACTGTACTGTCTTCTGCATAGCAATGAGTGTTGCCAGTTAGCAACATATCGTTGATATGCAGAATAAACAGTGTAGGCGATAGTAGGTACTGAACCTTGGGGTACGCCAGCGTTACTCTGCATAGTGTTGGAGCATATACCGTCAATTACGACTTTTATGCTACGTCCAGAAAGAAAGCTAGCAACCCAAGAAAGCATTTGTTTGGCATATTGTTATTGTTTTGAAAGAGCCAAACGTAGATGACGAAAAGTATTAATTCAATGTCCATAATATCTATCAATTATGTATCATACACTATTTTAAAAAATCTGGTTGATCTTTGGTGCAGTCTGTTGAACAATAACAAGAAGCGTCCGTTAAATAGAAAGGGACATACGAATTTTTTTTGTGAGTATTTTCTATGATTAATTGTAGTTTGTAATATTTTTTTGCAAACGAAATCAAAGTTGTTCGTACCTAAACCTAGGTACCTAAGTATAATTGACCAGGTAATTGATTTTTTATGATTATAATAAATGTTGTGGCCATCTTATGGATTAATGCAGCTAAAATTGATTTTACCTACCTTATACGTAAAAACTTTGCAATTTCTCTATAGTGGGGCTAATAGTCTAGTCAACAAGTGCCTTTTAGATCGACTTTTTCAGCAGTCTCGGAAAAATATGAACGAGGTGTCATTCGATTTGGAATGGTATGCACATAGATGGTTTTTGAAAAAAAAAACAAATTCCGCTTGCAAAAATTGCAAAAGTTATAAACAATTAACTAAAAATTAGAAAGGGGGTTAAGTTTTTTGCAAATATCTCAAAAATTAATTGAGATTTTTCAAATCTAACAAAAGATTCAAAAAGAGAAGAAAAGGTCCTATAAAAATCTCAACAACAAAACAGCTTGCGCAAGCCACGTCTACTTCGGATACTTTATCAATAAAAATTATTTTAACATATTAAATACAAAATTTAAGAAATGAAAAAATTCAGGGGCTTATTGGATAGATAAATGAACAATAATCCGCGGGGAAAAAAATATCACAATTTTTCAATTAGTTATGCAATAGTGAATTAATAATTACAGTCGGTAATTATGATTATGATTTTAGGGATCCGTGTCAAATGTTAATCAATTTTTCACCTCATATTTTTCTCCGGCCCATATTATTCATAGCGTATTTAATCAAAATCATTTTTTTATATACAATAATAAAAAGGACAATATGTTTTGACCGGGGTGCCTATTAAAATGTGCCTGCTAGTATGTTTAATTAAATAAATAATAATTGACTTTTTGGAACAAAATCGATGCACTTGTTATTTAAATGAATTATACTCCATTTCACAGAAATATACGTAGAGAACTTGAAAAGTGATAGCTGCCGTCGCGCACTTGGCCGCAACCTCTTCGCAGCCAGATGTAAGAAAGAAAGAAAGAAAGAAAGAATATAATATTATATATCATCATAAAGCTATTTTTTTTCTGTGCATGATAAAATACTTCTGCTTATGTAAAAGTGGCTGCAAAGGAAAGAAAAGAAGGAAAGAATATAATATTATATATCATTTGTCAGACAATAACAACGGTTACCATGACATGATGTCAACAAACATTTATCAGTTAACTTTAACTGATAACAGTTTGTTGCCATAGTATGCCATGATAAATGATATATTATACTATTATATTCTTTCTTTCTTTCTTACACCTGGCCGCGAAGAGGTTGCGGCCAAGACACAAGTTTGTGCGTTCTCCACTAAAAAAACCCCATTCACTATAGCGCCAAAGTTCCAGAACACTACCCTTAACATCTGTAAGAGTATCGGGATCTTAGGGGTCGAAATATCGAGCGACGTCCAATTTAGACGTCATCTGTAATTCACGTCAGTATATAAATATAAACAGTATTTCACGTCGGGGCATCGCCTTTTGCTCTATAAAGCACAGGTTCGCCCTCTCATGGAGTACTGTTCTCATCTCTGGGCAGGCGACCCCCATTACCAGCTTCTTCCATTTGACTCTATCCAACGCCGGGCAGTTCGTATTGTCGACGATCCCATACTCACAGACGACTTGGAACCTCTAAGCCTTCGGAGAGATGTTGGCTCTTTGTGTGTTTTTTATCGTCTTTACAATGGAGAGTGTTCTGATGAACTTTTTGATTTGGTGCCACCGTCACGATTCTATCATCGCACCCTTCGCCGCCGGGTTGGATGTCATCCACAAGGCCGGCAACGCATTTGCAACTCCTCTTGTGTTGCAGATGTACATGAGCGGCGGTAGCCACTTACCATCAGGTGGATCGCTTGCTCGTTTGCCCCTTTTTTGTATAAAAAAAAAGTGCCTAATCTTTCGTGTAGTGCTTTGTGTAGTATGTACAGTAAAACAAGCGCGGGGGCCGGTTTAATAAATTTCTGATTTGCCCCCCCCCCCCCCCCCCCCCCTAGGCCAAAAGCTGGTTACGCCCATGCTTATCACTTTAGATGTGGAGCAATTGCATATTTCGAAAGAGCATTTAAAGAGCAATTTTTTGAGCCATAAACTTTGGTAAAAAAATGATTATTTCTCGTGTTATAGCGAATTTTATTTTTGAGTAAACAATTTAAAAAAAATATATATTATTAATTAAATAATCACTTTAGACGTAGAGCAATTGCATATTTCGAAAGATCATTTAAATAGCAATTTTTTGAGCAAAAAACTGTGGTAAAAAAATGATTATTTCTCGTGTTATAGCGAATTTAATTTTTGAGTAAGCAATTTTTTTAAAACATGATTATTAATTAAATAATCACTTTAGACGTGGAGCAATTGCATATTTCGAAAGAGCATTTAAGGAGCAATTTTTTGAACAAAAAACTTTGGTAAAAAAATGATTATTTCTCGTGTTATAGCGAATTTAATTTTTGAGTAAGCAATTTTTTTTTAAATAATTATTAATTAACTAATCACTTTAGACGTGGAGCAATTGCAGATTTCTGAGGAGCATTTTAAGAGCAATTTATTAGCGTATAACAGAATACAAAAAAAAATATTTACACGCTAACTTCTTTCTGGTAACATTAGCCTTAAAAATATTCCAAAATGTCAAATTTCAAGCTATTTTGACAGTTGGTTTTCCGAAATTTTACAATAAAATGAGCGCTGAAAAATCAACGTGTGTCTTTTGTAATATCGTTAATAAATTAGAGAATACCGAAATATTATACGAAGATGACGAAGTTTGCGTTTTTCGAGATATAAAACCTGCGAGTGATTATCATATACTCACTGTGCCTAAGCGTCATATTGAAGATGCTTTAACTTTAACTTCTAGTGATAAAGAACTTGGTGAGCCTTATTTATTTTTTTAAACGAGCTCTCTTACATCATAACTTATCTCTAAACATTTTTAGTACCTAACTTTACTAAAATTCATTTGATATACCATTGTAAACAGCAGCCTTTCCCGCTCAGCAATATTGCTGCTTACTAGAATAATAATATAAAAAAATATACTTTTAAGTGACCATTTTTGTCTACTAAATCCAGACTTTCATTCAAATAGTAGTGCCTAGTTAATAAATTTTAATAAAAATTATATTTTAGTTGAGAAAATGCTATCAGTTGCAAAAAATCTACTACAGCAAAATAGTTTGTCAGCTGATGATGCAAGGTTCGGCTACCACTGGCCCCCATTCAGGAGTGTAAGACACTTACATTTACATACAATAGCTCCAGAGTCTAAAATGGGAATGATCGGAAAAATGGTTTTCATGAAAAATTCTTATTGGTTTGTCTCGGTAAGTGTGAAATAATTCTTAACATATAAAAATATATGAGTCTCACTGCTAGTTCCCTGTTATTAATATACTCTCATTATCAGAGTGGATATTTTTGAAGTTAATTAAAAAAATTAATAAACTCATTGGCTATATAATATTAATATAGATAAATATTAAATTGACAAATTAATAATATAAGTACAGTTTATTTTTTTTAAAAGTTATATACATTTCATATAAAAAAGGTTTCCTTTGAAATCATTTATGTGTCTTATCTATGTGTCTGTGTCCATCCTTCTGCTAAAGTCCTATTTTTAATTACGAAATACTAGACAAAATAAGGGGTAGATAATTTTATTCCGGTGTATATTTTTTGGAGACCGCGATGCGATAATACCGTCCCTTAGAATACTCTCAGCTCTTACAATAACTAGAATATTTATATGTAAAGTGAGTTCAAATAAATAAAAAATTATATTTTTTTTTCTTTTCAGCCTGAATATGTAGCATCAAGACTGTAAGTGATTTTGGGACCATCAGAATATATTTGCTTTAGTGGTTGGTGTATGTTTGTATGTGTATATAGGTTTTTGTTTTTATCTGGTAGATTAGGCAAAGGAATTACTTTGAAGTCCAAACGCTGTTCTTCTATTAGACAAAAAAATATTTATATATTTTTTATTTATTAATATAATAATCATGTTTTAAAATATAATATTAAACTTCACAAGAAAACAGATTAATGTGGAAATGAATTTTCTTTTGTTTTTGTTTTGGTTTATTATAATATGTTATAAGGGATTTAATTTATGTTTTTTGGACTTGGGTCATCATTCATAAGTTCACTTCCATTATAATTTTTGAGGCTGGGCAACTTTAGTATTAATAAACTACATAGTTTATGTAGAAAAATATTTATCTGTTATTATAAATTAATTAATTTAAAAATGTATAAAGAATAAAAATATTACTTAAATATAAAGATTGTATTTTTTTTAATTAAAAATGTAATCTAATGTAAATAAATTATCTATATCCCGATATTTCAGCACTGTTACAGACTGTGGTTACGGGTTAATGCAGAATGACCATGGTGCTTGTACCTTGTTGACTTAGAGCCTATAAACTATGCATATAATACCTCTATTAAAAACTTCAATAGGATTCTCATCAAAAGCGACAAAAGCCACATAGAAACCAATAAATATTTATTGGCGAATCAATGACATCTATTATCTATTCAAGCAAACAAAAATAGCCCGAATTAGCACTGTCCAATTTCTTTGTATGGGATGAGGCATCTGTATTAGTATAGTATTATGTGAGCTGTGCTTTATGTGTCATTTTTTTCATACTTACAAGTTTCATTATGTGTTACTTTGAAAAAATATTCAAATGGCGGCGTGTGGGTGATGAAAACTTGAATAGAAATGTTCGAACCCCTTAAATAACGATTCAGAGGTGCTTGTAAAAATCTAATTTAAATTTTAATAAAGTTAATTTTGATTTAATTTGATCACTTGTTATCTAAAACAGTTCTTCTGTTATGCCTTTAGCGGGTTCGATTTCAATGTCGGGTAATCTTTTGTGCCGTGTGAGTGCCATATATTAAATTCACATTATTTATTGATTACTAGCGACTCACCCTCCCTAACCCTAATTCTTTTTCTAAAATAAAAGTAGCCTTAGTTACTCCTTATAATATCAGCTATCTGCCAGTGAAAGTTCCGTTAAAATTGGTTCAGCCGTTTTGGAGATTAGCCGAAACAAACAGACAGACAGACAGACAAAACTTTTAAAAATTGTGTTTTTCTTATAAGTACCGTATATAATTCCATATGCATTTAGTATAAAGCTGTTATTTTGACATTACAAACAGACACTTCAATTTTATTTATCTGTATAGATGGGAACCGGGCATTAGTAAGTGTTAAAGTAATTACATTTAACTTAGCTGCTAGAAACTATACATAATTCATATTTGACCGATAGAAAAGAATTTAACGTGAAAACGTTATCGATAAGGATAACAGTATCTCGATATTTTAGTGAAGATCAGAGATTTTTAGCTTTCGTCAAATTTAATGTATTTTATTCAGCATTAAATTATTACAATTTTTTACTGAATGTCAAGAGTCTACCATCAGTTCGGAAAGAGAAAGTGTACCTTAAAAAGTACTGGCGAACGAAATTCAACGGGACAAGAATGTTGAAACAGGAAAGAAGGTCTTAGATTGCTTGTACCAGTCAGATTTGATGAATTCTTATTGAATTTACAAAGGACGATTAAAAGCTTAAATCATGCTCCGTTCGTTGACATTTTTTATTTTTATTGCTTAAAATCAGAGTTAATTTATTTACATTGTACAATTTTATCATCGCCAATAAAGATTATAGTTTTTTGTCGGATTAAAAAAAAATCCTAATAAAATAGTCATTAAAAAAATGGGCCACAAAAATAACCAGATTATTAGTCTTTGATGCCTGAAATCAGGTATTACTACTATTATTTCTTAATTCTTATCTTTCAAGTCTCCTAATATAATCTATTAGTACTTTTATTGGCCAATTTTTCTAAATTTCCACATTGAAACGTGATAAGATTAGTAAAAGATTGCTTAAGCTATTGATAATATATTATCAGTTGTTTTTGGGACTTTAACCAGGACCCAGTTATTTATAACCAAGTGTTTTTAATAAAAATAACATGATAAAGAATAATATTGTTTGCGTAATAAGATAAAGAATTATTTATAATTAAAAAAGGAGGTTTACTTTCCTTTTTTAGTAACTTATCATTTTGGCTAAAATTGAACGTGTTCAAACTTTTTAATTATCTGTAGTTTTGTTATTGGATTATGAAAGGATTCTGGCGGGAACCTTGAAAAAGCGCGGTTGACTTTAAAAAATAATAATTTTAAATATTTCCTATAAAGTGATTTTTTATAGTTAAAGTGAATTTAAATATTGCTATTAGCTGCTGAAAAGCACGATAGCAATGGAGATAAACGAGGGGGGCGGGTCTCTCCCGCCCACCTCAAAAAAAAAACGGTCGAACGATGAAGGAGGAGGCGTAGGCTCTGAACGATCGGACTGCGGCGGTGAGCGAGATCCGTATCTGCCTTATTACAAACCGAATTATAAAAGGTTATATTCGGAAAATTCAACCAACACAGACTTTAAAGTGTATGTAGAATCCACAAACGACGTTAGATTGGGCCACGGAATAGGTAAAAAAGGCTGGAAAGGTAATGTGGGCGTAACAGCCGCGCCGTAACTATGATTAAACAATCATACTTCAACTGATTCATGCGTTCACCGCTTGTAGTTCTTGTTTAGCGTGCGTCGGGAACGGAGCTACGATAAATAGTGTTATAATGCCGTGTTGCGCTATATTACATGCAAGACAAAAAGTCAGACTTCGAGTATCGATCGAGGAGGTATATCTTTTCATCGTTAAGTCAAAAATAATAATGAATATCTTTTTAGTTTTAAAAATGTAGCAACGATTACAAAATTCAAAACAAACGATACTATTACAGTAAGCTAAAACAAAAACTATACATTGCTCGCTATGCATGCGCATAATCAAAGCAACGCGCGATCGTTGTCCGCAATGGATAGCGTTCTCTGCGAAACCCACACTTCTTTGCGGTGATTCGCTTTTGTATATTATAATAGCGATGTGCTTTTGTTGTAAGACAAAATAATCGATAAGACAATGATTTTTGTATAATAATGTGATTGAACACTTTCTATGGCTAATTTAAAGTTTATATACAAGTTCATTTTAGAGATAAGGAAAAATCAATTTTATATATTACCTAAAAATATCTCGTGCATGATTTGGTAATCTCAAAAAAATACTTTTAGGTTTCCTAAAGAACCTTCCATAAAAGAACAATGGATTGACGTGACGGGCAGGTAAAACTGGTTTCCGACAAAGTCCAGTACTATATGCTCTAAGCCTTTTAGTGAAAATAATTTTATTATTAAAAAATTTTATTACATTTACTTAAGAATTCACTTACCATGTATGTAACATTAAAAATACCGTAAACCGCCCTAACTTCGCCTGATTTTTGATGTTTTTTGAATTTTGCGCCTAGGTTAATAATATTTGCGCGTTTTTTAATACGGCAAAGGAACCAATAGCATTTCGCCTTTTTGAGCATAAACAAGTAACTTTCAAATTCGTTAACCATAGACTAACACGAGGGTCATAAAAATATAGGCGAAGTTATGGTGTTGTTCAAAACTTCACCTGGTCCCTTTTTTACCAAAAGTATGAGATTTTTGTCATCCCATGGAATTAAAAATACTAAAGAAATAATATTTAAAATCAAAAAAGTTAACAGAAAACCGATAGAATATTTAGTTTTATTTTTATGAGGGGTAGGCGAAGTTATGGGCTATTTTGAGCTATAATGTACAAATAATCAGGGCTGTCACAGCCAAATAGCTATGAACAATTTTTTTGTACTATTTATAAAGTGTATTTTTTAAACTTTATCATAGATTAGCCGAATGAAATAATAAAACAAGTGTAATATTAAAAAACATTTATTTATTTATTTTCTCAAAATCTTCTATATTTTACTCAATTATGACACGTCTTGGTATTTACTTTAATGACGATGTGTAGTCATTTTTGAGATCAATCAAATTAACATAACTCAGACTTTTAATTAGAGTGCCGTCTTAATAATTACTTGTAAAATTCTTAATTGCTAAAAAATACTTATTTAAATCGTAAAGTTCAAATTGGCAGTACAAAACGAAAAAAAAATATCAACATAATTGTTCTTTTCTAGGTATTTGTAAACTAGCATTCTGAGTTCCAACAGAGTTAGTGGGCTGCCGAACTCAGCTGTAGTAATAAGGCAATTCACTATTTTATCTTCAACAGCAGCTTCAAGTTTCGTGGGACAGCCTACGCTCTTGGAATGTTTTCCGTTTAGTTTATCAAGAAGTGTCCTTCTTGGTATTCCGTATAATTTCTCTGCTTGATATGACGAGATTTGTTTACTCTTAAGGTTTTCTAACGCCAATGCAAGCATTTCGGCGCTATGGTTAACGGTATAATTCCGTTTTGTTTTACTTTTTTTGATTTTTGTTTTCACCATCTAAAAAAAAAAATGCTGGCATCAATAAAAAAAATTGACAACCCTAGCGGTAGGCGAACCTTGTCACAAAGAGGTCTTCAAAATGGGCAATAACATTGCCTAGTCACATAACAGCTAAGATAAAACACATGCATAGCTCACAATTGGTTTTCTTAAGAACAAGAATAAATGCAAACAAACAATATAAAATTTGGAATCTTACCTTTGGTAATTATCTAGTAATCAGTGTAATTCGTAGGTACGGATGAAAAAACGCCTGCGCACGCGAACACACTTGTGACAACTGAGTCAAAAAGGCGGCAGTTGACATTTCGTTTGTCAGTGCAGGGTGACCATACATAAAAATTAAACCATCCCGTGGTAATTTGGTGGCGGTGTAATGCTTAATTCAAAAGTTATAAGGATTTTAAAATTTTAGGCGAAGTTTCGCATAAAGGTGAAGTTAGGGTGGTTTACGGTACAATTATTAGAAGTTAAACGTTGTTTTATTTTATTTTTAAATTAAACTAATCTAATTCATTTAAAAAAAATGTTTTTAATAACTGTAAAAAAAACAAATATTATATAAAATTTTAATACACTGACATAAATTATAGACAAAAATATCGATAGCATTTTTTCATTTTCAACCACTAGCGTACGTGTAATTTTATTTGCTTTTGCACAGCACAGACGCAACGATGATTATCTATGTGTTGACCAATTATAGGGCTGCGATAAAGGTTGCATATGTGTGCAAATGCTTGTGTTTATTTGACTTGCGCGTGTAGTAAAAACATCAAGAAGGGATAAGTGGCGACAGTGGTTCCCATACAAATTACGTGTGATTACCATTCTAAATCTTTTATCTATTCTGTGGATTGGGCAACAAGAGCCCTATATACTTAAATCATATTTTCGCAATAGACATAAAAGGTGTGACGGGTATTCAGAGGGTTAATGCCAATAAAATAGCAGTTATTTTCAAGCAATATAATACGGCCAATAACTTTATTAATAACACTACTTTTCTCACAAAATATAACATGAAGGCATTCATACCGGCAGCGCAAATTGAAAAAACCGGCATCATCAGATTTGTTCCAGCGAATATATCTAACAAAGAACTTTACACAAGACTTTCTTCAATTTATGAAATAGTGGCAATAAGAAGGTTCTTTAAGAAAGTAGGACAAGAGCGCATTCCATTACAGACTGTAAGCATCACCTTTTTATCTAATGTACTGCCTAATAATGTACAATATGATCTATTCTCGTATAGAGTTTTTGAATACATTCCACCATTATTACAGTGCTATAGGTGTTTTAAATTTAATCATTCAGCAAGAATTTGCAATGGTAAACAAAGATGTAGTATTTGCGGAGGTGAGCACTTGTATAAAGAATGTGATAAACCAACAGAAATCAGCTGCATAAATTGCAGTGGGCCTCATCTTGCGATATCTAGATTATGTCCTATTAAAGCAAAGAAGATTATTGAAAAGAAAAACAACATATCTTATGCAAGTGTCACCTCTACAAAACAAGTCACCATCGATGAAACAGATTTCCCTCCACTCTCACCACCAACACCACAACCTGTAAATAGTAATGTTATTGTAAATAAATCTTTAAATATTCCTGTAAATAAGTCTGTACAAGATGTAAAAAAAGGTAAAATAGTTCATTCTAAAGACCTTAAAACTCAAATAATTTCCAACAACGATGTACTTATGGCCCTAGTGCAGACGTTGGTGGAATTAGCCAATAAAGATGATAGTACACCCACTACTATTAATACTATTAAAGATACATTATTAAAAAACTTAACATAATGGATTGTGTAGGGCCTAGTTCTACACAATCCAAGTTACGTATTGCGCAGTATAACATTCAAAGTGCAAATAGTAAAAAACCTTTATTAATCCAATTTTTAAAACAACAAAATATTGATATTTGCCTTCTTAATGAGACATGGTTCAAAGATAATAATTTTAAAATACCAGGATATAATATTTACAATAAAAATTCAAACAATACACATAATGGAGTTGCAATACTGATAAAAACATACCTTAAGTATAATATATTAAATACCAGATTTTATGAAGACATTCAAACAGTTGCTGTATCTGTATCAACAGGACATAGTAGCTTAACAATTCTCTGTGTGTACTGTCCACCTTCAAGTGGACATATACGAATTAATAGACTCCGTTACATTATTAATGATCTACCAAAGCCCATATTTATGAGTGGTGACTTTAATGCTCATCATATTGCATTTGGTTGTCAGTCAACAAAAAGTAGAGGTCATGAGTTATTTAATTTAATTGATGACTTAGATTTGTGTATTTTAAATGATGGTAGACCTACAACTGTAAATCGTCCTGGACAAACTGCTTCTGCCATTGATGTAAGCTTCATCAGTGGCAGCCTCGCACCACTATGTGAATGGTCTGTACATGATGATACAATGGGAAGTTACCATTATCCAACAATAACAGAGATTTCATTACATATAGATAAATATCATCTCAATTCCCCTGTAGATAAGTTCATATATAAAAAAGCTGACTGGGCAACATACACAGCTCTTTCAAAAACAATTTTTAATGATTTGATACTTCAGCCACATGATCCTATTTCAACCTATAATCATTTTTGTTTTCATTTAGATACTCTTAAAGAAATGTCAATTCCAAAGCTCACTAAAACAAACACTTTCATAAGCAGACCACCAGCTCCCTGGTGGAATAGTATATGTGAACAAAGTGTTATTGCTTCATATAACGCACTAAAACTATATAGAAAAGAGCCTACTATTGAAAATTATATTAATTACAAAAGAAAAGATGCCCAGAAAAAGAGAACAATTTCAGAACAGAAAAAAATTGGATGGAATAAATTGTGTAACACTTTTAATAGAAATACTCACATAAGTAAAATTTGGAATTTATTAAAAATGTTTAAAGGCATAAGACCTAAGAATAAATCATATACAAATGAGTTTATACCTCCACTCTTAGATAAATTATCAGATAATAGCAACTTAATTGAAGTATAGTCCATTTTTTCTTACGTGTCCTAATTGGTAAACAAACACTACCTTGAACGAAAATCACTTGTTTTCGGACAATCCTACATTTTAGATTTGGTTTTATCGTTTATAACTATTTCAGAAACACACACGCTACGAATTACACTAATAAAAGCTGTTAATTATTGATTTAACCCAGATATGCCTACTGTCCTATATGTAGGACAGTGAAAATAAAAATATATTTCAGATTACCCACTTAACCTAACAATATTTACTCTTGTGATTTGTAGTAACGAATGTATGTGCTTTTATAGAAAAATAAAAAATTCTAGTTATTTTAACAGTTTTATATAACAATTTAGCGTAAAACGTGTAATAAAAGTGTGTTGCAGACATGTCGAATTACAGGTATGTATAAATAGTTGTATTTTACAAGTTAGTTATATTTTTTTTGTGCTGACAAGTGGTTAATAGCCTCAACTTTAATACTAATAAAGTATTATAGCAATAACAAATTGAAAATTCTATATAATCCGTTATAAATACTGGTGTACTACATATAGGACAGTAGGATAATACAACTTATCTATTATACTAACTTTTTACAGGCCATTAGCTGCTCATGAAATTTTGGATGCTTTGGAAAATATTTCTGGTGATGAAGAAGACAATAGAGAAAGAGTGATATGTATTCTACCTCCTCCTGTTGATCCTGACTGCCTCACTGATGAAGATTCGGGGGAAGAAGATAATGTGACGCTGAACAACTTGCCACGAAACATACTACTTCAACCGGCAGAAGTATCGATACAAGGACAGGTTCCGGTGAATGATACAGAAGAAGAACCTTCTTATTCTACAGCTCGAACAAAACGCAGGCGAACCTACGCTTGGAGAAAACGAGACTTGGAAAAAAACCCAGTGAATTGGCCTGAGGTCCAAGGAGCTTTCCAAGATAAGCGCCCAATTGAGTGGTTTGAAAACTTCATAGATGAAGATGTTATTTCCTTGTTGGTGTCAGAGAGTAACAAATATGCCGTCAAAAAGAATTTTCCTGGAGACATAACCATGGAGGATATGAAGTGTTTCATTGGCATATTGCTGGTTAGTGGTTCTACATGGCTCCCGCGAAGAAGAATGTATTGGGAAAACTCTCCTGATACAAAGAATGAGTTGATTAGCTCTGCTATGACTAGGGATAGATTTGACTTTATTTTTCGCCACCTTCATGTCAATGATAATCTGGATCTGCAAGACAAATATACAAAAATACGCCCACTCATAACACTTCTAAATAAAAAGTTTTTAGACTTTTCTCCTCTCGAGGAGCATTACAGCGTAGATGAGGCCATGATCCCTTATTACGGGAGGCATGGCTGCAAACAGCATATAAAAGGTAAACCTATTAGGTATGGGTTCAAGTCTTGGGTTGGTGCTACTCGATTGGGGTATGTATTGTGGATAGAGCCATATCAAGGAGCAACAACTATGTGCAATCCAATATATAAAGAATTGGGCCTGGGTGCAAGCGTAGTACTTACTTTTTGTGATGTGGTGATTTCACGTGGGTTCGGCCTTCCTTACCACATAGTTTTTGATAACTTTTTTACGGGGACGCCCTTGCTGGAAGAAATAACAAAAAAAGGCCTTCGGTGCACTGGGACTATACGAGAAAACAGGACGTCTAGTTGTCCTCTAATTACATCAAAGTTATTGAAAAAAAAGGAACGTGGTGCTCTCGATTACAGAACGACACATGACAACACGTTTATTATTGCTAAATGGCATGATAATAATATATTCAGTATTGCTTCGAATGCTGTGGGAATAAATCCTAAGCAATCTGCAAAACGCTTCTCACAAAGCGAAAAGAGAAACATAGTCATAGAAGAACCTCATATGGTTGCAATCTATAACAAATATATGGGCGGAGTGGACCGGTCTGATGAAAATATTTCTCATTACCGAATTGGTATAAGAGGTAAGAAATGGTACATGCCAATACTTACACACATGATTGATCTGGCCGAACATAATGCATGGCAGTTGTATAAAATAAATCATGGAAAACTTGATCACCTTGGTTTTCGCAGAAGGGTAGCAACTGCTTTGATTGAATCAAACAAAAAAATTGCAAAAAGGGCCAAGCCGACCCTCCCAACATGAACATGCTGATAGTCGAAAAGACCAAATCAATCACCTGGTTATTCCTCAATCCAAACAAACACGCTGTCGTCAATGTCATAAGAAATGTTTGACACGCTGCAAAAAATGTGATGTTGGAGTGTGTGTCAAGTGTTTTGAAACATATCATTTATAAATAATGTTCCTAGTCTATAGTTACCTAATAAAAATACATTGTTTTTAAACTTTTGAACTCATTTCTTGATTTTTTTATGATTACATGCTATTTTGATTTATGATTTTTTATTTCCCCTTATTATCCTACTGTCCTATATATAGGACGGCTGTTTCCTTGAAAGCCTTACAGTCAATATTTTTTTCAGCATTTTTTTTATATTACATAAGGTATATAAAACCAAATAATATATATTTTTTTTAAGTTTTCAGAAATTAATAGTTTCAGGCTTATCTGGGTTAAACACATTATTTTTGCTAAAATTGAAATATTGACAGAACCAACTTCCACAGATAAAATATGAACACAACATTTTGACGTTTCGATACGCTACTTTGTCTTTGAATTATAGAGATGTACATTTAGAATGAATTATCGAGAGTGAAAACTGAACTTATTAAAAATAACAATATCTTTATATTACAAAGTACGACATTTTGTTCAAATTGTTATTAGGCTTAAAAATGTCTTCTGTAGAATATAGAAGATTTTTAATTGCTTTTAATGAATTTATACTTATTATTTATTTGTTATTGTAATTATTATTATTTCGTATCTTATTGCACAGTTTATTAAAACGGAGTGAGGGACTTCCGACCGCTTTTTGCTTTTTTAGATTAAAGTTTTAAAAATGAGTTTATATTAAGGCCAAAAAAATCTTAAAAAACTTTCACGTCATTGATTTTAAAATAGACAAGTGACATTTTGACAACTTTTATTAAAATTTAATAAAGACAATTATAATAAAAAAGTTATTGATGAAATGGCCGCTCATAAAAATATAATTGTTCTGCGCCTTCCGCCGTATCATTGTGAATTAAATCCAATAGAATTAATATGGGCACAATTAAAATCACATGTAGGAAAAAATAATAAAAGTTTTAAAATGGCTGAAGTCAAGAAGCTAGTCAGAGAAGGATTAAGAAAAATTGGTACGGCGTCTTGGATAAATTGTATTGAACAGGTGAAAAAAGAAGAAGACAAAATGTTGCAGCTTGACGGCTTAATAGATGCTGCAACAGATACACCGACCCCTAATTTTATAATACATATATCAGAAGAGTCGAGTAATTTATCATCGGAATCAGACTAATAAAATTATTAAAATAACTTGTCGTATTATTTCTACCCAATACTTTACGTTCACTGCATAAAAATTAAAAACCATTAAGTTCAGTCATTCATTCGTCATGCACATCTCTATGAATTATCTCTGGTCACCTGTACGCCATATTTGTTTACTATTTAAGACACGTAAGAAAAAATAGACTATAGATCAACTGAACATTCTTTTTGAAATTAACAATGATAACCCAAATTCTAAATTTTTACTGGATCCTTTTTCATGGTCTGAATTTTTAACAAGCTTGCACTCTAGACGAAATACAACTCCTGGCTTAGATGATTATCCTTACATTGTAATTAAAAACTTAGATGAATCTGCCCAAAAGTTGTTTCTTAACATTCTCAATTTGCTTTGGCGTAATAAATCTATTCCACAGTCATGGAAAACACAGTGTGTTGTCCCAATACTTAAGCCCGACAAATCTCCTGAGTTTGCTAGTTCTTATAGACCAATTTCCTTGTCATCATGTCTTGGTAAAATATTTGAAAATATGGTGAAAGTCCGTCTTGACTGGTATGTTGAATCCAAGTGTTTCATTCCACATATACAATATGGCTTCCGTAGAGGGCGTAGTAGTGCAGACAGTTTCACCTCTTTAATCTCTGACCTGAAAAATGCAAAACATAGAAAATTAAACACTGTTTGCGTATTCCTAGATGTCCAAAGTGCTTTTGACAGTGTTGATCCTGGTATACTAGTTCAAATCATGTCTAGGTTGGATGTGCCCGGGCACTTATGTAAGTGGATTTTTAATTTTTTGAACAACAGAATAATCTATGCTAGACATAACAATATTTTATATGGACCCAAATGTGCCTCAAGAGGCACAATGCAGGGTGCCACACTATCCCCATTACTATACAATATATACACAAGTGAAATTTGTAAATATGTAAATAATAGGAATGTAAATATTTTACAATTTGCTGATGACATTGTATTATACAGCAGTAATTACAACTTAGAGATTGCAATAGATAATATGAACAAATCCTTATTTCAACTGTTACAATATTATAATGATCATTTACATTTAAAAATTAACCCCTCTAAAAGTAGTGTTATGTTTTTTGGCAATGAAACCCCAAACTCAAATGTTATTTACAATAATGAAATTATAAATAGAGTCACTTCAAAGAAATTTTTAGGAATAATACTAGATCCAAAACTAACTTTTGAAGAGCATATTAAATATATATCCAAAAAAGCTCACACAGGACTAAATGTTATCAGATCACTTTGTGGCGTAACATGGGGTGCAGACCCTAAAATATTGTCAATATTGTATAAAAGTATTGTAAGAAGTCACTTAGATTATAGCTCACTCGCTTATATGAATAGTTCTCATGTAAATAAATTAGACATATTGCAGAATAAGGCTTTAAGAATAATATCTGGTGCTATGTGCTCAACTCCTATAAGGGCCATGGAAGTTGAGACAAAAGTGATGCCTTTGATTTTGAGGCGAATCTTACTTGCTGAAAGATTCTGTCTCAAACTAATAGCATCAAACAATATTCCAGTAATAAATAAAATTGTACCTTATATAGATAGATCCCTAAGAAGACCATTAACAACAGCACAAGGTCTACTATGCGGTAATTCTCCAACACTGTCTGATATATTTATGGAAATAGACAATAGTTTTTCTAAAATCAGAAAACAGTTTCCATGGCCATGCTACTCTTTCTCTTATCAGTGTATTTCACATCCAATTAATGTAGTTCAACAGACAATAAACAATAATTCGGAAATGCTTCAATTTTTGGAGGAAAATACAAAGTACTATGTTATCTACACTGATGGGAGCAAGGCAAGTGATTATGTACATGCTGCTATATATGATCCACAAGCAAAATTTTCTTCAAGTTTTATTCTGCATGAACCCTGCTCTATATTTACGGCAGAGGCATATGCAGTGTATCAGGCATTAATGCGTATTCGCGAAATCAATAACAATAAATGTTTTTTAATAATTTCTGATTCCTTGAGTTTGATAACAGCTTTAACTACCCTCACAGTTAAATTCAAGTCTAATTATATCCTTTACTTCATTAAACAAATAATTCACCAATACCACAATAAAAATATCCAAATTTTCTTTCTATGGGTGCCTTCCCACAAAGGTATCTCTGGCAATGAAATGGCTGATAAAACTGCATATGAAAGGAGTTAATGCTGTTGACGTTAGAAATACAATGAATGTTCCTATGTCCGATTACTTGCAATGTATTGACCAAAATATTCAAAAGTTGTGGTTAGAAATGTGGAAGAAAGATCAAGATACGAAAGGAAAATGGTATGGAAGCATACAAGAAAGCTTACCTGCAAGACCTTGGTATCATCGTATGCAAGATTCTACTCGAGACTTTATTACTATCATAAATAGATTGCGTTTCGGTCATAATACTGCACCGTCACACCTTGCTCGACTCGGCATTATTGCGAATAAAACCTGTTCTTATTGTAATTCAAGTGATGGAACTATGGAACACATTATCTTCGATTGTCAAAAATTTTTGATTGACAGACTAGTGTTGGCCAGTGAACTTAGTGATGTTGAAAATAAGTGTGATTTATTGTCCCGCCCGCCGTCATTAAAACAATTGTTACAAGACAAAATTACTTACAAGCCCATCTACAAATACATAAAGAATACAATTAAAACAATTTAACGGAATGTGCTCATAGGCATATATATTATTACGTATATGAATAATAAGAGTTGACCTAAAGGTTGTAATTACCAGGTCAAAAAATCCCACAAAAAAAAAAATGGATTATGAAATGTGACAGTTTATAACCAAACGTAGTGGTGACATTCTCTTTGTTTATAACTTTTGAACTTTAAAAATTAAACTTTTGTTGTATTTAATGTTGTAAAGTCATATAATATATTAATCAAATTAAAAATATGGCTAAAATAGCGGAAATTCGACAATTATTTGAAGCTAAAATAAAAGCCAGGATACCGGAACCACCGGGACCTTTCGATCCTCGTGATTTAGAAAGAGTGAAAAGTGATAAATATTTATACAGAGTTCTCGAACATTGTCAAAATAATGTACAATTAGCTGTAACTATGTTATACGATATTATGGCGTGGCGGAAAACCAATAACGTCAATGAAATAAGCGAAGAAACGGTTAATATCGAATATTTAAAAGAAGGTATATTCTTTCCTCATGGACGCGATATAGACAGCTGCTTAATATTTATTATGAAATCAAAACTTTATGTTAAAAGTGAAAAAAATATTGATGAAGTTAAAAAAGTTATTATATACTGGCTAGAGCGAATAGAGAGAGAAGAAGATGGAAAAAAAATTACATTATTTTTTGATATGGATGGATGTGGGTTGAATAATATGGATATAGAAGTTATAAGGTACATGGTGACATTGTTAAAATGTTACTACCCACTGCTTATCAACTATATAATTGTGTTCCAGTTGCCGTGGTTATTGTCAGCGGGATTTAAAATTGTTAAAGGGATACTTCCCGCTGCAGCAGTAGAGCGACTTAGAACTGTCAGTAAAGACAAATTGAAAGAATTAGTAGCACCGGAACAAGCTTTGGTTAGTTGGGGTGGTAAAGATGATTATGTGTTTAAATTTGTCCCCGAAAAAAGAGTGAATTCAGATAAAACAACAAAAAATGTAACTTTTATTGAAGATGAGAATCATTCTCCTGGAGAAATGCTTAAGTTAAATCCAAATAAACAATTGATGTTTAAAACGGATAATGATCATATATCAGCACAACTTACGATTACGAATATGGACGAAGGTGTTGTCGCATATAAAATAAGAACAACTGCCCCGGAGAAGTATATTGTTAAGCCGAGTTCAGGAATTTTATTAAATAATGAATCACAGACTATACAAATTATAGTTAGTCCTGGTTTTCAAATAAGTTCAGTTGTAAAAGATAGGTTCTTAGTAGCGTCTATGCAAGTACCGAATGCAAATATACCTCAAAAAGAGCTAAGTAAAATTTGGAAGAATCCCGGATCTAAAGCAGACGAGTACAGATTAAAATGTGCAAACGCAGACCCAGATTCCAATAACTCGAAAGGCCAAGAGAATGAAGATCATGAATCAGTCACATATAAATTGAATAACTTACAAAATAATCATAAGGCACTCGTAAAAACGTTGAATTCATTGAAATTTTATCAATTTATTACATTATTTCTAACATTTCTAAGTTCTGCTTTGGGGTTTTTAGTGTATTATGAACATAAAAATTGTAATTGATAAATCTATATACTAATATAAAGAGGCAGAGTTTGTTTGTTTGAATGCTCTAATCTCAGGAACTACTAATCCGATTTAAAAAAATCTTTTTGCATTAGAGAGCCCTTTTATTGAGGATGGCTATAGGTTATATGTCACGCTACTACCCAAGGGAGCGGAGCAGTAATCATAGATGTCAACCAATCAGGCAGACTTACATACATTATTAGGAAGTAAAGGGAAGGAAAAGGAGAGTTGGTTTTTTTTTTACTTTGAATGCAGGCGAAGCTGCAAGTTCTGCTAGTGTGTTATATTCTTGCCATATTAACTTGGTAATGGTTGAGTATACATTAAATATTTTAAGTAAATTATTAAGTTCGTCTAACTTATGATAGATTAATTCCATTTAGAGGAAAGGTATTGATAAGGTATCATTTCTGCCCCAGTATAATGAAGAAAATTACGTCATATGATTTGTTCTTTTCTTGACATATACTGCATGTAGACTGTGTGCCTGATAGGATAATATATTTATGAGAGAAAAAACTACAATCTACTTCTACTTCTTGCGAGATGACAAACTTTGGTAAAACTGGGATTTTCTTTCAAAATGAGATATTTTCAGTAACATTACATTTTTTTCTATACTAATATTATAAAGAGGTAAAGTTTGTGAGTTTGTGACGTTGCAGGGGGTAATCTCTGGATCTACTGAACGGATTTAGATGAAATTTGGTAAGAAGGTAGTTTGAGATCCTGGGAAGGACATAGGATACTTTTTATCCCAGAAATCATCATTTAAGGGAATGAAAACAAGAAATATTACTGAATATGTCGCATTTTGGACGACATGTTAGACTATTTACTAGTTAAACCAATGTTTGTGTGTGTTTTTTTTTTTTCATAAATATATTATCTTATGCCAGTTCTAGATACCGATGAATCGGGTTCAAATCCCGGGTCTTACACCGCTGATATTCTCATGTGCGAATTATTTCCAACGTGATTACCACTTGCCTTACGGTGAAGGAAAACATCGTGAGGAAACCTCCATGTCTGAGAGAACCTAGCAAGTTGTCTGCAGATATGCTCAGTCCGCCTGCACTTGGCCAGCGTGGTGAACTATAGCCTGATTTCCCTCATAGTGAAGGGAGGCCTGTGCCCAGTAGTGGGACCTTAAAAAAAAAAACAAAAAGGGCGGAAAACATACAAATAAAATATTATCTTATCAGGCACACAGTCTACTTACAGAACATGTAAAGCAAAGAACAAATTTAATCACATAATTTATTTCATTATTGGGGTGCGGAAATAAGGCGTTATATACCCTTTGATTCGGTAAATCTAAAAAGAAAGTACAATGTATTTGCATGTATATAGTAGAGCACTATTGCCTTATATTAGTAATTTAAATCACAATAAATGCACAAAAATTGTGAAAAATTGTTTATATACACATTTTTGTGTAGAATTAATAATTATTATTAATAGGCCTATCACAAAATGTACTGAGTTCTAAGGTATTGATTTCGAGCGGCCGACGCATTGCTGTTTCTAGCGTTTTCTGCAGTTGTAATTACTTCTATGTAAAGTTTTATAATAAGTTATTTAATAAAAGAACTATGTAATTACGTTTCTTTTGAACTGACGTATATTCTGGTATAAATTTTACATAATAATATTAATTTTGTAAGGATATATTTACAGCTAATTCTAAATGTTTTTAATAGTTTTTAAGGTTTTGAAAAAGATTACTTTTTGTAGAAATCCAATACATATATTCAAATTCAGAGGCCGCTATAAACTCAACCACTATATACGGGATATTATTATATATCGATACCTCGGAGCTCAAAGGGCGTAACCGCCATTTTGGCGAAATTGACTTTTTAATGCAGTCCTACTAAGTTTTTTCTCCTCTATCGATCTGTGTATTTAAAGTCTTCCAATTCGCCAAAAAATAGTGTTTACGACCCTATTTTTTGTAGAAAATAAAACAGATATTTTTAGCTTTTGCTATTTTTGTTACTTTTAAATCTATTCGAAATATAATTTTATAGTGTTCTGCACCCAAAAAAAATTAAACTTTTGGTCTTAGAATGGTTTATTTAGGCCAAAAATCAAAAAAGATATGTCGAAAATAATTTTTTTTTGTTTTTTTGCTCTCCTGTAAAATCGAGTTTTGGTGCTTACGCCCTTTGAGCCCCGAGGTATCGATATTTTTCATTTCGTTTGCTTTGTACAGTATTTCGATACATGAGCTTGAAAAAGTGTTGTCGCGCATTTTATTAAAAACTTGCTTCGGAATTTTGGCTTTATTTCAATTAATAATGAAAATTTGCGAAATGCGAGGCCGCTGTGAACTATAATAATAATTATTCTCCGCCATACAATAAGTTAAAATTGTCGAAGAGTTTCAGTTTCTCTGAATAAGAACGCCAAAGATGGGCATTAAATTGAAAAATCACGGTCATTAAATGTAATAGGCCTCTTAAATGATGTATTTATTTAGGTTGGGTGTATGAAGGAATATTACAGGTTTTTCTTTCCGATGAATTTTTAGTTATAGTTCCTATGTGTTTACTTACAAAGTAAGTTAAATATTTATCTTACAAAATATATCACAAATATCATGTTTTTTTTTTTAATTTTATTTATTTAGGTTTATTTTTTTTTTTAAATAAAATAAACATAGCTAATAATAGAAGGCATAATATTGTTAAACATTTTTTATAGATTTATTGTTTGTTCATGTTATATTATAATATCCCTTTGCGACCGATTCAATACGAGCGTGACAATTGGTAAAAAAATTCTAATTCAAAATGTATTTGTTTTTGTGAACGCAATCGGCCTCACATGATAGTGTTGATATATTATACGCTTTATTTAAAAATTAAAAGGACACATTGCAACGTGTCCAGTGGTCGAAGAACCGTCGACAAAGATGGCAGCGTATTTTGGACATGGGTCGCGATCACATAAGTACATTTTTTTACTATATTTTTCATTGCTTGACATCTTTTATTGTTATTAAAGTTTAATTTAGATAATAATTAACACAAAGCCGTAATTTGTATTTTGATAGCATAGTTTTTCTTCTGTTTGTGATCTCTCAAACTTACATCATCACGATCGTGAAAATCCGGGTTTTAATCCATTTATAATTGCGAAAAATGTGTTTTTTTCTAAAGTTGCTATTTTATAGTGCATGTAAAGTTTTATAATTTTATATTAATTTTAGGCGCAGTTTTGAAGGATGAAGAGGTTTTGGACCTCTTGTAAAATGGAAATGTCTTTGATATTGAGGTGCTACACGACGAAGGTGAGGAATTTGATCCTTTCCTTTTTCAAAAAGGGTCTAGCCGTACTTCTATGGCGAAACTGCCCCCAATAGGAACCTATATCGTAACCAATGTTATATTATAGGGGACACTAACAGTAGTTGATCGAGTAAATATTAGCTCCATATCTTAGTTAATTGAGGAGCTATTTGGAAGAAGATGTCCGGGGACGACTTTTTTTCAAAGCTATATATCTTAGTTAATTTCAAAGCTAGCAAAATAAAATTAATGTAAATGTTATAGTACGCTTTATTGTTTATTTTATAGTTATTTTCTATGGGCCATGCTTAAATAAAATTATTAAAAAAATGCAAATAAAAATTTTGTCAATCGATTTCTATCAGATCTAATTAAATTACCACTTTGAAAAAAATACATAATAATTGTCTATATATTGTCTAACAGTATGCTAAGTTTCATTAAAATCGAAGAGGTGCAACATGTCGAAAAAAAATCAAAAGTAAGCGAGCATGAACTTTACGACCACTATGTTGACACTTTGGATTTGCATTACATTTTTAGTTTTTCAATATTGAGCACGAAAGGCTTAAGAGGAAATAGAAGAAATATTTTCTCAATAGAAATTAAACCGATATTCATAAAAAAAATCTTGTATTAGTCATCATCACTATCTTCATTCATTACAATTGAGGATCCGTAACGTTTTTAGTTGAGAATGCAGATTTATAGAGCTAAGAAATCCTTAACATACAGTGCAAACATTTTTGTTCTACGACAAAAATTGACGAAGTTATGAGGAAATTACTAGCGACGTTCACTGCGTGGCCGCCGCGATAGCTGTGACGTCATAGTGACGGTCGCCGCAAGAAAGCCGCTGGCAGCGATAAGGCGCGCAGTGTTTTAATGACTTTGAAACAAATTAAGTGTCCGATTTGTGTCTAATTCACCTTTTTAATTATGTACAAATATTGTATAGTGCCGAAATGTACAAACACTACTTTAAAAAAATGGAAAAATAAAAACTTTTTAAAAAAAAATAAAAACCGACTTCCAGGCACTGAAAAGTAAAAAATAACTAAACAGGGGTTTTCATTTAGAATAGATACTTAATCAGATATTTTCGAAGTCGGTGTGCTTTGATTTGTATTGGCTGGCACCGACTTCGAAAATATCTGATTAAGTATCTATTCTAAATGAAAACCCCTGTTTAGTTATTTTTTACTTTTCAGTGCCTGGAAGTCGGTTTTTATTTTTTTTTAAAAAGTTTTTATTTTTCCATTTTTAGTGTAGACGTAATAAGCAGGTAATTTGTAATTTATAAGAAGAAAGATTGTTATTAATAAAAACATATTTGATTTAGCTATTTATTTAAAAACCGCTTGACCGATTTCGATAAAATTTATATGGGACCACCGGGGAAGAATACCCTTTGAAACAAAAAAAGAATTTTCCAAATCGGTTCAGCCGTCTTCGAGTAATCCGTGAACATACATAATTAAAAAAAAATATTCGATTAAGCCATTTATTTAAAAACCGCTTGACCGATTTCGATAAAATTTATATGGGACCACCGGGGAAGAATACCCTTTGAAACAAAAAAAGAATTTTCTAAATCGGTTCAGCCGTCTTCGAGTAATCCGTGAACATATATAATAAAAAAAGAATATTCGATTAAGCCATTTATTTAAAAACCGCTTGACCGATTTCGATAAAATTTATATGGGACCACCGGGGAAGAATACTCTTTGAAACAAAAAAAAAATTTTCCAAATCGGTTCAGCCGTCTTCGAGAAATCCGTGAACATACATAAAAAAAAAAAAAAAAAAAAAAAAAAAAAAAAAAAAAAGATTCCGACGAATTGAGAACCTCCTCCTTTTTGGAAGTCGGTTAAAAACGCCAGAAAAACTATTTTTTAACGTACCGAAAGACCCAAAACTTCGTAAAAAATGGTTTTCCGTTGTAAAAAGAGATGATAAAACTCCACCCTCTGCCCAGGCTACAAGACATTGCTGTGAAGATCATTTTGATGTACGTAACTACATAACTATACTTATTATTTAGTACGAGTAGATTTAATAAATAAGTTGATACTTTTACGCGTAGTGTAAGTGTACCTATGAATTCTCTTATTTTAAACCTGCTTATTTATTAAAAACGTAACTACTTTTTTTATTAGTTTCGTGGATAAACCTACATACCTACCTATTCGACCATTCCCATTTCTATGTATTATTCCAAGGTCAACGGTTAAATAAACCTGACGGTTTAATAAACTTTATCTCTGAGGGATATGGAGGGAGGACCCCAGACTCAACAATATTTGAAGACAGCGGATTTCTTGACAAATTGCCTCAAGGAAGTATCGTGTTAGCTGACAGGGGCTTCAAAAATATTTCCTATTTACTGGAACAACGTGGTTGCACACTTCTGAGGCCGCCTAGTGTAAATTCTAACTCAAAACCTACAGCAGAGGAAGTCTTACAAACAAAAAGAATCGCTGCTACAAGAGTTCACGTTGAAAGAACAATAGGGAGGTTGAGAGACTTCAAAATGATCGGACCTCACGCTTGTGTTGATATTTCTAACATAAAAAATTTGGATAATATTGTAACAATAGCCTGTCGTTTAGTTAATTTACAGGATTGTCTATTTAGCAATCAAGTGTGAAAATAAAAATGCTTTCGTTTTTTTTGTAGAGTTTTATTTCGACAACCTTGCGTAATCAGACGTTTAAATGTCATATTATTGATAGAGGACTAATTTTAAGTCTCGACCAGTTTCGGAAACTCTGATGTTTTCCAAAAATGCGTGGACTTATCTAAAAGACCGGTACAGTAGTTTTCATCATAATCTACTTCGATTATTTCTACTTTCTTATTGCTTTCAAAATTTTCATTTGCTACACAAAACAACCCCTTGACTTTATTGCAAAAAAACATTTGTAGCTGAATTTGTGCTTTAGATTTTATGCCAAGAACATTATTCTTTACGAAATTTTCCTTTCCTTTTTTTGTAGAGGGACATTTTATTTCTATTACGTATTCATTTGTCAATCCATCTGGGGAAGCACCTAAATGAGGCCAATCCGGTTTTAAAAAGAAACCACCATTTTCAATAACTATTTTCCTTGTCTTGGCAACTTCTGCTCTGACATCGGATTCCAATCGTTTACCTCTTTTCATAACTAAAGTCTTTGATACGGAGGCACCAAATATGCGTTCAATCAAAGCGCCATCTGGAGTCTTGCAATGTGCAGCTTCGTGAACTTTGGACGCAGTTATTCTTCCATACCAGGTCTGTTAAGATAGCAGTGAAAGGTTAGCAGAATCAATCGAAACCTACATGGTATTTTGTAGCTAATTTGTTGCTAATTAGTTGCTAAAACCCCGATTTTGTTGCTTTGACCGACTTCAAAAAAAAAGAGTTACTGCTATCTTAACGTTAAGCTAGCAGTAAACTCGCGGGATCGGCACGGATTAAATGCAATTGTACATCAGAATTTGTTGCTAATTTGTTGCTGAAGAATAGTGTAAGAAAATTTGAAAAAACCCTAGAATTGGCTAGACCTGGAGACCTGTAGCCGTGTCCATGCTATCTTAACACAGAGTTTTTGGTAACAAGGTGATGGCATGGATTTTGTTGCTGTTCGCAAATAACATCAGGATACCCCAAAGAGCCAGCAACAAAATATAAACTAAAATTCTGCTACACCTGGAGACCTGTAGCCGTATCCATGCTATCTTAACATGCACTTTTTCAAACAAGACGATGGCATGGATTTTGTTGCTGTTCGCAAATAACATCAGGACACCCCAAAGAGCCAGCAACAAAATGTAAACTAAAATTCTGCTACACCTGGAGACCTGTAGCCGACTATCAGTGTCCGTGCTATCTTAACGTGCAGTTTTTATAACTATACGGTGGCATGGATTTTGTTCCTAGTCGAAAATAACATCAGGACACCCCAAAGAGCCAGCAACAAAATATAAACTAAAAATCTGCTACACCTGGAGACCTGTAGCCGTATCCATGCTATCTTAACATGCACTTTTTTAAACAAGACGATGGCATGGATTTTGTTGCTAGTCGAAAATAACATCAGGACATCCCAAAGAGCCAGCAACAAAATATAAACTAAAAATCTGCTACACCTGGAGACCTGTAGCCGTATCCATGCTATCTTAACATGCACTTTTTTAAACAAGACGATGGCATGGATTTTGTTGCTAGTCGAAAATAACATCAGGACATCCCAAAGAGCCAGCAAAAAAAAATAAACTAAAAATCTATTACACCTGGAGACCTGTAGCCGTATCCATGCTATCTTAAAATGCACTTTTTTAAACAAGACGATGGCATGGATTTTGTTGCTAGTCGAAAATAACATCAGGACATCCCAAAGAGCCAGCAACAAAATATAAACTAAAAATCTGTTACACCTGGAGACCTGTAGCCGTATCCATGCTATCTTAACATGCACTTTTTTTAACAAGACGATGGCATGGATTTTGTTGCTAGTCGAAAATAGCATCAGGACACCCCAAAGAGCCAGCAACAAAATATAAACTAAAAATCTGCTACACCTGGAGACCTGTAGCCGTATCCATGCTATCTTAACATGCACTATTTTAAAGAAGACGATGGCATGGATTTTGTTGCTAGTCGAAAATAGCATCAGGACACCCCAAAGAGCCAGCAACAAAATATACACTAAAAATCTGCTACACCTGGAGACCTGTAGCCGTATCCATGCTATCTTAACATGCACTTTTTTAACAAGACGATGGCATGGATTTTGTTGCTAGTCGAAAATAACATTAGGACACCCCAAAGAGCCAGCAACAAAATATAAACAAAAAATCTGCTACACCTGGAGACCTGTAGCCGTATCCATGCTATCTTAACATGCACTTTTTTAACAAGACGATGGCATGGATTTTGTTGCTAGTCGAAAATAGCATCAGGACACCCCAAAGAGCCAGCAACAAAATATAAACTAAAAATCTGCTACACCTGGAGACCTGTAGCCGTATCCATGCTATCTTAACATGCACTTTTTTAACAAGACGATAGAATGGATTTTGTTGCTAGTCGAAAATAACATCAGGACACCCCAAAGAGCCAGCAACAAAATATAAACTAAAAATTTGCTACACCTGGAGACCTGTAGCCGTATCCATGCTACCTTAACAAGCACTTTTTTTAACAAGACGATGACATAGATTTTGTTGCTAATCGTAAATAACATCAGGACACTCCAGAGAGCCAGCAACAAAATAAAAACTAAAAACCTGCTAGACCTGGAGACCTGTAGCCGTATCCATGCTACCTTAACAAGCACTATTTTTAACAAGACGATGACATGGATTTTGTTGCTAAACGCAAATAACATCAGGACACTCCAGAGAGCCAGCAACAAAATAAAAATTAAAAATCTGCTACACCTGGAGACCTGTAGCCGACTATCAGTGTCCATGCTATGTTAACGTGCAGTTTGTAAAACAAGACGGTGGCATGGATTTTGTTGCTAGTCGAAAATAACATCAGGACGCCCTAAAGAGTCAGAAACAAAATAGAAACTAAAAATTTGCTACACCTGGAGACCTGTGGTCGTATCCATGCTATCTTAACGTGCAGTTTTTATAACAATACGGTAGCATGGATTTTGTTGCTAATCGCAAATAACATCAGGACACTCCAGAGAGCCAGCAACAAAATAAAAACTAAAATTCTGCTACACCTGGAGACCTGGAGGTAGCAGATATTTAGTTTTTATTTTGTTGCTGGCTCTCTGGAGTGTCCTGATGTTATTTGCGATTAGCAACAAAATCCATGCCACCGTATTGTTATAAAAACTGCACGTTAAGATAGCATGGATACGACCACAGCTCTCCAGGTGTAGCAAATTTTTAGTTTCTATTTTGCTTCTGACTCTTTAGGGCGTCCTGATGTTATTTTCGACTAGCAACAAAATCCATGCCACCGTCTTGTTTTATAAACTGCACGTTAAGATAGCATGGACACTGATAGTCAGCTACAGGTCTCCAGGTGTAGCAGATTTTTAGTTTTTATTTTGTTGCTGGCTCTCTGGAATGTCCTGATGTTATTTGCGATTAGCAACAAAATCCATGCCACCGTATTGTTATAAAAACTGCACGTTAAGTTAGCATGGATACGACTACAGGTCTCCAGGTGTAGCAAATTTTTAGTTTCTATTTTGTTGCTGGCTCTCTGGAGTGTCCTGATGTTATTTGCGTTTAGCAACAAAATCCATGCCACCGTATTGTTAAAAAAACTGCACGTTAAGATAGCATGGATACGACTACAGGTCTCCAGGTGTAGCAAATTTTTAGTTTCTATTTTTTTTTCTGACTCATTGGGGCGTCCTGATGCTATTTAGGACTAGCAACAAAATCCATGCCACCGTCTTGTTTTACAAACTGCACGTTAAAATGGCATGGACACTGATAGTCGGCTACAGGTCTCCAGGTGTAGCAGATTTTTAATTTTTATTTTGTTGCTGGCTCTCTGGAGTGTCCTGATGTTATTTACGATTAGCAACAAAATCTATGTCATCGTCTTGTTAAAAAAAGTGCTTGTTAAAGTAGCATGGATACGGCTACAGGTCTCCAGGTGTAGCAGAATTTTAGTTTTTATTTTGTTGCTGGCTGTCTAGAGTGTTCTGATGTTATTTTCGACTAGCAACGAAATCCATGCCATCGTCTTCTTAAAAAACGTGCATGTTAAGATAGCATGATACGACTACAGGTCTCCAGGTGTAGCAGAATTTTAGTTTATGTTTTGTTTCTGACTCTTTGGGGTGTTCTGATGTTATTTGCGACTAGCAACAAAATCCATGCCACCGTCTTGTTTTAAAAACTACACGTTAAGATAGCATGGACACTTATAGTCGGCTACAGGTCTCCAGGTCTAGCAGGTTTTTAGTTTTTATTTTGTTGCTGGCTCTCTGGAGTGTCCTGATGTTATTTACGATTAGCAACAAAATCTATGTCATCGTCTTGTTAAAAAAAGTGCTTGTTAAGGTAGCATGGATACGGCTACAGGTCTCCAGGTGTAGCAAATTTTTAGTTTATATTTTGTTGCTGGCTCTTTGGGATGTCCTGATGTTATTTTCGACTAGCAACAAAATCCATGCCATCGTCTTGTTTAAAAAAGTGCATGTTAAGATAGCATGGATACGGCTACAGGTCTCCAGGTGTAGCAGATTTATAGTTTATATTTTGTTGCTAGCTCTTTGGGGTGTCCTGATGTTATTTTCGACTAGCAACAAAATCCATGCCATCGTCTTGTTAAAAAAGTGCATGTTAAGATAGCATGGATACGGCTACAGGTCTCCAGGTGTAGCAGATTTTTAGTTTATATTTTGTTGCTGGCTCTTTGGGGTGTCCTGATGTTATTTTCGACTAGCAACAAAATCCATGCTATCGTCTTGTCAAAAAAGTGCATGTTAAGATAGCATGGATACGGCTACAGGTCTCCAGGTGTAGCAGAATTTTAGTTTATATTTTGTTGCTGGCTCTTTGGGGTATCCTGATGTTATTTTCGACTAGCAACAAAATCCATGCCATCGTCTTCTTTAAAAAAGTGCATGTTAAGATAGCATGGTTACGGCTACAGGTCTCCAGGTGTAGCAGATTTTTAGTTTATATTTTGTTGCTGGCTCTTTGGGGTATCCTGATGTTATTTGCGAACAGCAACAAAATCCATGCCATCACCTTGTTACCAAAAACTCTGTGTTAAGATAGCATGGACACGGCTACAGGTCTCCAGGTCTAGCCAATTCTAGGGTTTTTTTCAAATTTTCTTACACTATTCTTCAGCAACAAATTAGCAACAAATTCTGATGTACAATTGCATTTAATCCGTGCCGATCCCGCGAGTTTACTGCTAGCTTAACGTTAAGATAGCAGTAACTCTTTTTTTTTGAAGTCGGTCAAAGCAACAAAATCGGGGTTTTAGCAACTAATTAGCAACAAATTAGCTACAAAATACCATGTAGGTTTCTATTGATTCTGCTAACCTTTCACTGCTATCTTAACAGACCTTTCCATACCTTAACTCATGCCATAACGGTGAACTTGCTTGACTAACTGTTACTTCTTCTGCTTTAACACACTCTTCTATGGTGATTTTAGTAGAGCAATAATCAATAAAATCATCTGCACTATTAATATTATTGCCTTCCTTTTTATATTGATGAACGAGATTATGCAAAGACAATTTTTTAAACTGGTTCTTTGTAACGTATGCTGATAACTGATTTTTAATAGAATTTTCCTTTAGGCTTTGCACAACCGCTAGGAAAAACTGGTCTTCATTAGTGTTATCAGTGTTTTCATCTTCAAAGTTAACTGAGCTGGGAACCATATCTTTAGCTTTTATAAATTTCTTTGTTGTGCCTATAGTAGCCAGCTTTGGCTTGGCCCAGTAACATTTTTTTTCAGTGCGAGGTGGCTCCTCGCTCCGTCTATGGAGCCACATCAAAAATGCTACGCTATGTTTGCAGCCTCCCTTTTGAGCAGCATAGTCATGACAATCCACATTCAGAATCGTTTCCTTTTTTTCATCACATGTAAATGTGCAACAATACGCTTTACTTTTTATTTTGTGTTCAGGCGTTATTTTTGCTTTTACCGTACAAACATTTCCTGACCTCTGGACTTGGACAAATCCTACAGCATCATCTCCATAGGTTTCACGTGCTGATCTGTAATAAATAAATAAAACGGAATAATCATATATAAAGAACAAAATATTTTAAAAAGGTGCTACCGAAATATCACCATATATATTTTATTGTTTTATATTCTTCTGATTTGTAACAATGAGCTAAAAAAGTAAAACAAAAAAACAGCCGATGTTATCCAATCGATATTAAGATTTCTGTCATAGATCAGCAAGTGTAGAAATCAGACACTAAGTAAAGCGCAAGTAGGTTAAAAATCCATCCGCGAGATGATCATAACATTTATTTCAACAAAAAAATTATATGAATGAACGAAAACATTAGTTTATCAAGATACTACAAACACTTTATTCATAAGTTCTGAATACGTCCCTGTACTTATACTTTACATTGATTATTTCTTACACTTACTAACAAGCTTAGACTTTATTACTTTACTTATTACTAATAAGTACGTAAATAAATAAACAGCACCCTTACCTTTGTAGTTTCCAACCACGGATTTCAGCACTGGTGAATTTAGAATGATTACCTAGGTAGTCAAATACCATGAAAGAATCCACTTTTGGAAGGTTATCTGATTGAGCTTGCACAAAACCAGCTTCTACTTTATTAGCACTCATTATGTAGATACTTTCTATACTTAAATATCACAAACACACTTGAAAAAACACTAAATAAGTAATTACTAAATATAGTACCCAACCGCGTCGCGCGCTGCTAAGTCGTTGTGAAGTAAGAAACCCGGGCGGTGGACCGGCTACGTTCGGACCGTCACAGTGACGTCACACTCACCCGCGTACATGGATTTTGCCGGCAGGAACGGCGTAATGTTTATTACTTAATATCTTCGTAAGTTATGGTCCGATTTAGATAATTCAAAAAGATATATCATTCTTATGTCTTATAAAATAACGTGGATACTAGTTCTATGGAATTTGCTATAACTGTACTGATCCTCATTACAACGTGCTCATTATTTAAGGAAAAGCATTGGATAATATTTCTGCTGGACGAACTATATAAGATTTATATTTTGCACACATTCGATAAATAATCCTACTAATATTATAAATATAAAAGTTTGTGAGGATGTATGGATGTTTAGATGTATGGATGTTTGTTACTATTTCATGCAAAAACTATTAAAAAATATTAGGTGCATCATATGACAATACATATTTTCGATACAGAAAACAAAAACGATTGCACGATAAAATCATTAAAAACATGAATGATAGACAAAACATGAAAACTTGCCGACAAAGTGCTAACTCACAACTAGAATCCACGAAAATAACCTTTTCATCAACTTGCTTTAGAAGGTTCTGGAAAAGAAGTTAAAAATACTTGTCATTGGCATCTACCAGTTTTCACATGCCATTTCTTATTTAGCTGAACTCACAGGGAAAGATAATAATTTTCATGTGCTGTACGTCAAGATGCACCTAATATTTTAAAACTGCAAGTAACATCGCGTCAACACATCAATAGCAGAACTTATAGATGTTACATTGATTACAATTCCAATGGCAAAAAGCCACGAAGATATTCGGCGTTGTTGCTATGACTGAGCAAATGAACTTAATTCGAACAGTTGGGTGTTGCTCTCACATGGTGGCCATTATATATTACTAGCGGTTTACCCTCGCCTCGCTCGGGTTCGCCTCTAGACAAACAAAAACAAATCTATCCCACAGGAACCGTATATTGTTCCGAGATGAAAAGTAACCTATGTGTTATTTATTTATTTATTTAAACACTTTATTGCACAGTAAAATGGTACATACAGAAAAAAAAAATACAGTTAAAGAAATGTGCAAAGGCGGCCTTATCACTAAAAGCAATCTCTTACAGGCAACCTATAGAGAAGGATACAGAAAATAAAAGAAAAGAGCGGAAATGGTGCATAAAAGTGTACATTACTTAACCTAAATGTAAATAAACGTACATACAAAGTTACATATATAGATACTAATTCAAGTATATATATTTATTATAGACATACATAAACATACATGTACATAATAAAACAGCAAAATTTAGTTACATACATACGAGTATATGTAGGTATAATATACATAAACATATTATATGGTACAGTTATAGTGACAGTCTAACCTAATGCAACAGATAGTGTTTTTTGAGTTGTTTTTTAAAAATGCTTACTGAGTTGGATTTCCTTATTTCCATTGGGAGCTCATTCCAGAGTTTTACAGTTTTGATAGTGAAAGATTCGCTATAGGATTTTGTATGGGACAAAGGTATTTCAAGCAATCTTTCACTGCGAGAGCGAAGTTCTTGAGTAAGCTGGGAACTTGCACCCAGGAACGCAAAGCGTTCTTTGAGGTAGGAAGGAGTATTACAATGGAAGAGTACAGTATATAAAAGAGAAAGGGAGTGTAAATTGCGTCGTTTGTGTACTGTTAGCCATTTCAACTGTGTCCGATACTGTGTAATGTGGTCATATTTTCTTAATCCAAAGATAAATCTTATTATAAGATTTTGGAGACGCTCGAGTTTATTGACTAATTGCTGAGACAAATCTAAATAGCATGAATCAGCATAGTCTAGTATCGGCAACAGAAGAGAATGAGCTAAGGAAATTTTAGTTTTTACTGGCAGCAAGTTTTTCCACCTTCTTAGAGTGCCGATAACGAAAAATATCCTACGACTAATTTGAGTAACGTGGTGTGTCCAGGAGAAAGTGCTGTCCATCATGATTCCTAAATTTTTCACACTGCAACTGTATTCTAGACGGACATTATCAAATGAAATAGGAGGGAGAAGAGGAAAGTGTATTTTGGCTAACTGTTTTGGATTGCCAAAAACAGCAACTTGTGACTTTTTAGGATTTATAGACAAACCGAATGACTTGCTCCAGGTACTGATTAAGTCGAGATTGGAATTGATATTATCAATAGCCTTAGCAATGTCATTTACGGTTGTTGTCGTATAGATTTGCAAGTCATCAGCATAAAGATGATAGGAGGATGTCAGGTGCTTAGTGAGAGTGTTAATGAAAATAGAGAAGAGTAGAGGAGAAAGCACTCCACCCTGAGGAACTCCAGCACTGATACGAGTACAAGAAGTGCGCTTACCATTAAACCTAATGCATTGTTCGCGATTATTTAGGTAGGAGTAAAACCATTCAGTAGCATCCGAGGAGATATTTATGGACTTGAGAATGGCTATTAGGATATCGAAATCTACTGTGTTAAATGCATTAGAGAAGTCTAGCAGCGCAAGGATGGTAATTTTCTGATTGTCAAATCCGTATCGTACATCATCACAGACCTTATTAAGTGCAGTGACAGTGCTGTGCCCAGGGCGGAAGCCGGACTGGAAAGGAGATAGGATGTTATTATTATTCAAGTGTAGATACAGTTGCTGATGGACTATACGTTCGAGGACTTTAGATAAGAAAGGAAGTATGGAAATTGGTCGGTAGTGTGAGAAGGATGTAGGATTAGGTGTTTTTGGTATAGGGATCACTAGAGAAAGCCGCCAGACATCAGGGAATTCACTATGGGTAAGAGAATGATTAAATATATGACACAGGATAGGAAGAACAAGACTAAGACATAATAAAATCATTTTCCTACTTATGTTATCACTACCGATAGCGTCAGATTTGATGGCTATGACATGCTTTTGTACTTCTGCAGGTGTAATATTTGTGAAATGGAAGGGAGTTATAGAGGGGTCATGATGGAGTGATAACGTTTGAAGGGTTCTCGATTTAGTGCCACTGGGTAATGTATCTACGGTTGTAAAATGTGTATTTAACGAATCTAAATCAGCACAGTTGTTTAAGAATGATGCACATTGCGTACGCCTACCGCCAATTCCCATAGCATTTAAGAATTTCCATGTGTTGGCGGAATTGTTATTGTCAACTGATGAGTAAATATATCTACGCCTGGCATCTCTGCAAGTCTTATTACATCGGTTCCGCAGTATTTTGTACCTTTGCAGGTTTTTCTCAGTGGGGTTCATTTTGTATTTAGACTTTGCAGCATTGCGTTTGGCCATAAGCAACTTTATGTCATGGGTTAGCCACGGCGCAGGAAGATGCTTAAGCTTTATTGGTCGAAGTGGTGCATGTATGTCAAAGAGTTCAGTAATGATTGAGTTAAAAATGCAGATCTTGTCATTTACTGTTAAAGCATTAAATACGCAATCCCAGTCAATATGACTAAGATCCTCCATAAATTTTTCGTGGTTAAAATCTTTAAAGCATCTTCGCATTACTACTGTGGGCTTGACTCTAGGTGGTCTGATTTTGTATGATAGATAAATGAGGTCATGATACGAAAATGCTTCCGCAGACATTTGACCATGTGTGGCAACGCGTTCAGTTGAAGAGACTATCATAAGATCTAATAGGGAAGGTGAACAGTTGGGAAACAGGTGGGTAGCATTCGTGGTGAGAATGTTGAGGTTTGAACTCTCAACAATAGATTTTAGATGATTTGCACGCCAGTCGTTCTTAATTAAGCATGTGTTGAAGTCACCCATAATTATGGTGTGGTCTACATTCGGAACATATTTTTCCAGCAAAGTTTCAAAAGTATCAAAGTAATTAATATGTAAATTAGGACTATAGAAAACACCGAGAAGAACCTTGAGGGAACCAAACAAAACTTCTATGAAAATATGCTCAGCAGAATTCGAGTACGCAGATGGTGATTTGTCAAGAATAGAAAAAGGAATGTGGCTACGGAGGTATATAGCAACCCCGCCTCCACCCTTCTCAGTTCTGTCATTCCGTATTAGGTGAAAACCTGGTAAAGCATACGCAGTTGAGGGTAGACAAGGCTTAAGAAAGCTTTCTGACACTAGAACTGCATGAACATTTTTTTCATCCAGAGAATCTAGTAAGTCTGGGTAGTGAGCGGGTATACTTTGTGCATTTATATGAATGACGTTAAAATTTTTGGACAAACTGCTAAATGCGCTCTCTAGAGCAGTGTTAAGAGGCATAGAAATGCTGTGAAAACTGCCGTCGGATGACGTGGAGTCGCATTGATAGAATATATCCCTATACGAGCTGCTATCACTAGTACTGTCATCAATATTCATTTTTAAATTAGTAACTAAATAAAAAAAAATAAAAAAAATATGTATGTATGTATATAAATTTAAATAAGCTAAATAAGTATAATATATTATAACTATAATAAATAATATAACTATTAATATATGTGTATAAATTATAGATATAAGAATAAAATATATTAATCTGTAAAATATAAAATTTTCCAGTAAGTAATATTGTATAAATAAATAATTTTGAGCTTCATTAACCTATCAGCAGCACATTTAACAAGTACAGTGTAATAATTATTAACATTATAATATATCGTATAACGAAACATTATGTGAGGTCACTGTCAGCTGTCAAATATCACTTCAGTCACTTTAAATGTCATTCATGCTTTAAATAAAGAAAAGGTGACAGCGATTATTTATATAAAATTATAAAAATGTAAACTGTGGGTAAATTATCTTAAAAATACGTTAAGAAATTGTAATTATAATTGAAGTACCTACCACTACTTTTGGTTTTACAAAAAGAAAAGAAAACGTTAATTTGGAATAAAGAATGATTTCTAAATAAAAACAAATTGATGAACTAGTTACATATACGTGCCCCTAAAGGACTGCTGATACATTAATTCCCACAGTTTTATAATAAATAGAATATCGTCACTGGGAAAGGAATGTAGAGTTTCAGTTTTCAAATGTTTTAATTTTATATATTTTATAATTCATTCCATTAACTTACATCGAGTAGGTTAGACATCAATTTTAGATAATAAGTTTAATTTGTAATTATAATAAAATAAATTAGTTTAAATTAGTTTTTGGTTTTTTTTCGACCTTCCGACTGTAGCTGGGTGTTTCTTCAAAAGTGCTAATAAAATGCTTCCGGTTAATAATTTTGTTATTCTTAATCACTAAGAAAACAATGATTAGTTTTTTGTTTGTATTTAGCTTTACTTTAAAAGTAGATAAGATTTAAAAGAACACTTTACGATTATTTATATGATTTTAACTTCCATAACATTACCATACGTCATTTTTCTCGCATTCCGACGACGACATTTGACGCTACATGTGTCTACAAAATATTTGAATTTGAAGTAAAAAAATTAAAAACTACAATATATTATTCGTTAGTATTTTTAACATCATTTAAAAAAAATAAACCTACAAAATTTTATAATTGTAATTCATAATTAAGAATCAAAGTTTTGTCATACGAAAATCATCATTAATCGCAGTGCAACGTTAATTGATTTTTTTTACTAAACAATTTTATTCCTGAACACAACTTAACATTGTTGCCAACTTAGTGGATTTTCCACTAAAACTGGTGGTTTCGACCCCCTTCTTAGTGGCAAAAAAATGCTTTTAGTGGCTGGTGGATTTTTCTAGTGGTTTTGTAGAATTCGGTTGCAATATGTGAAAATGTCATATAATGCAAATATTGAAGTAGTAAGCCTAAGTTTCGAAATATATTGTTTCTACTTCATTTAATTTTCAAGGGTATTTTTTACTTTCACTGTGTAAGTAACACTTATACGTAGTCATAGAATATAAAAAGGGGAATCACCGCTTCAACACTATGAATTTATATTTTATTTAACACTATGATTGGTGATTCCCCGTAGAATATTTTACGTAGTAGTTTAAAATTACAAACAAAACTCAATCAACTCGATCTATATTATTTGTCTCGGACTTCTCGTTGTATTATTTTGACGAGTTCAATTTATGTATAACTATGCCGAAACCACAATACACGCAAAATTCATTTATTGAAATGGAATGATCAATGAGTTCAAAAGTACCAAAAAATTTTGGAATGAAGTATTGCATTCCAAAGAGAAGCAAGGGGAATCTAGATTTGAGGAATTAGCAACTTTTGCGTTTATTTTGTTATGCCTCATTCCAATACCGACGTTGAGAGATTTTTCAGCTGTATGAATGTAATAAAAAATAAACAGAGGAATAGAATGAAATTAAATCTTTTATCTGCTATATTAAGAATACGTTGTGGTTTGAGGATAGAAGGAAAATGTTGCAACGAATATGACATTCTAATAAATATCATAAAACAAATAGGTACTAAAGAACCATATCAATCTCAAGAAACCGACGATGAATGTTCGGACGAAAATAGTTCATCTGAAGAAGACTTTTTTTTTTTTTTTATTGAATAATTTTATTATTTTAATGTCCCTGATGTTGCCAATATTATTGATTTACTCTTAATTACTCGTTGATTTTACCTCTGTTGCTGATTTACTATTTGTTTTTTGGTTTACTAATTGATAATATTTTATTACGTATTAATAAAAGAAACTTATTACTAAAATAGGTGTTGCTTTATTTTGATTAAACTACAAAAAAATTGTTTAGTGGTAAATCTAGTGATTTTGAGAGTAGGGTCATTTTTTGTTAGTGGTTTTCTGGTGGTTTTAGAAGTTGAATCTGGTGGTGAGCTCGTTTAACTGTTGGCAACACTGCAACTTAAATACATCCCCGGGGATTCTCTTTTGGCGGGAAGAGAAACGCGCCTTTTTTTAAATCGTCCCAGAAATAAAATTGAATTTTATAGTATTTTTAATTAAACTTAATAGTTAAATAATAAAAATGCAAATAGAAAGCGATGGAGATGAGGAGGAAAGATCTGTGAAGTCAACATCCAGCAAAAAACGAAAAATTAGGACACCAGTAACCATCGATAAGTATAAGCCATATATTAAAAATGCATACACAAGACAATATCCCGATAATAGCTCTAATGGGGAATTTATAGTTTATGTAGAACATAAAGATATGGAAATAAAACTTGGTAATATGAATCCCTTGAACCTCTCTAAATATTTTAAAAATATCAAGGGGGTTCATGAACGAGCAAGAATTAATGCAAATAAAATTAAAATATCTTTCAAACAAGCAGCTTTAGCCAATGATTTCCTGAAATCCCGATGTTTATTAGATCATAACTTAAGAGCATATATTCCTGCATCCTCTGTGGAAAGGGTAGGCGTTATTAGGTACATTCCTAAAGAAATAGGAAACATAGAACTGTTTGAAAAAATTTGTTGTGACAGAGATGTCATTGGTGTTCGAAGATTTATGAAACGAGAAAAAGACTATTTAAACCCATTAACAACCGTATCCATAACATTTTCGGGTACTTCTCTACCTGAATATATTTTATTAGACGGATGGAGATATAAAGTACACACTTATATTCCTCCGGTGTTACAATGTTTTAAATGCTTAAAATTCAATCACTCAGCTAAAGTATGCCGTAGTGAACAGGTTTGTTCTAAATGCTCGGAAAATCATTCATACAAAGATTGTAGTTCTGAAACATTAAAATGTACAAATTGTTCTGGAAATCATCTAGCTATTTCAAAAGATTGTCCAATAAAAGCAGCTAGAATATTAAAAAATAGACAATCTTATGCAATGGCTACTTTAAATAGAGATTTTATTAACTTTCCAGCTCTTCCTAAAACTAACATTCAGAAATACACAGGAAAATTTGACAATAATAAAAATAAAGAATTAGAGTATGTTCCATCAAAATCAAATAACTTTAATATTTCAGATATTATAAATAATACAAAATTCATGAATTCGATAATAAAAACTTTAGTAGCATTAGGAAATTCTGAATCTATTAAGACCACATCTCATATTAAGGAAATTTTAATTAAAAATTTAGCTGAATAATGGATATTTTAAAATTAGTACAACATAATATACAAAGTATTAATAATAAAAAACCTTTGTTACAAACACTTTTATTTGAAAATGAAATAGATATATGTTTATTAAATGAAACATGGTTAAAAAGTTCCCAATCACACTTTTACATGTCTGGCTATGATTTTATTTTTAAAAATGCTGAAAATGAACATGGTGGTGTAGCCTTTTTAATTAAAAGTTCAATAAAATATGTCCAACTTTCTACTCCAAATTTCCAAGATGTTCAAACAATTGCCATTTCTGTTGATACAAAAGTAGGTCCTCTAACTATTCTGTGTGTATATTGTCCACCTAAAAATAAAATTAATATGTCAAAATTAAAAAATATTATAACCAGTCTCCCTAAACCATATATAATATCAGGTGATTTTAATGCACATCATGTAGCATTTGGATGCACTTTAACTAAAACAAGGGGTAAAAATCTATATGATTTGATAGATGACTTAAATTTATGTATTCTTAATACCGGTAGTGCCACTACTGTACGTAGGCCAAATGACAATATATCGGCCATTGATGTCACTTTAGTTAGTCCAGAGTTAGTACCCTTATGCGAATGGTATGTTGGTGAGGATCCATTAGGTAGCTATCATTACCCAACATTTACTAATATAATTGCATCTCCAAATACCTATGAGATTAATAAAAATTTAAATAAATATATGTATAATAAAGCTAACTGGGAAAAATACTATTTTCTCTCAGAAAGTCATTTCAATAATTTTAAGATATCCAATGAAGATCCTGTAGGATCTTACAACAAATTTTGTAGTATTCTAAATAATCTAAAAGATGAATGTGTTCCCAAATTGAGATATGGTACAAAAAAGAAAGATAATAAAGCCCCTGCTCCATGGTGGAATGACATTTGTGCAAAGGCGGTAAAGGATTGTAAATTAGCTTTAGGTATTTACCGCCGGAATTTAAATATGGAAAATTATCTTAACTATAAAAAAATGGAAGCTAAAAAAAAGAGGATTATCAAAGAGGAAAAAAGGAAAAGTTGGAAAAATTTATGCACTACGTTTAATAGATACACTCCCATTAGCAGAATAATGAATTTTATAAAAAGATTTAATCGCTTAAAAATAGGTTCTAACAGTAAAAATGATAGTTTTATACCAGAATTTTTTGATAAATTTACAAAGACCGAAGTTGAAAATGTTACTTGTTTAGAAAATTTATTTGCTAAAACAAAAGAAGATAAAAATAATGAATTTCTTCTAAAACAATTTAGTTGGGATGAATTTAATAGTGCTTTACTGTCAAGAAAAGATTCGACACCTGGTTTAGATGACTTTCCGTATTTAATGATTAAAAAGTTACATAAAGTAGCACAATTAGTCCTTCTAAATATATACAATCTTTTATGGTCATTTCAAGTTGTTCCTGAATCGTGGAAAACACAATGTATTCTTCCAATTTTAAAAAATAACAAACCAATTCAAGATCATAACTCTTATCGACCTATCTCTCTCACTTCTTGTGTAGGGAAAATATTTGAACACATGATTAAAGTAAGGTTGGATTATTTTGTAGAAATAAATTCTTTATTACCTGATTATCAACTAGGTTTTAGAAGAGGTAAAAGTGCAGTTGAAGGCTTCGTTTCAGTCATTGCCGACATTAAAAAGTCTATCCTGGCACACTCTAATGCAATCTGTGTATTTCTGGATGTTGAGGGTGCATATGATAATGTGAACCTGTTTCAATTGATCAGAGTTTTAAGTGAATTAAAAATACCTGGTAAGCTGTTAAGATGGATATTTAATTATTTGTATAATCGTACTGTATATGTAAAATTTAATAATATTATACATGGGCCTAAGTATGCACATAAAGGATTAATGCAAGGTGCTATCTTATCACCAATTTTATACAATCTTTACACTTCTCAGATCCAAAATTATATAAAAGAAAATAATATAAATATCATACAATATGCAGATGATTTGGTTATGTATTCTATTAATCAAAATATAAATATAGCTAAATGTAGTATAAACCAAGGTCTTAGTCAATTGCAAAATTTTTATCATAATAAACTTAAATTAAATATCAATTCTTCCAAAAGTTCTGTTATGTTATTCGGAAAATCAAATTGTAATGTTCAGGTTAAATATAACTGCGAAAACATCCCTATTGTAAAGGAAAAAAAATTCCTTGGTGTAATTATAGATAAGAAACTTAATTTTAATAGCCATATTGATTGTATATGTAAAAGAGCTTATAAAAGAATCAATATATTAAGATATTTAGCAGGAGTTTTTTGGGGTGCTGATGCAAAGATTCTTAGTATTTTATATAAAAGCATTGTAAGAAGCCACTTTGATTATAGTTGTATTGCCTATATAAATGCTAGTCCATCTCTGCTAAAGAAACTAGACATTATACAGAATAGGGCATTAAGAATAATTACTGGAGCTATGAAATCTACACCAATTAACTCAATGGAAATTGAAACAGGTATTCCTCCTTTAATATTAAGACGATTGATGTTAGCCCAGAAGTTTTTTCTAAAAATGCTGGCAATAAACTCTTCTTTACCTGTTAGGAAGTTAATGTTAGCAGAAGAATTATCGAGTGCTATAGTGTCTTCTAATATTATTAACGCTCAATCAATAAATTCTGCAATGCTTCCGCAAATGTCAGCTATTTTACATTTAACGATAAATATATCAAAGTCTATTTATTCTAGCTCTCTATGGCCTGTTTATGAATATAAATTTGAAAGTACTTTGGAAAGAAATTTTACAATTATTTTAGATATTAATAGTAAATCGGAATTGCTTAGATTATTAGATCTCAAAAATGATTTTTGTAAAATTTATACTGACGGATCGAAAAACACCCAAGAAGTTAAAGCAGCATTTTTCGACAGTAATTTAGACTGTACAAAATGTGTTTTGTTAAACAATAATTGTTCAATTTTTACTGCGGAATGTTACGCAATTTATATGGCATTATTATATGTAAATTCCAGTAGCAATATTAGAAATGTTATTATTATTAGCGATAGTAAAAGCGCTTTATTATCTATAAACAGTTGTAAATAAACCTTTAAAACAAATTATTTAGTATTTAAGATAAGAAATTTACTGTACAATTTAAATGCGAGAAATGTTAACGTTGTGCTAGTCTGGGTACCCTCCCACAGAGGAATTGCAGGTAACGAAATAGCTGATCAAGCTGCAAGAGATAGATATGATGAGGACCACAGAGATGTTGTTAAAACTCCTTTCTCTGATTACTTCCCAAACATCAAAGACGGGATTAATAGACTTTGGAAAGATTATTGGACTCTAACAAATCAGAATAAAGGACAATGGTACGCTAAAATTCAAAAAGTCTTCAATACTAAGCCCTGGTATAATAACATCAGCTATGATTCAAGAAAATTTATCTCCATAATTACTAGAATGAGATTTGGACATTGTCTTACTCCATCTCATCTTTTCAAATTAAAAATAATTCAAGACCCTAAGTGCACTAAATGCAATGAGCCATACGCTGACTTAAACCATATTATTTTTAAATGCGAGTCATTGAAGATACATAGATTAATCCTGGCTTCGGACATAAATAACATCTGCGCAGAAAATAAAATAAATATTCCCCGCCGCCCAGAAGATATACTAGCTAATCCAAGATTTTTTAAACCATTATTCAAGTTTATACGTTCGTCAATAGAGAAGATATAACAAAGGAAAAATTGGAAATGTAGAAGATTTTGTGTATAATTATATAATATTAATGTTTTAGTTTAAGACTTTAAGTTGTAAAGATTTGTACAGTTTAGAGCGAAGGACTTGTATCCAGCTCTCAATAAATTAAAAAAAAAAAAAAATACATCCCCGGGGGCGGGAAGAGAAACGCGCCTTTTTTTAAATCGTCCCAGAAATAAAATTGAATTTTATAGTATTTTTAATTAAACTTAATAGTTAAATAATAAAAATGCAAATAGAAAGCGATGGAGATGAGGAGGAAAGATCTGTGAAGTCAACATCCAGCAAAAAACGAAAAATTAGGACACCAGTAACCATCGATAAGTATAAGCCATATATTAAAAATGCATACACAAGACAATATCCCGATAATAGCTCTAATGGGGAATTTATAGTTTATGTAGAACATAAAGATATGGAAATAAAACTTGGTAATATGAATCCCTTGAACCTCTCTAAATATTTTAAAAATATCAAGGGGGTTCATGAACGAGCAAGAATTAATGCAAATAAAATTAAAATATCTTTCAAACAAGCAGCTTTAGCCAATGATTTCCTGAAATCCCGATGTTTATTAGATCATAACTTAAGAGCATATATTCCTGCATCCTCTGTGGAAAGGGTAGGCGTTATTAGGTACATTCCTAAAGAAATAGGAAACATAGAACTGTTTGAAAAAATTTGTTGTGACAGAGATGTCATTGGTGTTCGAAGATTTATGAAACGAGAAAAAGACTATTTAAACCCATTAACAACCGTATCCATAACATTTTCGGGTACTTCTCTACCTGAATATATTTTATTAGACGGATGGAGATATAAAGTACACACTTATATTCCTCCGGTGTTACAATGTTTTAAATGCTTAAAATTCAATCACTCAGCTAAAGTATGCCGTAGTGAACAGGTTTGTTCTAAATGCTCGGAAAATCATTCATACAAAGATTGTAGTTCTGAAACATTAAAATGTACAAATTGTTCTGGAAATCATCTAGCTATTTCAAAAGATTGTCCAATAAAAGCAGCTAGAATATTAAAAAATAGACAATCTTATGCAATGGCTACTTTAAATAGAGATTTTATTAACTTTCCAGCTCTTCCTAAAACTAACATTCAGAAATACACAGGAAAATTTGACAATAATAAAAATAAAGAATTAGAGTATGTTCCATCAAAATCAAATAACTTTAATATTTCAGATATTATAAATAATACAAAATTCATGAATTCGATAATAAAAACTTTAGTAGCATTAGGAAATTCTGAATCTATTAAGACCACATCTCATATTAAGGAAATTTTAATTAAAAATTTAGCTGAATAATGGATATTTTAAAATTAGTACAACATAATATACAAAGTATTAATAATAAAAAACCTTTGTTACAAACACTTTTATTTGAAAATGAAATAGATATATGTTTATTAAATGAAACATGGTTAAAAAGTTCCCAATCACACTTTTACATGTCTGGCTATGATTTTATTTTTAAAAATGCTGAAAATGAACATGGTGGTGTAGCCTTTTTAACCGATTCATTGCGGGTGACACCTTAGGGGTGTCATACATTTCTTTCCTGTGTGGCGTGTGACACCTGAGCGGTGTCATAATTCAATTCGTCGAAACTATGTTAAAATGACATTTTTAAAGGTTTTCGCTAAATAAATCTATCATTATTTTATCACACAGATCATGCCTGTACTGTTCGTTTCAGGATTTAGTGTGAATAGAAAATTTTCAGGGGTTAAAAACCTTCTCATTGTTCCGAATACATTTCTTTCACGTGTGGCGGATGACACCCGAGCGGCGTCATCATAATCCAATCCGTTGAAACTGTTAATCGTAGAATAACGTATGGAACTGAACATTTTACCCGTTTTGCATAGTTTTATACCCGATGCGATGAAGCCGAGAAAGGCTATGATTATGATGTATGATTTGATGTTTCCTCGTAACTACGAAACGGATAAAGTGTTTTCTATAATGTATTTCTATAATATATATATATATATATATATATTCTATAATATATATATATATATATATATATATATATATATATATATATATATATATATATATATCGATATTGATCGGTAGATTCTTCTTTGGTGACGGGAATGTCCATGTGTAAATTAAAATAACAAAATACCGGGCGCTATCTTTTAGGCTTTAAATCTTTTTTATCAAAATGAAGGGGTCTCAAATAAATTTATGTTATTTTTATATTATTATATATTTATATAATAATACAATATATTTATATTATTATTATATATATATATATATATATATATATATATATATATATATATATATATATATATTATATAATTATGTTTAAAAGCAACTTGTAATAGTACAATCTATATTTTCTTAATTTCTGTGCATGTCCCAATATCTTTCATTTTCTTTTTTTTTTTTAGGAAGAACATACTCTTCATATGATTGAGAGTTCTGTTCCAAAGTACACTGCGTTTCGTCTTCGTCACTCTGCGATTCAGGGATATATAGGCGTTTTCGATTCAATTCAAAAAATTATAACAATTCTATAAGCTATAAAAATATAAAGTCGCAGTGTATTACAAAATCCATACTAATATTACAAATGCGAAAGTAACTCTGTCTGCCTGTCTCCTTTTCACGCTTAATCCGCTGAACTAATTTAGACGAAATTTGGTATGGAGATAATTTGAGATCCCGGGAAGGACATAGGATAATTTTTACCCCGGAAATCATCCCTTAAGAAGGTGAAAAGGAGGGGTGGAACTTTGTATGGGAAATTAATCATTTCTCAACTAAGAGATATAAAACTCATCATACCTATGTATGATGTATGTATATAGACTATATAGTCTATGTATTCCATACTAACCGTCATAAGATATCTAGGGCCGAACTCGAGCGAAATAATAGACGTCATCTCAATAGTTAAACTCAATACTTTCAAACTTTTCTTGGGAATTTTAGTTGCCAATATTGCACCAAGTAGGTATATAAAAAAAACTTTGCAACACCAATTTCAGAACATATTTTAAAATATATTCTTAAGCTATTTAAATTGTATAGTCAAAGAAAAAAGAATACCAAATGTTTACAATATCTGATTCAAAATAGTCATTTCAAGTAAATCACGTATCTAAACACAAGGAACTCACTCTAAACGAATTAACAAACTGCTTAGGTCTGATATTAGATGCTGACTGAACGAAATCAAGTGTAAATAAGCCAAAAAAAGAAAAAAAAGCACAAAGTTTTCATATATGGCTGAAGGCACCGTAGGGGTGTCATTTTAACGTATGGCGCGTGACGCCCTAGAGGTGTCATGAAAAATTTGTTCGCCGCCACGGGCCGTAGTTCGTAAAAAAGGCCGTCGCAATGAATCGGTTAATTAAAAGTTCAATAAAATATGTCCAACTTTCTACTCCAAATTTCCAAGATGTTCAAACAATGGCCATTTCTGTTGATACAAAAGTAGGTCCTCTAACTATTCTGTGTGTATATTGTCCACCTAAAAATAAAATTAATATGTCAAAATTAAAAAATATTATAACCAGTCTCCCTAAACCATATATAATATCAGGTGATTTTAATGCACATCATGTAGCATTTGGATGCACTTTAACTAAAACAAGGGGTAAAAATCTATATGATTTGATAGATGACTTAAATTTATGTATTCTTAATACCGGTAGTGCCACTACTGTACGTAGGCCAAATGACAATATATCGGCCATTGATGTCACTTTAGTTAGTCCAGAGTTAGTACCCTTATGCGAATGGTATGTTGGTGAGGATCCATTAGGTAGCTATCATTACCCAACATTTACTAATATAATTGCATCTCCAAATACCTATGAGATTAATAAAAATTTAAATAAATATATGTATAATAAAGCTAACTGGGAAAAATACTATTTTCTCTCAGAAAGTCATTTCAATAATTTTAAGATATCCAATGAAGATCCTGTAGGATCTTACAACAAATTTTGTAGTATTCTAAATAATCTAAAAGATGAATGTGTTCCCAAATTGAGATATGGTACAAAAAAGAAAGATAATAAAGCCCCTGCTCCATGGTGGAATGACATTTGTGCAAAGGCGGTAAAGGATTGTAAATTAGCTTTAGGTATTTACCGCCGGAATTTAAATATGGAAAATTATCTTAACTATAAAAAAATGGAAGCTAAAAAAAAGAGGATTATCAAAGAGGAAAAAAGGAAAAGCTGGAAAAATTTATGCACTACGTTTAATAGATACACTCCCATTAGCAGAATAATGAATTTTATAAAAAGATTTAATCGCTTAAAAATAGGTTCTAACAGTAAAAATGATAGTTTTATACCAGAATTTTTTGATAAATTTACAAAGACCGAAGTTGAAAATGTTACTTGTTTAGAAAATTTATTTGCTAAAACAAAAGAAGATAAAAATAATGAATTTCTTCTAAAACAATTTAGTTGGGATGAATTTAATAGTGCTTTACTGTCAAGAAAAGATTCGACACCTGGTTTAGATGACTTTCCGTATTTAATGATTAAAAAGTTACATAAAGTAGCACAATTAGTCCTTCTAAATATATACAATCTTTTATGGTCATTTCAAGTTGTTCCTGAATCGTGGAAAACACAATGTATTCTTCCAATTTTAAAAAATAACAAACCAATTCAAGATCATAACTCTTATCGACCTATCTCTCTCACTTCTTGTGTAGGGAAAATATTTGAACACATGATTAAAGTAAGGTTGGATTATTTTGTAGAAATAAATTCTTTATTACCTGATTATCAACTAGGTTTTAGAAGAGGTAAAAGTGCAGTTGAAGGCTTCGTTTCAGTCATTGCCGACATTAAAAAGTCTATCCTGGCACACTCTAATGCAATCTGTGTATTTCTGGATGTTGAGGGTGCATATGATAATGTGAACCTGTTTCAATTGATCAGAGTTTTAAGTGAATTAAAAATACCTGGTAAGCTGTTAAGATGGATATTTAATTATTTGTATAATCGTACTGTATATGTAAAATTTAATAATATTATACATGGGCCTAAGTATGCACATAAAGGATTAATGCAAGGTGCTATCTTATCACCAATTTTATACAATCTTTACACTTCTCAGATCCAAAATTATATAAAAGAAAATAATATAAATATCATACAATATGCAGATGATTTGGTTATGTATTCTATTAATCAAAATATAAATATAGCTAAATGTAGTATAAACCAAGGTCTTAGTCAATTGCAAAATTTTTATCATAATAAACTTAAATTAAATATCAATTCTTCCAAAAGTTCTGTTATGTTATTCGGAAAATCAAATTGTAATGTTCAAGTTAAATATAACTGCGAAAACATCCCTATTGTAAAGGAAAAAAAATTCCTTGGTGTAATTATAGATAAGAAACTTAATTTTAATAGCCATATTGATTGTATATGTAAAAGAGCTTATAAAAGAATCAATATATTAAGATATTTAGCAGGAGTTTTTTGGGGTGCTGATGCAAAGATTCTTAGTATTTTATATAAAAGCATTGTAAGAAGCCACTTTGATTATAGTTGTATTGCCTATATAAATGCTAGTCCATCTCTGCTAAAGAAACTAGACATTATACAGAATAGGGCATTAAGAATAATTACTGGAGCTATGAAATCTACACCAATTAACTCAATGGAAATTGAAACAGGTATTCCTCCTTTAATATTAAGACGATTGATGTTAGCCCAGAAGTTTTTTCTAAAAATGCTGGCAATAAACTCTTCTTTACCTGTTAGGAAGTTAATGTTAGCAGAAGAATTATCGAGTGCTATAGTGTCTTCTAATATTATTAACGCTCAATCAATAAATTCTGCAATGCTTCCGCAAATGTCAGCTATTTTACATTTAACGATAAATATATCAAAGTCTATTTATTCTAGCTCTCTATGGCCTGTTTATGAATATAAATTTGAAAGTACTTTGGAAAGAAATTTTACAATTATTTTAGATATTAATAGTAAATCGGAATTGCTTAGATTATTAGATCTCAAAAATGATTTTTGTAAAATTTATACTGACGGATCGAAAAACACCCAAGAAGTTAAAGCAGCATTTTTCGACAGTAATTTAGACTGTACAAAATGTGTTTTGTTAAACAATAATTGTTCAATTTTTACTGCGGAATGTTACGCAATTTATATGGCATTATTATATGTAAATTCCAGTAGCAATATTAGAAATGTTATTATTATTAGCGATAGTAAAAGCGCTTTATTATCTATAAACAGTTGTAAATAAACCTTTAAAACAAATTATTTAGTATTTAAGATAAGAAATTTACTGTACAATTTAAATGCGAGAAATGTTAACGTTGTGCTAGTCTGGGTACCCTCCCACAGAGGAATTGCAGGTAACGAAATAGCTGATCAAGCTGCAAGAGATAGATATGATGAGGACCACAGAGATGTTGTTAAAACTCCTTTCTCTGATTACTTCCCAAACATCAAAGACGGGATTAATAGACTTTGGAAAGATTATTGGACTCTAACAAATCAGAATAAAGGACAATGGTACGCTAAAATTCAAAAAGTCTTCAATACTAAGCCCTGGTATAATAACATCAGCTATGATTCAAGAAAATTTATCTCCATAATTACTAGAATGAGATTTGGACATTGTCTTACTCCATCTCATCTTTTCAAATTAAAAATAATTCAAGACCCTAAGTGCACTAAATGCAATGAGCCATACGCTGACTTAAACCATATTATTTTTAAATGCGAGTCATTGAAGATACATAGATTAATCCTGGCTTCGGAAATAAATAACATCTGCGCAGAAAATAAAATAAATATTCCCCGCCGCCCAGAAGATATACTAGCTAATCCAAGATTTTTTAAACCATTATTCAAGTTTATACGTTCGTCAATAGAGAAGATATAACAAAGGAAAAATTGGAAATGTAGAAGATTTTGTGTATAATTATATAATATTAATGTTTTAGTTTAAGACTTTAAGTTGTAAAGATTTGTACAGTTTAGAGCGAAGGACTTGTATCCAGCTCTCAATAAATTAAAAAAAAAAAAAAAATACATCCCCGCGCTTCTTCGCGGGGTTCCTCATTCGACGGCAACGTTTCGCCGAGTAAGCACGTGTGCGTCTAGGAATTGTAAGTAAATTTTCATTGTTCTCCAAATTTTGTCACCAAAAATATCATTTGTATTAACAGTCTAAATTCCTTAAATATGGACATTGAATATTTTCCCATTATTTCTTTTAACAGTGAATTCCAACTGATTACATTTTGTAAAATCAGTGCAGCTAATTTATGCTCACAAACAAGTTCAGACATGTTTTATTCTCAATTCGTCACTTTGCGTAACATCATTATTATCAGCTTTCTCGTTGCGACGAATGACATACGTTTCGATTAATGATTATGAAGTTGACTATAATGACGATTTGTTACTAAGAATGATTTTTGACTGTAAAAATGAAGAAATTTAGACTTTTAAAGATATTTCCGCATGATTTTACTTGACTGTGCCACAAAAGACATGGTTATCTTTGTTTATTATACGTCATTTTTGTTTATGTATGTTTGTACATATTATGTATTAACGATCTAATTGTTTGTTGTATAATATTATTATCGCTGTTATTTATAGCATATTTCTCACAACAGGGCCATTAATCAAGCTGAAATGCCACAAACTAAAGAGCAGCGGTTAGCACAACAACGTTTATGTAAAAGAAGACGATATAACGAAATAAAAAATGATCCGGAGCTCCTCGCCATTGAAAAAGAAAAAAGAAAAATACAATATCTCAAGAGAAAAAAAGAAAAAAAAGTTCTCCAAATCAAAGAAAAAACGCCTCGCTCTCAAAGAGAACAAAGAAAAAGATGGAAAGAAAACTCTAGAAGATATAGAAAAAAAAATAAAGAAGGAAAGAATAAAGAAGTAAAAATAGAGACTATTCAGATCCAAGAAGCCTCGGCCTCAGGGGCTACCGAAGAACCTGATAATAATATTGAAGAACAGGATCCCCTAAAACACGGCTCTGAATGTCCGGCTGTTAAACGTGCTGTTAGAGCAATCCGATACAAGGAACTTAAGAAAAGAAAAATACTACTATCTATCATAAATGCATTAAAAAAGAAAAACGAGTCACAACTTAAAACAATAAGAAACCAACAGAAAAAACTACAGTTTATCAGTTTGAAGTCATCGGATAAAAATATTTTAAAACAACAAAAACTCAACGATAAATCAACCAAAACACCAAATCATTTAACTATGTGTCAAATAAACCGTCAACTTAAAATTAATAAAATCATTTCGTTTTATTGTGAGGATTCTAATAGTACAGTTGCAGCAGGGAAAAAAGAATATATAACAAGGAATAAGAAAAGAATGCAGAAAAGGTATCTAACGGCTCCATTAATTGATTTATATAAAAAATTTAAACATTCAGCTAATTCCAATATCCATTACTCATTTTTTTGTAAAAACCGACCCTTTTGGGTTCTGTATCCTAAGCCTACTAACAGAGAAACTTGCATGTGTTCTATTCATACGAACATGGAGATGCTTGTGACTGCCATGAATAAGTCATCTATCTTGCACGAAAAGAGGCCATCAGACATATTATCGACGCTGTGTTGCGATTCATTTAATACTAGTTGCTTGCAAAGAGTCTGCAAAACATGTTCCTCACAAAATCTTATGTATAGAGAGTTCAATAATGAGAAAGATTTAACATTTTTTGAGTGGACAAAAGTTACGAAAGAAGTAATTTTGGAAAACGGAACTAAGAAAAGACAAATAATAACACTAAAACAAAAGGTAGTTATGAAACCTATGGAAGCTATTGCAAAACTGGAAAATGAACTGCCAAAGTATTTGGACCATTCATATAAAATTTGTAATCAATACAAAGTTATAAAATGTTTGAAGGAAAACTTAAATATTCATGAAGCTGTAGTACACGTGGACTTTTCTGAAAATTATAATTTAAAATATGCCCAAGAAATTCAATCGTTCCACTTCGGAGGAAGTCGTCAACAAGTTTCACTTCATACAGTTGTGATTTACACCCATAGTTTTATAACCGGTGAGGTACGTCCTACATCAATGTGTACCCTTAGCTCCTGTCTTCAGCATGACGCTGCTTCTATTTGGGCTCATTTAGTTCCTGTTCTTGACGAAGTCATAAGGCTTAATCCTTTCGTGGATACTATTCATTTTCTTTCCGATTCTCCGTCATCACAATATAGAAATAAATATATGTTTTACATTATAAGTCAATTGACATCCAGCCATTCCAATATAACTAGAATTACGTGGAACTATTCAGAAGCTGGACATGGAAAGGGTGCTCCTGATGGTGTAGGTGCTACTGTAAAAAGAACAGCTGACCAGATGGTCCATTTCGGTTCAGATGTCGGAAATTTTGATCAGTTTTATGAAATTATAAGTTCAAGAATAGATAACGTTATTATAAAAAGAGTTACTGAAGAAGAAATATTTCAGAAAAAACGATTGATTCCTGACAATTTGAAACCATTCAGAGGCACCCTTTCCGTGCATCAGGTTCTGTGGGATAAGTTTATACCTAGAATTACTATGAGAGACATGAGTTGTTTTTTATGTAATGTGGGTGAAGTGTGCGTGCATGGCAAGCATTTGGGATATATCAATAATATGCCTGTGATTCAAAACGAGAATGATAATATTGACTTTGTAATTCCTCTAGCAAATACCAAACCTGAATCTGTAAAACCGAACAAAATCAAAATTATTTCTAATATTTTAATTGATGTCACTAATAAAATTAAACCTACGAGTCACGATCCTGTGGGCACTAACAATTAACAAAAATTTATACATAATTTCATTTAGTTTTTTTAGAATTTATTTTTGATCCGGGATTAATTATTGATGATGACCAACGACATTTGCTTTAAGTGACGATTATTTTATGAGAAAACGATTATTATTTGTAGTTTTTTTTTTTTTACTATTAGACAAAACTGTTTAATAAGTAGACAACTGTCATTAATTAGAATCATATATTGCAAAAAATAAGTTTTATTTTTATAGTCTGTTTTGTTAGTTTTATACTTGATTGATGTTAACTGTGATTTTTTGTTGATTGCCAAAGAATTGAAATAAGGATTATTATAGGTTTTCTAGTTATCTAAGGTTGAAAAAATATGTTCCTATTTAGATGTTTATATTACCCTGGTATTCCTTAAGTACACGCGATTATTACTTATTTTCAATAAATCATTGTGTATTTAATATACGATTTTTGATTGATTAGAATTTGTTTTTTTCATCACCATTGCAATATTTTCCTTGGGCCAATTATTTAGATTTTTACGTTTTAATTCCTTATCGCTAAATAGTTAAATTATGTTTTCTAATTCATTCTCAGCAACATGGTGTCATTATCGTCTACGTTACAGTCATTCTCAATGTTCGGTGTCATTAGTCTCAGCAAGTTAAAGTTAAATTAGTCAAAAATCTTGAAAATTATTGAAAATATAATAGTGCCTTTCTTACCCAAAGTATTGTTACTATGCATCGGATGCATTTGGCTTATTGAAAACGACTTACACCAAGGTTTTCTAAAAACACGAAAAATTTGGTAAAAATAATTTATTTCGAAGAATTGCCCAGCTAACGTAACTGGCGCAGTCGGTAGGATACTAGAATAGGGACAGTTAGGTCTTCGCTAGTATCCTGAACCTACGGACCAGCTGCAGAGCGGGAAGGAGAATCCAAACTTCGATTCACGAGGAGAAACCAGAAATGAATTATATGTGAGTACATTTGAACTATTCTCATGTTGCTCTTATCCTAGTTATATTTCCACTCCAAAATTTATTATCCTAGAGTTTATAGAAATCGGGAATCTGCATCGCAGCAGGCCCGTCGTCGTAATTTAGATAGTAATAGAAATTTAAATTTAGAAATTAATTGTAAGTCAACAATTTTAAATAATATTTTAAATATGGCTCAGGATCCGGACACTATTTATAAAATCCTTAGGATTGTGCCCGAATTTGATGGAAATCCCAACGTACTTACTAGATTTATTAACATTTGTGATCAAATTGTAACGCAATACTTAAATAATACACCCGGTAGTGAATTAACCAATTTATGTTTACTGAACGGGATATTAAATAAAATCACAGGAACTGCCGCCGCCACCCTTAACTCTAATGGTATACCGGACAATTGGTTAGGTATAAGAACTTCTTTAATTAATAATTTTTCGGACCAACGGGACGAAACAGCTTTATACAATGACCTCTCACTAGCCGTACAAGGGAATAAGACACCCCAGGAACTTTATAGCCATTGTCAAACGCTATTCAGTACGATAATGACTTACGTCACATTACATGAGACCTTAACGACCACAATTGAAGCTAAACGTGATCTTTATAGAAAAGTTACTATGCAGGCATTTGTACGCGGCTTAAAGGAGCCGTTAGGTTCGCGAATTCGATGCATGCGCCCCGAAACTATAGAAAAAGCCCTTGAATACGTTCAAGAGGAATTAAATGTTACATATTTACAACAACGTACGGACGGACTAAAGCAACAGACAATCCCTAAAGTACACCCCGTACCATTCTTACCCCCACGATCTCAAAATTTTCAACCCCCAATGATTAATTGGCCAACCCCTGTAGGACAACGCCCTATACAACCTCCACAGCCTTTTAGATTTAATTTTACTCGTAATCAACCCCAACATAATATGCCTATGCATACGAGAACGCAACAAATGTTTAGTGCACCACCACCGAATTATAACCCACGCAGTAATGTTTTCCGTTTACCACCTAGAAATAACCCATCTCAAAATTCTATGCCAAAGCCCATGAGTGGAATTCAGAACTTTAACCCCAGACCCTTGCCTCATACTTCAATGACTGGACATGACTGGCGTAAATTCGGTAACCCGCCACCCACAAATTACTTAAAATCTCGAGAAATGAATATGAACGAGTGTTTGCCTTATGAAGATATGTGTTACAATTATCAGGACTACTGTTACGAACCGGAGTATAATTATTATAGCGAACATGATGATTACAATACTAACTACAGACCCGACTTTTGCAATAATAATTCTATTTCATATTACGAAACAAATGACGATCGTTTAATAAGCGACACTGAACCACAATCGGACCCTAGCTGTTGTGCAGATCAGGATTTTCGGTTAGATCCGAAATCACCCAAACCAAAATAGAGTTAAACTTACAGACGCAAAGACAACTCCCGTATATTCAGATAAAAAATCCTCCCCTTAAACTTTTAATTGATACCGGTGCAAATCAATCTTTCATTAGCCCCAATGCTGTAACGAAATATTTTTTTAATTTTCCCCTTAATTATGATCCCTTTGAGGTAACGAACGTATACACAACTAGCAGAAATGAATACTCTATAACTTTACCCTGCTTTGAGGAATTTATGGACCCCGAGAACATTAAATTATTTATCTATAAATTTCATGACTATTTGGACGGACTAATAGGACTAGACTTATTAACGAAATGGGAAGCTAAAATTGATTTAAAAAATGGAAATTTAATTACTCGCACCGCTTCGAATCCGATTAGTATGTATAATTCGTGTAATGTAAATCTCTATGAGGATATAATACCGGCCAGAACTTCAAAAATAATTCGTATTCCTATAAATTCCCCGGACGGTGACGTTTATATTAAAGAGCAATTAAGTTGCAATTGTATTATCCACGAGTGCATTACTACCGTAACTGATAACCGCGGCTACTTAGAAGTTGAGAACCCGACACCGAATGATATTATATTGTCTCTCGACCGACCGGCGAGCGCCGATTTATTTAATATAGAGTACACCTGCACTCGATATACGACACGCGTACAAGACGTTATATCGCGATTAAGAACGGATCATTTGAATGAAGAGGAAAAAACTAATCTTATAGCTCTTTGTTCTAAATATTCTGACGTTTTTTATATTGAGGGTGAACCATTAACTTTTACAAATAAAATTAAACACCGAATTAAGACTACTGACGAAGTCCCCGTACATACTAAAAGCTACCGTTATCAAATAACAAAAATGTTAGATCAAGGTATAATAAGACCATCCGACTCTGCCTGGAGTTCACCAATCTGGGTAGTGCCTAAAAAACCCGACGCTTCTGGTAAACAAAAATGGCGTCTTGTAGTTGACTTCCGTAAATTAAACGAGAAAACTATTGACGATAAATACCCAATACCAAATATCAATGATGTCCTTGACAAATTAGGGAAGTGCCATTATTTCACCACACTCGACTTGGCAAGCGGGTTCTATCAGGTAGAGATGGAACCTCAGGACATTTCTAAAACAGCTTTTAATGTAGAACATGGCCATTTTGAATTTCTCCGTATGCCTATGGGACTGAAAAACTCACCCTCTACTTTCCAAAGAGTGATGGATAACGTACTACGAGGTTTACAGAATGAAATATGTCTCGTATATCTCGATGATATAATAGTTTTTAGCACATCCTTGCAGGAACATGTTACTAATTTAGAAAAGGTTTTTAAAAGACTTCGAGAGTCCAATTTTAAAATTCAATTGGATAAGTCTGAGTTCCTTAAACTCGAAACAGCTTACCTAGGACACATAATCAGTAAAGATGGGATAAAACCCAATCCAGATAAAATATCCGCTATTCAAAAATACCCTATTCCAAAGACAGCCAAGGAAATAAAACAGTTTTTAGGCCTCCTTGGTTATTACCGTAAATTTATTCCTGATTTTGCCCGTATTACTAAACCTCTCACACAATGTTTAAAAAAAGGTAAAAGGATTACACTCGACCCCGAATATATTAGTTGCTTCGAAAAATGTAAAACGCTTTTAACTAATGACCCCATCTTAATATACCCAGATTTTACAAAAGAGTTTAACCTGACAACTGACGCCTCGAATGTAGCTATTGGAGCCATTTTATCCCAAGGACCAATAGGAGCCGACAAACCCATATGCTATGCGTCTCGTACTTTAAATGATAGCGAAATTAATTACAGTACGATTGAAAAAGAGCTTCTGGCCATAGTTTGGGCAACCAAATATTTTAGACCATACCTATTCGGACGAAAATTCAAAATTTTGACTGACCATAAACCCCTACAGTGGATGATGAATTTGAAGGAGCCAAATTCTCGTCTTACTAGATGGCGACTAAAACTTAGTGAATACGATTTTACAGTAATATATAAGAAAGGAAAAATAAATACTAACGCTGATGCCCTCTCGCGAATTGAAATCCATATTGGAGAAACTACGACTCTAATGGAAGAAATTGACGAGTTAAATTCTCTTTTAGGAAATCCCTCTGAATGCGTACCAGCCCTTTCAAACTCTTCGACTGACACTATACATTCTGATAAAGAAAACCCTATATTAAACATACCGATTACAGGTGATCCTCTCAATCGATTTAGTAGACAAATATACTTTACAGTAGTTAGTGACGTTAAACGGAAACCGACAGTGACCAAACCATTTGACAATCACACGCGAACATCTATACAATTATTAGAATCAAATTTAGAGGAAGACGTTATTCAAGCCATAAAAGAGTATGTGAATCCAAAGGTAAAAACCGGTATTCTTATAAATCCACCCCTTGCAATGTATTCTATAATTCCTATAATACAAGATAAATTTAAAAGTTCATCAATGAACCTAGTTTTAGCAAAATTCGAAATTGAAAATATAAAAGAATATTTACGCCAACAAGAAATAATTTCTCATTATCATAATGGAAAGACCAACCATCGCGGAATAAACGAATGCTATCTGGCTTTATCCCGAAAATATTATTGGCCCAATATGAAGGAACATATATCAAAATTCATTAATGAATGCACGATATGCGGTCAAGCTAAATATGACAGAAACCCTATCAGACCTCAGTTTAATATAGTTCCCCCAGCTACTAAGCCTTTTGAAATTATACATGTAGATTTATTCACAGCGCACAGTGAAAAGTATATAACTTTTATAGACGTCTTTACGAAATACGGTCAAGCGTACCATTTACGTGACGGAACAGCCGTAAGCATCCTACAAGCTTTGTTAAAATTTTGTACCCACCATGGTGTACCCATGACGATAATAACTGATAACGGAACAGAATTTACAAATCAATTATTTTCAGAATTCATAAGATTACATAAAATTAACCATCATAAAATTTTAGCTCACTCTCCTAATGATAATGGTAACATTGAACGATTTCATTCGACAATACTAGAGCACCTACGAATTCTAAAACTGCAACGTAAAGATGAACCCATAATTAATCTTATGCCATATGCCATTATAGCATATAACAGTTCCATACATAGCTTCACTAGATGTAGGCCGTTTGATTTACTAAATGGACACTTTGACCCGAGAGACTGCCTTGATACAGATTTTACTCAACATTTATTACAACAATATGTGATTAATCATAAGGAAAACATGAAAAAAGTATACGAAATTATAAATAGTACCTCCCTTGAGAATCGAACTGCTTTAATAGAAAATAGAAATAGAAACCGCGAACCCGAAGTTGAATATGCACCTCAGCAACAAATTTTTATTAGAAATCCCCTTGCTAGTCGTCAGAAAACCGCACCGCGCTATACGCAGGATAAAGTTTTAGCTGACTTACCAATTCATATTTACACCTCGAAAAAACGTGGTCCTGTAGCTAAAGCGCGTCTGAAACGAGTCCCTAAAGGAGCTAACTTGTTACAGGGTAATACTTCTAATGCTGACCATTCACGTGACGAACCCCCTCGAGATAAGACTTGAGAGTTTGGACGATGGACCTGGACTATTACCGTACAAACTTGGACCAATTAGATTTACCACTCACCACCATACCTTCCTTCAATATATTAAATTAGATTATATAGAAAATAGAATAGAACTTTTAACAACTCAATTGAATAGCCTTCAGAATCTCCTTAGTAATGAAACTTACCTATTATATGAACTCCAAATAAATTATCTTACTGAAAAGCTTCTTAAAGTCTCTGATCAGCTAAGGTCTTTAGAACCAAATCGTGCCAAAAGAGGTCTTGTAGATGGCTTGGATTCTATTATCAAGAGTATAACAGGAAATTTAGATTATCAAGATGCGTTAAAGTATAATAATGCAATAAAATTATTAGAAAATAATCAAGATAAGGTAGTGACCGAATTTAATAACCATGTTAGTATAAGTAAGGAATGGATGTCGAAACACAATGAAGTACTTACTCAATTAGTTGAAAATCAAATTAAAATTAACAATACTTTACAGCTTATTTTAAAATCAAATGCTTATAAGGAAAATAGTTTACTTAAATACGCTAAATTCGCTCAACTTTTAGTAATTATTGGTGAAAATATAGAGGACCTGATGGCCGAATTGATTAGGATAGAAAACATATTAGCTTTTATTCGTGTCTCAAGTACACATCATTCTATGATAGATATAAGTATTTTAGAATTAATGATAAATAAATTAAGAAATATATATAGTAAGGATCAAATTTTAGATTTAGAGTATAGAGAATATTACGATATTATAAAACCGGGATGTTATTTTACAGAAAAGCAGATAGTAATAATTTTTAAATTTCCAATAGTTTCTGCGGATGTCTACGATCTCTATAAACTTTCCATTGTACCTAATAAAGTCCAATACGCCCTTATACCTCCATATCCTTTCATAGCAATTAATGAGAAATCGTTCTTGTACATGGAAACAGAATGTCCGAAGCTCAAATACTGGTACCTCTGTGAAAAGGAAGTGAATCAACGCATTCGTACAGAACCTGACTGCGTGCAACAACTTATTGTTCATCAAGTCCTAAAGGAATACTGCCAGTACACAGCAGTAACTCTGGCAAAGGAAGCAATGGAAAAGCTGGATGATCAACATTATGTATTCTCCTTTCCCCATGTCACTAAGATACAATTAGTTTGCAACGGAGAAGAATTCACATCGCTCCAGGGCAGCTATTTGTTCACTATACCTATAAAATGCTATATAAAAACAGCAGAATTCACCATTATAAACGACAGCGACGAAGTAAAAGGTCAGCCGCTAAAATTGATGCAAATACCATTCAGTGCAGGAAGTCAAGATGATATTTCCACTCATCTCAATTTAAATTCAATAAATTGGCAAGAACTCCACAGTGTTCAAGATAGAATCGTTCAAGAAACACCACTACAACTGGAAAAGCGACATTCAGATACATTGTATCATACTACGATACCATTATACATATTCATGTTAAGTGCAGGTGCACTTGTTATAGTCATCGCAGGCCATCGCTACAAACTACGAAAAAGCAAAAACTGTAACGAAGCTACAACTTCTACTCCAAGGGATAACGAAGAATTGGATGGAACAGGGACATCGGAGCCACGCAGGAAGATGCCAGCCACATTTTATCTCAATGTGCTAAAATAGTTGCTGATCTGAGGGTGGAGGAGTTACATATACGTGCCCCTAAAGGACTGCTGATACATTAATTCCCACAGTTTTATAATAAATAGAATATCGTCACTGGGAAAGGAATGTAGAGTTTCAGTTTTCAAATGTTTTAATTTTATATATTTTATAATTCATTCCATTAACTTACATCGAGTAGGTTAGACATCAATTTTAGATAATAAGTTTAATTTGTAATTATAATAAAATAAATTAGTTTAAATTAGTTTTTGGTTTTTTTTCGACCTTCCGACTGTAGCTAACGTAACTAACTATATGAGAGAACAACAAAGCTATGGAAATTGATATTACTTTTTCACGATTCTTTTCACACGGATGGTCTGTTTTGCCTTGGATGCCGCCGTAGGCCCCACACAGGAGGCAGGGGCTGCTCGAACTTGAGCTTCAGGAGCAGCAACAATATTATTGAGCTCAGCACACGATACTACACTATGACGCTTACCGTCCGGGCCAGTTACAATTACAAATCCATCCTTGGTCCAGCACTTAGATATTCCGAAGTTGCGTTGCCTTGCAGCCATGAAAGTTTCGTGCCTGGATTTAGTTAGAAATTCGGATAGTGTGATTCCTGTGCTTTTAAGATTAGCCTTAGAGTACCAAACTTGATTCCTTAGTGAATAGTCTCTGAACTTAAGTAATATGGGTCTCGGCTTCTCTAATGATGGTGTTCCAATGCGCTGACATCTGCTTACATTGTCAACAGAGAGATCTGGCACTTTAAGATGCTGTGAAAGCACTCTTATCGCTACAGAAGTTGTGTTTTCTTTTTTTTCCTCTTGTACACCATGCACTAATAAGATCTTCCTCCTACTACGCATTTCAATACTATCATATTGCTTAGTAAGGAGCTGAACTTGTAGTTGGAGCCCCTCAAGTGCAGTCAGCACAAAAGCACGAAATGTACTGAACTGTGATGCAATAGTTGAGGTCGGACTGGTTGCAGAAACTGAAGAATTTAAATTATCTTGAAATTCAGCCATTTTAACATTGAAGTGTTGTGTCAGTTCCTGTATTGAGTGTTTGATGGACTCCATAATTGTAGTTGTAGTAGAGTATAAAATACTTTGTAGTTAGTACTCACAGATGTTTCAACCTCAAGTTCACAATTTTGGAAGCCTCTTGTGAAGTAAAGGACACTTTTTAATGGATAGTGCTGGCAGGTTAGAAGCTTTTAGCTCATAAACATTATTTGTTATAACAAATACTTGAATATACTATATTTAATAATTTTTTTATATCAGAGCTCAACAAAAGGATGTTTATACTTTTGCACCTACCGCCCAAAAAAGTGTGATATTGTGATATATGTGTTATTGTGATATATGAGCTACAGTGCCCTCCAAAAGTTAGTTGAAATATTCAGGTAAAAAGTTAATCAACTCAATATAATAAAAACACTTAATTCTTTATAAACATAGGTATTGTATTTAAAAGAACAATATTTAAATTTTTATGTAATATGAACATTACAATTATAATCAACCTCATTTCTTATATAAAAAAAATAATGTACTTATTCCTCCAAATTTTTACCGCCAAAAGTTAGTTGAAATATGTGTATTTCTAAATTTTTTTCATATGTAAGAAATTTTTTAAATAGTAAACTGTTATTGTTTTAGTACTTCGTGTGTCCACCATTATTCTGGATTACTGCCCTAAGTCTTCGCGGCATCGACTCTACCAGTTTTTGCAAAATTCGTTTAGGCATATTCAACCATACATTCAAGATCTCATTTTCGAGCATAGCAACGTTGCGCCTCGAAGTTGAAGGAATCCTACGTTTTATTTCATCCCACAAATTCTCTATAGGATTAAGATCCGGTGACATAGACGGCCAATCTAACAGCTTGATCTTATTTTTTTTTAAATATTGCATAGTTATTTTAGCTGAGTGCTTAGGATCATTATCTTGTTGGAATATGAAATCCTGATTTAATCCCATAGCTCTAGCAGATTTTAGTATATTATTCCTTAAGATATCGCAGTACACATGAGCAGTCATTATATTATTAATCACATGTAATTGTCCCGTACCGAACCACGAAAAACATCCCCACACTATCACTCGACCACCTCCGTATTTCACAGTTGGTCTCAAATATTTTTTATCATATGGATTATCTGAATTAGATCGCCAAATTATTTTACGTCGATTATTTCCATACACTTCGAACTTTGATTCGTCACTAAAAATAACTTTTTTCCAAAAATCTAGAGATTTATTTTCATATTTTAACGCAAACTCGAGTCGTCTTTTTTTGTGAACATTGGATAACAACGGTTTCTTTCGAGCTACATATCCTCTTAATTTTGCATCATGAAGACGTCTTCGTATAGTAGTTTGAGAGACCATAGAACCAGCATTTTGTAATTGTTCTTGAATTTCCTTCACTAGTATTTCAGGATTTTTTTTGCAAAGACGCACAATAAGTCGATTTTCCTGTGTTGTAGTAACTCTTGGACGTCCAGATCGAGGTCTATCGGCTAATGTCCGGGTTTCTATACTTTTTTTTATTATTTTCCTCACTCCTTCAACACTAATTTTAAATAATTTTGCTACTTGTCTATAGTTTTTAAGTCGATCATATTCACAAACCACTTTTTGTCTTTCTTCTATACTGAGTCTACGACTTGAAGCCATGTAATGATATTTTTTTTTGGTTTATTAAACAGTAAATATTGAAATAAATATTTAATTATACACTCGTAATATCTTCTAATAAAACCTGCAAAAGCTATTTGTCTTGAGGCAGAAACACGCGTGTGGTTAGCTATGATATAACATGTGTCAACTAACTTTTGGCGGTAAAAATTTGGAGGAATAAGTACATTATTTTTTTTATATAAGAAATGAGGTTGATTATAATTGTGATTATAATTGTAATGTTCATATTACATAAAAATTTAAATATTGTTCTTTTAAATACAATACCTATGTTTATAAAGAATTAAGTGTTTTTATTATATTGAGTTGATTAACTTTTTACCTGAATATTTCAACTAACTTTTGGAGGGCACTGTATATTATTGTAAAGTTTCAATAAAATCAACTTAGTAGTTTTTGCGTGAAATAGTAACAAACATCCATACATCTACACATCCATACATCTAAACATCCATATATCCTCACAAACTTTTATATTTATAATATTAGTAGGATTATTTATCGAATGTGTGCAAAATATAAATCTTATATAGTTCGTCCAGCAGAAATATTATCCAATGCTTTTCTTTAAATAATGAGCACGTTGTAATGAATGAAGATAGTGATGATGACTAATACAAGATTTTTTTTATGAATATCGGTTTAATTTCTATTGAGAAAATATTTCTTCTATTTCCTCTTAAGCCTTTCGTGCTCAATATTGAAAAACTAAAAATGTAATGCAAATCCAAAGTGTCAACATAGTGGTCGTAAAGTTCATGCTCGCTTACTTTTGATTTTTTTTCGACATGTTGCACCTCTTCGATTTTAATGAAACTTAGCATACTGTTAGACAATATATAGACAATTATTATGTATTTTTTTCAAAGTGGTAATTTAAATAAAACTATCTTTTCGGATTATTTCGCGGATTTATTTTGATTTTTGGTTCCCGACGTTTCGAATGCTTTACAGCAATCATGGTCACGGGAGAGATCCGAAAAGATAGTTTTATTTAAAATGTCAAATATTCGCGTAAATCTAAGAAAGTGGTAATTTAATTAGATCTGATAGAAATCGATTGACAAAATTTTTATTTGCATTTTTTTAATAATTTTATTTAAGCATGGCCCATAGAAAATAACTATAAAATAAACAATAAAGCGTACTATAACATTTACATTTAGTTTTATTTTGCTAGCTTTGAAATTAACTAAGATATATAGCTTTGAAAAAAAGTCGTCCCCGGACATCTTCTTCCAAATAGCTCCTCAATTAACTAAGATATGGAGCTAATATTTACTCGATCAACTACTGTTAGTGTCCCCTATAATATAACATTGGTTACGATATAGGTTCCTATTGGGGGGCAGTTTCGCCATAGAAGTACGGCTAGACCCTTTCATCTAAATCGGTTCAGTAGATCCAAAGATTACCCTCTACAACCTCACAAACTCCCAAACTCTACTTCTTTATAATATTTGTATAGATTATATAAACTACATTATCTAACTTAGGCGTTTTGAGTGATGTTTAATAATAATTTAGTCTTTAATATACAAAAAAGTAACTTTAAAACACATCTTATATTATGTTCTATATATTAAAATTTACTAAAACAATAGTTATTATAGTAAAGAGAGCATAAAAAAATCAATTCCATTGTTAAAACGTTGACATACCTGTATAAAATATAAACTTCATCATAGAAAACTTAAAAACTATTCTATTATATAAATCTACATCAGCGGTTCCCAAATGGTGATCCACGGGACCCATGGAAAGGTCACAAGGGTTGAGAGTTCCGTCTGAGAGTTAAATAAAATATTGTCAGCATTAAACATAACCTAATTTTAGTGCAATTATAAATAAATATGTGAAAAAAATTCATTAATCATATTAAATAGTTATGTTATATTTTTGGCAGGGTTCGAAACGATAATTATCATGATAAATATAGTTTGATAATTATCTTTGATAAATATAATTGAAAATATTTCATTTGCAACTTTTTAAATTGTCAATTAGCAAACTAAACTCTCAATCAACTCAAAAAACTCAATCAGAAAACTGAGTAATTGCAATTGAGGAGGTTGAGGATAATATTCCACTCATTAATTTAATAAAATAGTGTCTATGTAGTTGGTTAAATTTATGCTGTTTTTTTTTCTAAGTTTGTATATGTCAAAATTATGAAAAAATAATACCTACACAAAGATTGCTAAGTATATATCTGTTTGATAATTATCGGATAATTATCAATAGACATTATTATGATAATTTCATTCACAGATTTTTGGTACAATAAATATTATTATATGTATTAATATTTTTCATTTATGATTTGTTCTTTAAAATCAAACAAGTATTCTGACTACACACAATGTGTTTAGTTATTATCAAGATTATCCATAAAAAAATTATGACAAATTAGGGTTCTGTGGCCAAAAATATTGGGAACCGCTGATCTAAAATATATATAATTAAACTTTATTTAAAGCCATTACTTAGCCATATGAACCCTTTCAACTAAATTCATCAGATGACAATATTTAACATACATCAAAGTATTCAACGATAGCAGAAACACACCGAGACAGTATAAAAACACACTATGTAATGTTGATAGTGGTTTCGAAAACCACTAAATTTAAGGGCTAGATACGATCACAATACCTTTCACTGTCGTTAGAATTTTGATAAATAAGATATCTTAAAACAACAGATATGGCGGTCAGAACAAAAGTGAACAGCTGATAAAGTTTTAACTTATCAACTTGGCGGTGTAATATTTCATAGTTCATTTGAAGATTATTCAAGGCATTTGCGACAGAGTCTGTCTTATCATACTTGGTTTCCAAATTGCCATTTTTAGGCATATCTTTCACAGGAAACTGGCATTTTAGTCGATACTCATCTATTTGGCTTCCTGTAGAATTGCTCCAAATCTCATTTATCTCCTTTTGAGTGAGATCTTTTTTGGGTGTTTGAACACACATAACTAAAAACATATCTTTCATTTCATTTCGAAGTTGGAAGCCTGGTTGGACTACAATAATTATAGTTTGGGTAGCGCCTTTAGCTAATGTGCCAGAACTTGGTCGAACTCGAAACTTTTCAGGCGAAGTTGTCCTTATTTTGAATGATACAGCACCTTCATCCATGTTAGTTATTGAAAATTGTCCAGATATTTCATCATTTTCACTTTTAAAAACTATCAAGGAGCTGGGGTTAAGTCGCAGCATTTCTCCAGGGGAATGGTTGTCTCCTTGCTCTGCGAATGTTACTTTTTTAGGAGTGTGTTTCGAACTGTGATTTTCAGGTACAAATTCAAATTCATAATTATCTTTTCCACCCCAACACACTAAAGCTTGCTCAGGAGCTACAAAGGTTTTTAAAGTATCTTTGTTAACGAATTTCATTTTTTCTACTCCTTTAGCTGGTAATAAAGACTTGATAACTTTAAAAGCTGCCGACATAATCCATGGCATTTGATATATAATGATATAGTTCAAAAAATTTGGATAGTAACTTTTAAACAATGAAATTAAATAATTAGTTAATTCCATATCCATGTTGTTCAAACCACAGCCATCTAAATCAAAAAACAATGTTATTTTATTACCATCCTTTTCTCTTTCAATGCGATCAAACCAATAGATAATAATACGTTTGATTTCTTCAAAATCTTTTGTTCCTTTAATATGCTTTTTAGATTTAACAATAAGCAGAACACATCCATCGACGTCTCTACCATGAGGAAAGAAACCGCCATCATTAACATAATCCATTCTAATGTTACTCTCGTTAATATCATTCGCACCAGAACTTTTCCTCCAAGTACATATATCCCAAAGCATATCCGCAGCAAGTTTGGGGTCATTTTCAGTATGTTTCAACACTCTTCTCAAATATTTCTCGTCCTTTGCACGTTCTAAGTCCATTGGATGAAAATCATGGTCTGGTATTTCTTTTAACTTTGCTTGAAATAAGTTTTTTAAATCCGCAGTCGTCATATTATTTTAATTTTAATAATTTTCGTATAATATCGTCGATATGAAAGAGGAAATTATCAATCAGGTTAGCAATCATATGTTTTGACTTTGACATTTAACTGACATTTGGGTCAAAGGTGCGTTCGCAATTAAAATGTCAAATGATAAATAAAAATGAAAAAGGACCTTATATTGAATAGCACGAGAAGTCTTTTTAGTTTTTACGCGACTTGTGATTATTCCTAGACTAGCGGCTCACCCTCGCTTCGCTCGGGTTCGCCTCTAGACAAATAGAAACAAATCTATCCCACGGAAACCTTACTTCCGGGATAAAAAGTAGCCTATTTGTTATTCTGATGTATAAACTATATTATTGTAAACATTAAAATCTAATCAGTAGTTTTTGTGTACTAAGCTGTTTAAGTTACTATAGTTTTTTTAACTATCCCACAGGAACTCTTTAATTTTCCGGTTCCTTTAAATTTCTCTTTAATGAAAAGTATCTAAAATGTTGACCGGGGATATAAGGTGTGTAAAATTTCATTTAAATCGGTCCAATAGTTTCGGAGATTAGCCCGTACAAACAGACAAACAAAAAAAATCTAGATTTGTTCTATTTCTCTTCTCACATCCTCCTGACTCGGTTTTTAGCATTTTTTTTTTCTATGTACAGACATTCGACCTCTACAGTTTTATTATATGTATAGATATTACATTACGACATGTATGGACCTGTATTTCTATACAAAAAACGTTGTTGAAGTGTGATTTACCAGAATTTGATTCTTACTGATAGTGTGAATGCATTCATTGTTTCTTGTATAACAATACTTTAGACCGATATCGGAAAGAGACCGAACCGTGATCGACTTTATTTTATTTTTTTTGTTCGTTCGTTGTGAAGTCGCTCATTAGCGTCCGGCAATCTAGCCGGGTGTAAAGCCAAAAGACACACTGAGAGGTGGACCACTTGTGTGGGGTGTACCATGCTAGTTGCCCCTGGTACGTCTCTGACAGCAACGTTTTAAAGTTTAGTATCTTAGAGTAATAACAAGCATGGAGGAGCTGTATTTAATTGAACATTTACAATATATTTGATTGTGTCCTTCTTATACACTTCTTTACGAGAGGGACAGAGACAGAAATACACAATTTGCCCTTTCTTAAAATCGCAATGAAGCCAAGTATCGTAGACAGAGAATACTACGCCAAGTATGCTATAGAATTACTATATTTATATATTGTAGGCTTGTGTAGTTCGCGAACGAACTAGTTCGAAAGAACGTTCCCACAGATGAACTATGCGAACTAGTTCTTAGATCCCTCGCTTTTTAGTTCGTTAGTTCGTTTTCGATCCTAAGGATCTATGGATGTTATATATTAGTAATGTGTGTTACGGATCTTTTTATTTTTTTATTTTTTTATTTTTTTGCTCGCCAGCTTGAATCACAATAAAAGCGTGGCAGTATATGATTATGTTTGCAAATTACGAATATAATAGGGACTCAGGGCATTCAGTGTAGGTAGCAGGTCTGTAATGAACTACTACAAGGACTAAAGTAGTAAAGTCGAGAAATGAACTAACGAACTAAAAGACCGACCTAGTTCGCTAAGGAGCTGCGAACTAAATTGACCGCTCCCAGTCGCGAACTATTATGCCCAACTCTAATATATTGACTATTATAGTGATGTGCTAAAGTTTGACGGTTTATAAATCAAAAATACCGTTTCTTTGTAATATTTATAGTAATTATGAAAAACTATTACACGAAACAATACTTCACCTTAGGTGAAAATTAATTAAATTTAATCTTAACTAATTAGATTTTAAGGTTATAACAATTTTTTAACATTATTTAAATTAATTATTTTGGCTAACAGGTGTTGACTTATTATGAATCATTTTTATTGTATTTAAATTGTATTTATTAATTATATAGAAGGGATTTAATATAATTTAATGTATACTTTTGATTATATAATTATAGCAATGTTATGTACACTTGTAAAGACATACATATCCGATTAATTATTAATATTGTCTTCTAAATGTGTATAAATGTTTTAATATGTGTGTTGTTAGTGTACTTTTTGGTAAATTAAAAAAATAACAGAAATAAATGAAACTCATTCATAGTCTAATCTTGATTATTCATTATTCAAAAATATAACACAAAAAAAAAATAAGTTAGCCTAGCGCGGGGATTATGGTTAAACCTCTGATTTATAACATACTCATATATTTTAAGAAATTTTATCAACATGTATTCTAAAAACGAATCGGCAAAGTAATAATGAAGGTACGTCATGCCACATCACTATGATTAAAAATCAAAATTACTTTATCAAATTGACAAGAATTTAGAGATCGATTACACACTATTCTGATATCGTAAGAGTCTTAAAACAATCAATTTAAACATATTTGAATATTTCATAAAAATGTTTAGTATTTTAACAGAAAAATCCAAAAAACACTTACCGGTGAAATGTTACATTTTGATTAACTTCACTTTTCTTTGAACTATGGCGATTACAGCCGTAAGCCACACAAGCCATCGAAACAAAATGTTTTTAAGTTTCCTTAAAACTAAGTTTGTTACATCCAATTACTCTTTTATCATTAAAATAATCACAAATATCAAAAACACTGTAAGTCACCAGCTGGTCACTTTGACAAGTAAAAAGTGGCTTCACACCATTGAAGACGATAGTTTCTTTATTATTACGTCTCTCTCTAACTTACGTCATCTTTTAGTAAGATAAAGCAGTGCAAATTATAAGTTTATTGGTTCAGTTTAATACGAGTCCTCTATGCTTGTTATTACTCTAAGTTTAGTATAGATTTCTCAGAGATGAGATATTTTCCCGCAGTAAAAAGTATGCTATATGTTGACCCGGACAACTAGCTGTCATCATACCAAATTTCATCAAAATCTGTCCAGTAGGTAGTTTTCTCGTGAATTGTGATGCGTTCCCAAACAGACAGACAAAAATTCTAAAAACTATAGATTCGACCTTTGTACCAATAATGTTTATATCAATAAGATTTTTCAAAATCACTGGGCCAGTAGTCACAAATTCTCGCACGACTCCTGAGAACTGGCGAAAGAAACTCGGCGAGATTAAAATCAATATTTTAGAAAAAATCCAAAAAAAACCAGTTTCATTTAAAACACCAAATATTCATGCAAATAAAAAAAATTGATCTGATAAAAAAAAAACTTTAAAAAAATGATGTACATTATTTCCAAATAACAACAAGTAGAGCAAGACATATTGTATTTTTTTAATTTCTTCATTTATTAAACAGTAAAAAAATATATACCCCTTTCCAACCGGCGAACTTTTTTTTTATTTTTTCGTGTATAATGTATGTATCCTAGTTATTGAGGCTCCAAACAACCTAAAAAAAATATTTAAAAAAATCGTGTACCCCCCCATTTTAAAAAAAAGTACCCTCACGATCGTGACGATCAGGAATAGGTTGACTTCCGCACGATGGTGATTTTTTAGGAAGCAGTTGCGTTAATGAAATAAAAATTTAGTTTAATCAACTTCATTTATATCCGTAATTAAATAATTTGGTAATCTATACATAATTCTATATAATTAAACATTTATTTTTGGTTTAATTAGACTTATATGTATTAATCTTATCTATATTTATACTTATATATAATATAAACAACTTCAGCATATAAATTAGATAAAATCTTTGAAAACATGAAAAATAACTAACATAGTAGGAACCATTTTGAGATCAACTGCAATATCTAATAATTTTATTTGTAACATACTAATAAAATTATTAGATATTGCTATTCGCATTGTATAATTGGAAATAATCTTTTCCCCGCGACGTGCCCAAGTAAACATTGCATTTTACACAACGAATTTTGCTTTAACTTGTCCATGTCTCCAATCTGCAGGAACGTTGAGCTGATAACTGTGCAAAGGTAGGCAGATGATCATATCCATCATATCTCTTTGCATTGGAGGATCTTGATAACCTATACTTGAAAGGCGGTGCCTCATCTTCAGTATCTGTGTCTTGAGTCTATCGGCGTTTGCGGTCTGGAGTACTCAACCAAGCATCTGCTACTTCCATTTTGAAGTTCAAAAGAACAACATTTTTTTTCGGAAGTTTATTAGCTTCACAATCTATTTTATACTTCCGCCATGCATTAACTACAGCTAAATCCAAAGAATGAATGATTACCTTTAGAGTCAACTTTTTCGTTTTTATGAGGGTACTAGCACTCCATCATTTGGTCCAAGACATCCACTCCATCCGTATGACTAATGTAATTGCTAACTACCCTTGGAATAACAGTATCCTTGTGAGATTTTGTTTGTTTGTCCCATCGTTTAACGTTGTCTTGATGTTCAGCACGATTACAATTAGACGCCATCAACACAGCTTTATTATCTTCCGTTTTTACATAGGTAGTAAATATTGGAGTCACGAGCAGCCAGTTCGATGAATTCCTCTTCAAAATAGTCATAAATATACTCACTAGGTGTCTTAACTGGTCCTGAGGATGGACTTGGATAATTATGATCTTTATCAGTAAAGGATGATTGTTTCCACATACCAAATAACGACCAGACATATTCTCAGTAATTACCTCATTAGAAGACGGTTCCCAATATACTGGAGGAACCTTCTGGATGAGATTCATCACTCTTCCCATCAAGAAAATTATATAACAAATTAAAAATTCCTATCTGTCTACTTTTTATCTATACATATAATAAAAGTGTAACTGATAGCTGTCTGTACGTGGACGATATTTGAGAAAAATTATTATTGGCGGTCGTTAATAACGCAATAGAACCCAAAACAATGATTTGTCTGTGCGTTTGTTGGCGCTAATCTCAGAAACGGCTTAACCGATTTGAGTGCGGTTTTCACTAATGTATTGTGGTAAGCTTAACTTAACATTTAGTATTTGTTTTATTTCAATCGGATCATAAATAAAAAAGTTATGTCAATTTAAAGAATCACCTAGAGACGAACTCGAGCGAAGCGACGGTGAGTCGCTAGTTGTTAATAATAATTTTCTTAAAGAAATTAGTACTCTGAAATTCTTTCTAATCCATTAGAATTTTTAAAAGTGGATTTTTGCAGATATACTGCATCAAAATCGTCGAAAACTAACGTACAAAAAAAAATCAAAATCACCGTTTTTTTTAATTGGCTAAAAAAAACAAGTACCCATCTCTTATTTAATTAATTGTCATATTTAAATTATTTATTATACTTAGTGTTATTAGAAAATTTTAAATATTTTATTGTATCTGTGTATAATGTATATTATGGAAATGTTTAAATAAAGAATATTACTATTGATTTTTTTTTTAATTTCAATTCGTGCATTCAATCTATACATATAATAAAATTCTGAGTCGAATCTGTACATTAAATATTTTTTGAAAAATCTTATTGAAATAGTCATTATTATCGATACAGAGGCCGAATCTATAGTTTTTAGAATTTTTGTCTGTCTGTTTGTCAGACATATTACGGAGACCCAGGGGGTCCGTATTGTGGACCCCTGGCACACATATTCCGGACCCCCGGGGGTCCGCGGACCCCACTTTAAGAAACCCCGATCTATTAGTTTGCTTTTACTTACAGTCACATTTGAAAATACCTTTTAACATTATTTATGAAAGTAAATATTAATATTATTTATTTATATAAAAATAACTACTAAATAAGTCACAGTATTACCAATTAAATAAAAAAAAAAAAAACAAACACCAAGATAATTTAGTAGATGTTTATTTAATCTTAATCAGCTGTTACAAAATCGCCATCTTATTAATATTATAAATGTGAAAGTTTACATGTTTGGATGTTTGTTACTCAATCACGCCAGAACGACTGAACGGGTCTGGATGAAATTTGGCACAGAGATAGATTATAGTCTGGAATAGCACAAAGGCTTTTTATCCCGGAAAATGTACGGTTCCCGTGGGATAGACGTGTCTTTGTTTTGCTAGTTGTTTATATTTTTTCAAATACCACAGATGACACAACACTGCCAACTTTCCCGCCAAATTTGAATTGTGGTGTTGGTATTACGCATTTTAATTTAAACTTTTTAGAAAAATATCGATGTAACTCATCATCCGTCCAATTACACGACGTTATGACGAAAAAACCTGGAAAATAAGAAATTTTTAATGAAAATAATCATTAGAGACCGGATTATATGCAACCAAAAAAGTCTGTTATATGCATGCAAATATGCATGAAAAATGCTTGAAATATGCGCGAAAATTGGCAGAATATGCGAAATTAAATAATAAATTTTAAGAACCCAAACAAAGAAAAAAAGTAAGTTTAATTTTTTTTTATTTCCCGTACGCCCCGTTCAACACGAGGGGTATCAGGCCATAGTCTTTCGAAAACTTGCTATGTTCTCTCAGAGATGTAGATTTCACGATGTTCTCCTTCACCGTAAGACAAATGGTGATCATGTTGGTAATGATTCCCACATGAAAATATCAGAGCGAGACCCGGGATTTGAACCCGCTTCGCTCGGTTTCCCAAGCGAGCGCGTTACCACTGGGCTACCACTACACACTTTATCTACATACTTATACTGATGTAATAAATCTGAAGTTTGTTGATTTTTTGTTTGAATTTTTTTAATTTTTAATTGAACTTTTTATTTTTTGGGCTAACACTGCCAAATTAAATACAGGTACCATCTGGACTGCACCACTCACCATTTTCATTTAACATCTCGGAGACTTGACTGATATATTTTTCTCTATTTTCTTTTGTATTTTCAGGATTTAAGCTAATAGCATCATATGTTCCTTTATCATGTATAACTTTGAATTTGGTGTTCAAAGTTTTCACATCGTCTTCTGTTATATCGAAAATCTGAAATTGTTTATTTTTGAAGTGAAAACTTGTACAGGTTATATATGTGTAGTGTATCAACTACAGTAGAAACTCGATTAACCGGATTAATTGTTGTCCTTAGGTATTCGGATAATCGAAAATCCGGATAATCGAAAGTATGAAGAAAAGCGTGTTTTTTCCTAAAACAATTGCTAACTAACTAGTCCCACGGGACGCGGGCGGGGGCCATTTCCGATGCGTTCGTCTATAGTCTATACATATGTATAAAACTGTAGAGGTCGAATGTCTGTACATAGAAAAAAAATGCTAAAAAGCGAGTCAGGGGATGTAAAAAGGGAAACAGAACAAATTCAGATAATTTCAAGCGCTTGCATAATTTCGTCTTGTAGGTATAATTGGTCGCGGTTAGTAGTCCGGATAATCGCGATATCCGTATAATCCGTATAACTGAGGGCCGGATAATCGAGTTTCTACTGTACCTGGTATCCATAACACAGGCCTCGTAGCTTACCATCGAACTAGATGGTGCTGTGTTAATGTCCCAACATATTTATTTATTATTTAATTTAATTGTATGTTTCTTTTTGTATGTTACACGATAGCTTCAAGCGTATTTTAACTGATTTAGTCATTCTTTTTTCTACTTATATTTTTTTTAGTGAAAACTTGTATAGGCAGGTATGTTTGTATGGGGAGTAAATTCATGTGAGTCGACATCGACATGGTCATGTGACGTGTTGACGCTAACACTCAGAGCGCCGATAGATGTCGAACAAAACCAGATAGATGTAAACAGTTTTAATTTACACATTTTAATTTAAAATCAAACAATTAATTTGAATATCCAAAAATATAAGAACCCAAAAATCCCATAAATATCCATACTAATATTATAAATATAAAAGTGTGTATTTGTTTGTCCTTCTTTCACGTCGAAACAGAATGACGGATTGGCGTGACTTTTTTGTGAGATTATCTCATTCCCACGGGAAAACACGTTATAATACAACCCAAAAATATATTTATGATCAGAATTACTTGAAACTTAGTATAAATGCTCTTCAATACAATTAAATAAATACGTGTTTTAGCATTTTTCAAAATTTATCCCATAAGGGGGTAAAATAGGGGATGAAAGTTTGTATGAAACCTTTTTTGAAGTTTTTTTTTGTAGTTTTAGCGTGAGCGAAGCCGTGGGTTCTGCTAGTAAATATTATAAATGCGAACGTTTGGATGGATGTTTGTTACTCGATCACGTCAGAACTGCTGAACGGATCTGGATGAAATTTGGCACAGAGGTAGATTATAGTCTGGAATAACACATAGATTACTTTTTATCCCGGAAAAATATATGGCTCCCGTGGGATAGATTTGTTTTTGTTTTTCACTAGGGATACATTAATTGAATTTAATAAACAAAACTAAACAAAATACCTACCTGAAATTTTATTATAGGGAATTCATTTTCAGCATATTTTTCAGCTAACAATATGGCTTCTTGACAATAATCTATGCCTAGCAGATTCGTAAAACCTTCTCTTGCCAGTTCTATCAATGTATAGCCATTACCACAACCTGAAATTAAAAAAAAATAACAGTAAAAATTTAATATATTTAAACGAGCAATTCTGGTATATTTATTTATTTATTTATACCGGCGATCTCGGAAACGGCTCTAACGATTTCGCTGAAATTTAGCATGTGGGGGTTTTCGGGCGCGAAAAATCGATCTAGATTAGTCTTATGTCTGGGAAAACGCGTGTTTTCGAGTTTTCATGCGGTTTTCTTTCGCATTATTAAATTATTAATACACAAAAACCTGTGTATTAGTATTAAATATTTTAAAAATAATAAATATTTTTGAAGTTATACTTCTTTTAGGACGTTTGGAAAAAATTATGACAGTAACATTTTTACGATACATGCGCACACCGACAGCCAAAAAGCGACATGATGAAGTTAGCTAATAACTGTTTGTTGCCATGGTAACTGCTGTTACTGTCTGACAAGTGATATATTATATAATATTCTTTCCTTAAATCATACTCTATAAATATATGATTTTAATATGCCTAATATGCCTTATTTATTTTAATAATTTATCATTCCTTTTACAGAGTTGTGACATAATGTGATTAAATCTTTAGCTATCTTTGTTCTGTTACATAAGTACACACACACACACACACATTTTTTTTCTTTATTATTTATCACTTTACATGTGTATACTTATTATTATTCCCATAATTTTTTTTATCTGAATGAAACATTGGCAAAACCAATATATCTATCCTGAAATAATAGAGTTTACACACTGCCAACTTTCTTTTACTCAAGTTTACTTCATAGCAGAGAAGACCAGTAATTTTTTTGGTGAGAGCTAGGACTCAAACCCAGAACCTCCTGATCTTCAGTGATACATGCCTCCCGATACACCAAAGATTATTTAACATGCCTGGATTAGTACATATATAGTAATTTACATACCTAAATCAATTATTGGTTCGTTTTTATCAACACCAGATTTACAAATCCATTTAATTACTCGTAACACACTGTCTTCTCCAAACCAAACATCACCAGGATCTCCATGGTTTTCAAAATTTATTATTTCTTTAGCATATGCCTGTTGCCAGTACTTGTGGGTACCTAATTCTGATGGCTCAAGTTCTGAATCTTCCATCATATGTCTAACAATAGGTTGGAAACCATTAATAAAAGTTTTATTTTAAGTCACATGGGTTAATAATCAGTAAGCTATATAATATTATATATTATATAAAAAATATTTTTTGAAAAATCTTAATTAAATAGTCATTATTAACGATACAGAGGCTGAATCTATAGTTTTTGGAATTTTTGTCTGTCTGTCTGTCTGTTGCCCCATCACGGAAAAACTACTGGAGGGATTTTGATAAAATTTTGTATAATGATAGCTGATTATCCGGGTCAACATATAGGATACTTTTTACTGCGGGAAAATATGTCATCTGTGACAAAACTATAACGCTGAATCGTAAGTAAATCTTTTCGGATTCGCAGATTTATTTTAATTTTTAGTTCCAGACATTTTGAATAATTTACAGCAAATAAATCCGAATAGATAATTTTCATATAAAATGTCAGATATTCCGTAAATCTAAGAAAGTATCTGTGGGCTGTGATTACAATTATTAGTGTTTCTTTTGCTTACCGTTTCCTATAGGTTATCACTTATCAGTAATGTATATTTAACAGTATAAGTATAGTATATTAACAAAGTATGATATTTTAAGATAATTTAAAAAAAATAATGATTTAACTCAATTGTGTTCTTAAAATATCAAATTTAAAAGAAATTATTATATTTGTATCTTTTCTAGCACGATGTAAACCTCAGAGCATGGATGCCTTAGAGCAGAGACAAGGAACCAAGACCTTAGAGTAATAACAACTTATATTGACTATTATAGTGATGTGCTAAAGTTTGACGGTTTATAAATCAAAAATACCGTTTCTTTGTAATATTTATAGTAATTATGAAAAACTATTACACGAAACAATACTTCACCTTAGGTGAAAATTAATTAAATTTAATCTTAACTAATTAGATTTTAAGGTTATAACAATTTTTTAACATTATTTAAATTAATTATTTTGGCTAACAGGTGTTGACTTATTATGAATCATTTTTATTGTATTTAAATTGTATTTATTAATTATATAGAAGGGATTTAATATAATTTAATGTATACTTTTGATTATATAATTATAGCAATGTTATGTACACTTGTAAAGACATACATATCCGATTAATTATTAATATTGTCTTCTAAATGTGTATAAATGTTTTAATATGTGTGTTGTTAGTGTACTTTTTGGTAAATTAAAAAAATAACAGAAATAAATGAAACTCATTCATAGTCTAATCTTGATTATTCATTATTCAAAAATATAACACAAAAAAAAAATAAATAAAACTATCTTTTCGGATTATTTCGCGGATTTATTTTGATTTTTGGTTCCCGACGTTTCGAATGCTTTACAGCAATCATGGTCACGGGAGAGACTAAGGTATTAGACATCTCAAAGCGTTATATACTTGTTACAGACAGTGCCTACCCACAAATTTATAAAAATGATTTTGAAAATTCAAAAATGGCACCAGAGTACCTTACAATATTTGTTGATTTAAATTCTAAACATATTAAAAATATTAAAAAGTTTAATAAGTATTATAATTAAATATTATTTGTTTAATTTTAGCTGTTATTATTATAAATATTACAATATTTTAAAAACTTTAAGAATAAATAATGTAATATTATTTAGTGTTGCTATTACTATAATATGTCTAACCACAAAGAAAATCAAAATATTAATTATTTATTAAATACTAATTATTTATTAAATACTAATTATTTATTAAAGTATTATTATTGTTTTATATGTAATTTAGAAATTAACTTTTTTAATTTAGATTTCTAATGTAATTTTAAGATAGAATATTAAGCAACACTATCTTCACAGATAAAATATATATTAATCTGAATCATTGTTATAGCGATCCACACAGTATGAACTAACTACATCTACAGGTCTGTTTTCTTTGTTTTTGCCGTTAGATTTTATTATGTTTATTACAGGATCCCACGATGATGGTAGTACCCAGCCATCTTCCCTATTGAAGTTTGGATGTTTTTTAATTTCAATAGCTTCGCGAATCATCCTGGGGCGATAACGGCTTTCTTTCGCAAGTATTTGTGAATTATCAAAGCGAATGTAGTGGCTTGGGCGATCCTGGCTATGTTTACAGACTGCAGATGTTGTATTGCGACGGTACTTCACATCAGCTATGTGTTCTTTGACCCGAGTTCTAATGGATCTCTTTGTTTGTCCGATGTAGGAGAGCCCACAATCACAATCAAGTTTGTATACCCCTGCATCTTGGAGAGGGATGTGGCACTTGACTGGTGGTAAAAACTGACTAATTTTCTTTGGCGGCTTGAAGTAAGTTTTGATTGAAGCACGCTTTAAGATGTAGCCAATCTTGTCAGTGACTCCTCTCATGTATGGCAGGACTGCAGGGACTCGCTCGACTGTGGCTGGTTTCACTCGGTCACTGTGACGCAGGCGCGGCACTTGCAGCTTGTTGTCTCGCAGAACTTGCTTGACATGTTGCAGTTCTCCGGCCAGGTGTTGCTCGTCACAGATCCCTTGTGCTCTCTGAAACAAAGATTTTCCCACGGTAGCTAACTGTGAAGGATGGTGGTGAGATTCACCGTTCAGGTACCTATCAGTATGGGTCTTCTTTCTATACACAGTGTGACTCAAGGTGTTATCTGGGTTGCGTTTAACTAAGACATCTAAGAAAGCTAAGGTATTGTCAGATTCTAATTCCATAGTAAATTGTATTTTAGGATTTATAGAATTAAGATGTTCTAAGAATACAGTTATTTTATCAGATGGTAATATTGTGAAAGTGTCATCTACGTACCGCTTGTAGAAACGAGGGGTCACGGGTGATGTGTTCAGAGCAGTCTCCTCGAAGTCCTCCATGAAGATGTCGGCTACAACGGGAGAGACTGGCGAACCCATGGCCACTCCATCCACTTGCCTATAGAATTCATCATTCCACAGTAGATAGCCGGATGTTAGGCAGTGTTTTAAAAGTTCAGTGTATTCTATTGACATATTGTGATCCTGTAGCTTCCTAGATATTATTTTAATACAGTCTTCCACTGGTAGGCTGGTAAATAAAGACTGTACATCAAAGCTAACCATTGTTTCGTTGTCCATGAGTTTTAGGTGTTTAACTTCATTGACAAAATGGTAAGAGTCCCTTGTGAACGCTCTTGTTAATCCTCTGAGTGGTGAGAGTACTTTTGCTACTAGTTTGGCCAGTTTGTAAGTCGGTGAGTCGATCTGACTCACAATTGGACGTAGCGGAGCGTTAGGCTTGTGTATTTTCGGGAGTCCATACAACTTAGGCGGTTTTGCACATGATGGAATAAGAGTTTTCACATCTAGATTTAATGTGTCGGAGTGTTCCTTAATTAGCTTTTTAGTAGTATTTAAAACGGTGGTAGTTGGATCCGTTTTAACCTTTGTGTACGTGCTCTCGTCCGACAAAAGATGTTTTATTTTATCATTATAATCTGATGTATCCATCACAACGGTTGCATTTCCTTTGTCCGCGCGTAGAACGATGATGTCTGACCTATTGCGTAGGTTTTTCAACGCTAAATACTCCTGTTTACTGAGATTAGGTTTGGGCTTAGTACAACGACGTAACAAAGACGAAACATCCTGACGTATGGCCTCCATATCCTCAGTTTTCATAACGTTTTGGGCCAAGGCATCTTCAACTGCGCAAATAATGTTTTCATAAGGAATGCGCGTAGGCGTTACAGCAAAATTCAAACCTTTATTTAGTACCTGAATAGTAATTCAATTCTTTTGTTTAGTGGCTTCCAGAAGTGCCAGTTGGGCACAATTTACTTCGCCAATGTCGCGTAGAATGGAGAAAACACGTTATATTAAGAATGACCGGTAAAAGAGAGAAAAAAAATCACTAGATCTGATTACATGTTGATACGGAGCAATTCGTTGTAAAATCAGGATCTACAACAGACAAGACAATATATATATATACAAATCAGTAAGAACAAAGAAATAATAATAGTTAGTACTATTAATAAACTAATTATGACTACAATTTAATTTTATTACATTTAATATATGTACACAGAAATCTACATAATGGACTAAACACAAACATTAACAAACAATTAACATTAATGGGACGGGGGACTTTAGAAGGAAGAATGTCATAGAGAGGGTAGAGGAGTTTGGGACAGCTGAAGAGGATATGGGAAGGGGAGCCTTCGTCAAGGCCACATTCACACAGGGAGTGGTCCCTGACTCTGATCTTAGCCAAGTGTACAGGAGTACTTGCATGTCCAAGACGTAGACGACAAATTGTAGATATAACCCTACGTTCCGCCAGTTTGTAACGAAAGAACCAGGGGCGTCTTGGAATCTCTGGCTGAATTGCAGCATAGTGTTTACCTTTAAAAGATTTTGATGAGTTCCAGTTATTTTTCCACGATTTATCCAAATATTTTTTTGGAAGAGATAACAAATCCTGAGCCGAATTTGAGAAATGCTCCAATGAGCCGCACTGTATGGCAGATTTGGCACAAGAATCTGCTGTTTCGTTCCCAGGAATTCCGGAGTGGCCCGGAACCCAAACTAGTGAGATCGCTAAGCCCTTTTGATCACATGAGTACAAAGCTTCACGAATCCTTAGAATTATGGAACATCTTAATCTACTATGAAAGGGGTTCTCCTTAATAGCCATTAAGCAGCTTAATGCGTCAGTAAAAATAACAGTCTGTTTAAAGTTATGGGAGCGGGTAAACAGGATTGCTTCAAACAAAGCAACAGCCTCGCCTGTAAACACCGATGATTCGGGAGGGCACTTAAATTGCAAAATAATTTTGAATTTTGGAATCCAGCAGGCTGCACCAACACAGCCATCTTGAGATAGCTTCGCCGCGTCAGTAAAGATCAGGAGATGATTCGACCAATTTTGATGAACCATTGCTTGAAATTTTATGTTGGTGTCAGGTGCTCCTTTGGTCAGACCAACATCTGTGATTATAGAAGGAGACATAGCTAGAGCATTATAGGGAGTACAAAAGATAGGATTAGAGGGGAAACAAGACATAGGGTGTGGAAGTTTGGTGAATTTAAGGTAACTGTCCAGTAAAAAGGACAATGGCTTATTTGATGGGCTTAGCTCGGCCAACTGCCGCAACCTTGGCCACAAGGGATGGGAAGATAACTGTAATGACTTGCAAACAAAACGGTCGGACAGATACTGCCGACGGATAGGTAAAGGAGGGTCGACACATTCAACCTGAAGGGCGTTGGTAGGGGAAGACCTCATTGCACCTAAAATTAATCTTAGGCATTTATACTGTATTTTATTTAACTTCTCGGAAGCTACTTTATTAAAGGGGTCCAAAACAAATAGGCCGTAGTCTATATGGCTACGTATGACAGAATTGTACAATAGTTTTTGAGTATATGGGTGTGCACCCCACCACACTCCAGACACCGCTCGAAGAGCATTGATGCCTTTTTCACACTTTCTGCTGATATACTCCGCGTGGGCAATTCCATTCAGTCGTTTATCGATTACTATGCCTAAAAATTTAGTGTTATCAGCTAGATTAATAAGTTGATCCTCATAGCAAAGCTCAAAATTTGGAACAAATCGTTTTTTTGTAAACACAACAGCTTGACATTTGGACACCGATAATGACAAGCCATGTTCGTTGAGCCACTGGCCTAAATAGTGCAAAGCAGAGTTTAACCGCAAAGTAATGTCCTCCACCGATTTTGAACTAAAATAAAGAACAATATCATCAGCATATTGAAGAATGTTACAAAAACTATTAACAGACAATTCGAGGTCATGTGTGTAAATGCTGTACAGCAAAGGACTGAGGACCGAGCCTTGAGGCAAACCCTTCCAGACAAGTCTGGAAGGCAGTGTAAGCAGTCGATGTCTTATAGATATAGTTCTACCGGTCAGCAGATTACATATGAAATGAACTAACCTCGGCGGTATACTCAGCTGTTGCATTTTCTGCCTGAGCAACGGAAGAAGGACATTGTCATATGCAGAAGCGATATCTAGAAAGACACCAACCAAGTACTCTCCTTTTGCATAGGCAAGTCGAATGTCTGTCGTTAGAATGCTGAGACTATCTATAGTACTTAGACCCTTTCTAAAGCCAAACTGAGAGGGCGCTAAGATATTTCTGCTTTCCACTATCCATTCCAGTCGATTTTTTAAAATGCGTTCAGTAATTTTCGATAAGGTTGATGACAGTGCAATAGGTCTGTAAGAATTCGGATCAGAAGGATTTTTACCAGGTTTAAGGATAGGGATAATTATCTGAGATTTCCAGGCTTCCGGGATAATGCCTGACTTAAATATTGCATTGATGAGGTTGAGAAAATACAATTTAGATTTCTCATTTAATTTCCCAATAAAAGAATATGGTATACCATCCTCACCTGGGCTGGTGTCCTTTAAACCCGTTAAGGAGTTCTCGAGCTCATCCAGAGTGAAAGGGGCATCCATATCATCCAATGATGAGGGCTGTGCAGGAAAGGGAAGTAAATCATGATGGGGAACAAATGGGGGAGCTAGCTTGTCAGCAAAGTCATTAAGCCATTCAGAAGGATTGTTGGAACCTTGATGAGGTATAACATCAAGGGCTCGGCGAAACTTTTTGACTTGTCTCCAAACATAAGAAGACGGGGATCGAGGTTCAAGGGACTCGCAGAATTTGATCCAACCAAGTTTTTTCTTTTTATAAATCACTCTCCGAAATTTGGCATCACTGCGTTGGTACTCAAGGAAGTTCTCCATTGTCATACGGGCTGCGTATGCTAATTCGGCGAAAGTACGCCGGTTAACAAAATCACTGCATTCCTGATCCCACCAGGGATTGAAAGGCAACTGATTTTGTGTGGAGTGTTTTTTGGGGATAAAGAGATCAGCGCTTGAAATAATGGCTGAAAGGAATCGATCATAATAAACAATTACATTCTCATCACTAATAGACTCAGGAAGAGAGCCCAGCATGTTGTCAACAGAGTAAGCATACTCTAACCAGTTTGCTTTATTCAAATTATATGGAAGCAAGGGCTTGAAGGAAGGAGGAGGAGGAGAGTGCCTATTATTTAAAGAGAGGAGAATAGGAAAGTGGTCACTACCATAGGAGGAAGGGAGAGTACTCCATGATAGTAGGGAAGATAAAGATGGAGAAGATAATGAAAGGTCAACAGCAGTCTTGGGGTTTTGATTAGGATATACTCTACGGGTCGGTGAACCATCGTTTAAAATACAAAGATTGAGATCATCAATCATGTCCACCAACAAAGGAGAGAATCCATCACAAAAATAACACCCCCACAAAGTGTGGTGCGTATTAAAATCACCCATGACTAGTACAGGACTGGGGAGGGAAGAGATGATAGACTGTAGCTCAGGGAAGAGAGAAGAAGAAGGATAAGGAATATAGAGTGATAGAAAAGAGATATCAAAAGCTCTTATAGCAACAGCATTTATCTGTTGACTATAAGGGGGGAGAGGGATCAGGGAATATGGAGTGGAGTGCCGGATAAGGATGGCACTACCCCCATACCCGTCACTTCTGTCATCCCTCAAGCAAGCAAAACCTGATACCCTAAAACGGGAACCAGGGATAAGCCATGTTTCAGAGATGGCAATAATGACAGGCTCATATAGGGTAATAATAGAAAGCAGTTCATGTTTTTTAGAACGTACACTTTTACTATTCCACTGAAGGAAGTTGAGTGGGGCCATTTTTAAGGATATTGAAGATATGGAGTAAGTTTTGGGCAACGTTGGACGGTAAGGGAATTTCATCACCAGCTGAAATAATAGAAATAAGAGTTTCTGTTAAATTTAAAAGAAGGTTAGATCTAGAGAACTCATAAGGGGATTCATTGTTGCCGTTTAAAGCACAGCCATTTGGTAAGGAAGAAGAAGAGTTACTAGTGATGGCTTGATGAGCTAGTCTATCATAACCTTTAGTAAGAGGAGCTCGAGGACGAGGAGAACGGACAACAGTCTTGGTGTAGGATTTCCTGATAGGAATTTGAGGATTACTAGGACTAGGCTGTGACATTGTTATAAGGGGTGGAGAAAACATTTCCTTAGCCATATCAGCATAGGAACGTCTAACTGGGGGGAACCGGGAGGATGCTTCCATATAGGATATATTATCCTGCGACATTAAAGTTTTAATATTTTGCTGCCTTACAAACTCAGGACAGTCCTTGTCAATTGCATAGTGCTTAGCCGAGCAATATAAACATGTAGAATTATCCTTTGAGATATCACATGCATCCCCAGTATGTGGTTGGGAACACCTGTAACACCTTGGCTTAGACCTACACTGTGTTTTGATGTGACCAAAGCGACAGCAGCTCATGCATTGAATTGTAGGAAGGTTATAGGTCTCAACAGGTAAGGAGGTGTGATATGAGTACACTTTTGGTGGCAAAACTTGCCCACGGAATGTTAAGACAACAGACTGGGTCGGAATCCAAGTAGCAACACCATCATTCATTGTCTTACGATTTAGTCTTCTGGCCTTCAAAACCTGAGTACAGCCTGAGGGGAATTCTAAAGACGACACAAATTCATCCATTGCCCAGTCTACGGGGACTCCCTTGACTAGGCCCATTCTAGTAATATTAAAAGTTGGGATTACAGCAACAAATTTTGATAAATTCAAAATAGGATTATTTATGAAGTTGTTTGCAGCTACAGCAGTCGAAAATTGGATTTCAATTTTGTTGCGACCTACATTTTTAACACCATCATTTACAATGTTTTGTATTTTGTTGTGGTATAAGAACTGACCAAATTTAATTGCTCTGATGGTAGTACCTGCCGCTGGGTCAGGAGTCTCCCGAGACACATAAACAATGAAGGGACCCTTGTCATCCTCAGAATAACACTTAGGACCGGACAGAGATGGATGCACATAGACATGTTGAATCGATGGTGTAGCCGACGAAGGATCGACTATAGTCTTCTTAGTAGTGTCATTTATAATTTCGCCACTTTGACGCTTTCGTGAAGATGTGGGCAAAGATACTGACAAACCTCCAGGGTCCGGTGGATCAGGCGGTGGATCAGGATCCATACTTAATATCTACCACAAACAAAAAAGACGACTCACAATACTTACAAATACCAATCACCACGTTAGTAAAAGATTAATTTACAGATATTACAACTATATTCACTAAATACAAATTAAACCGCACAAAATACACAAACACGTGTGTTAACCAAAGCTAACGCAGGCGAAGTCCACCTGAATAGTAGGGTCGTCCAACGGTTGTTTTGACAGATTGACAACAGCTTGAGGTCCGCACGAGTGTGAATCTGTGGTAAACGGGCGCGTTCCGTTATTATCTATGTTTTTCTTTTTCTTTTTGATGTTTAATTTTTCAACGAGTTTTTCATATTTTAAAATATGTTTAATTTTGCATTGATTATATTTGGTTGTCTCGCGCTTATTTAAAGTGTCAATGCAATCGTTGAAATCACAGGGTGTCAATACTGTCTTAACAATATCGGACGTCTGTTCAATGTCCCGGTCGTTTCTGCGTAGATCGCGGCGGTTTTGTCGAATCACTGTCCGTAACAACTTAAAACTTGCCTGGTTTACGATCTTAGCGCTTCCTCGTATGTTCTTTTTGGAAGATATTTTTACACACGTTGGAATGAGACGATGATCACGACATCTCTTCAAGAAAGTTAAAGATGTTAATAATCTTGCACGCTTAGTCTTCAGATCTTCTAACCGGCGTATCTTGTTTGCGATTTCCAGTCCGTACTGGTTCACATAATACTTTCTTAGATTTACGCGAATATTTGACATTTTAAATAAAACTATCTTTTCGGATTATTTCGCGGATTTATTTTGAATTCTATAGGCAAGTGGATGGAGTGGCCATGGGTTCGCCAGTCTCTCCCGTTGTAGCCGACATCTTCATGGAGGACTTCGAGGAGACTGCTCTGAACACATCACCCGTGACCCCTCGTTTCTACAAGCGGTACGTAGATGACACTTTCACAATATTACCATCTGATAAAATAACTGTATTCTTAGAACATCTTAATTCTATAAATCCTAAAATACAATTTACTATGGAATTAGAATCTGACAATACCTTAGCTTTCTTAGATGTCTTAGTTAAACGCAACCCAGATAACACCTTGAGTCACACTGTGTATAGAAAGAAGACCCATACTGATAGGTACCTGAACGGTGAATCTCACCACCATCCTTCACAGTTAGCTACCGTGGGAAAATCTTTGTTTCAGAGAGCACAAGGGATCTGTGACGAGCAACACCTGGCCGGAGAACTGCAACATGTCAAGCAAGTTCTGCGAGACAACAAGCTGCAAGTGCCGCGCCTGCGTCACAGTGACCGAGTGAAACCAGCCACAGTCGAGCGAGTCCCTGCAGTCCTGCCATACATGAGAGGAGTCACTGACAAGATTGGCTACATCTTAAAGCGTGCTTCAATCAAAACTTACTTCAAGCCGCCAAAGAAAATTAGTCAGTTTTTACCACCAGTCAAGTGCC